>OY987265.1:33202512-33773157 GCA_963920665.1 Straminergon stramineum
CCGCTGCCAGGCAGGTGGTGGTGCCGCGCCTGCCCCAGCACACACGGATGCCGACCTAGCCTTGCGGGAAAACACCCCTCCACATTTATATTCGCCCAAATTAAGGAATTTAGAATTTCCTTCGCCTTCTATAGCTTTGGAATTTCCCCTCTCTCCTTGCACCCCGTGCGCCATGCACACAGCCTGACAATATGGAGAGTCAAATACCACGCTCCGTTGAGACCATCGAATTGTTGGGTCATGGCGGATCAACCATGGAATGCCTAAGATGCAAGGATACTTGCTTGTATTTGTAACATCCGCTACCAATCTTTCATGATGATTTCCAATCTTAATTTCGACAATAGCCTCATGGGTTATAAGCTCAGAACTAATCATTCGTCCATCAATCACCCTAACTTCACACGGCACCGGCTTTAGTTGCAGCTCCGCATTACATTGTTCCACAAACTTGGGGTGCATGAATATTCCTGTGGCTCCTGAATCCACTAACGTGAGGCCTGGGACGGAATTGAGCTGTGCATCCAACATCACATGTGCACTAGGGTCAATAGTAGCACGTAAGCACAACGGATCCGCAGTTTACCTCCTTTGAAACCTCGACATTCTTATTCGACCATATGTTACTCCATTGTAAATTCTCCCAAGGGGCCGACTCAAGAGGCCGGTCCACCATATGGCCCACCTTCCTTGTTGCATCCAGCGTGGGTGTCTTGTGGATGATGGCAGCGGCAGTTTGCATAGTGCCCGGGTACTGAAAGTTTTCCTTCAGTCTCGGGCTCTTTCTTTTCCCGTAGAGGTGCCTTCCGCTTCAATGGTGCCAGAGATCGACAAGGGCTTAGAGGGATTCGTGGGGCAACGCGATCGAATATGACCTACTCCACCGCAACCCCAACAGCGTCCTTGACATTGATATTCTTGCCGTTCCACTACCGTTTTTGCCAAGGCTGTAGAAGGAGTATGCACCGCTCCGAGCTCCATCAGCACTGGCCCAGAGGTATTCGAGTTAGATTGTACCTTCCCCACTGCATCTTGTGGCAATGTTGTTGGAGATCAGAAACTTGGAGTCTCAAATGGTGAACGACGGTTTTGACGCCGCCCCCATAATCTCTCATCAATTCGGGATGACATTGCCATCCAATCTTGTAGTCGGCGTGGTTGAGTCTCCGCCGTTGCCACCGAATCCAAAATCTCATCCTTGAGTCCTCCATGGAAGCGAGCTACCAAACTGGATTCATTCCAATCTAGTAGCGCCGCACATTCATTAAACATAGAAATATAATTCGCTACTGACCCAGTTTGTTGAAGCTTCCCAATGCGATCCTCCGCATTGCTCCGACGGTCAATATCCCCATACACGGCAATCACGGACTCCCGAAAAGCGTGGTAATCGCCCAATAACTCATGATCACGCTCCTCGTCCAAAGCTTGGAGAAGAGGCATAGCCCAATTTTGTGCCGCTCCAGTCATATACGAAAGCGCATAAGCTACTTTATCTACATCAGAGCTATAAGTGCGCGGTTTACCTCGAAATACAAGACGGAGTTGTACAAACCATCGGTAAACTTCATTTCCCTTCTTTCCAGAAAAATTTTCCGGTTTCGCTACCTTTGATTCTTTGAGTTCCACATTTGATTCCGCACACCTCCCTTCTAACACCCCTCCGCTATTGAAGACGGGAGAGACAACCGGTCGTGGTCCTTGCGTTGCTCTACTTGAAATCTCTTGTATCAATTGAGGAATTGTGGCTTGGAACACACTTTGGATTTGTTGTTGGATGAAGGCCACCCACTCCGACCCCACCCCATCCGGCATCAATTCTGCTCCCGGTTGGACCACCGGTGGTTCTTGATCCATCGAAGGAGATTAGGTTTCCGAATCAAATAATCCTACAAAATTCCTCATGGTAACGGCCATTGTCCAAAGCCATCAATGCACCTTCAACTTGGGAATCCGAATTAGAGCATGGACTTTGCATGACTTGACATTATGTTACGGATTGACTTTACCAAGAAGTCGATGCTCTACTTAGTGTGCATTCAAAGCAAACCAATACTAAATCACCACTAAATTACCACAATGGCAAATAGAATCACACGTACACATTATATCAAACTCATATTATATTCATTAAACAAAATGTCAAGTGAGGAACAAACCTCCTCACTTGACTATTAAAGGTAAGGGAGAGGCCAACTAACCCTAACCGTTACAACCGTTCCCTTGTTACAAATGGGTTCGTAACAGGTTTGCATCTAATTGATTGAATGTTTGCACATTCTTTGTCAAATTCGGGAATTGGGCTTGCAGGTTGTAGTGCAAACTTGGCAAAGGATCGGAGAAAAACGAATTTTCGAATTCTTGGTTTGCATAACGATTCTTAAGCATGATCAAATTTATCTCTCCAATAATTAAATCAATGAGTGATTGGGAAATTTGCAATTTGGAAATTTAGTGAATTCAGTGCTTGACCTGGCTCTCCAAGGCAACTAAATTCTTAAAATTTCATACCAATTTGATTTCTCGAGGGGTTGGATAGACTAAGACTGAGTAATTGTATAGGATCCAAAGCCAAATTTCAATAAGAGCGGATAAATTTCTCAAAATTGGTAATCAGACTGTGGCATCTGGTTGCTTCATTGAGCACCTAAATTCTCAGAGATTTTGTAAATTTGGAGTTCCTCGGTGGATCTAGGATACCGGAATGACTCAGCGGGTGAGAATCCGTCCAGATTTCATAACATTCTATTGAATTGATTGCTGGATTTGAAATCGGTGAAGCAAACAGTCCGCAAAGGTTTCTGAGGTGAAGTTTGGGATGTGCACATGGTTATAGAGTGTGGCACTACGATTATAGGCCTGGTCGCACGGTCATTGGGTCTATTACCCACGGAGATAGGTACAAGTCCTTAGTTTTTGAAGATTTTTCCACGTTTATTAAGGTATGTGCACACTTGGTGTTAAAGAGTGGTGTTATTGAGGATCTTAGGGATGAATTTAGACTTACTTCTGGACCAGATTCACATTGCAAACATCAGCTCTAACACCAAGTGCAAACATACCTTTAGCTACACAATGGTTATAGGGTCATAGACCTTGGTTTTGGGCTGATTTGCATGACCTTAGGGGGCCAGACCATGGTGGGAGGTCCAATTGCATGGTTTTAGGTCCACAAACCACGGTTTAAGTTTTTTTATTATTATTATTTACAAGTTTTACAGTGATTGGACTTATGTTCTTTAAGTTTGATTGATTTGTATATTTTGATTTTAGGTACTTGATATTGGTCAAAATTGTTAGTTGTTATAATGTTGGTGTTTGAATTAACAATGTTTGTGAGATTTGGATAATTTGACCTCAAAGTGTTGGAGAAAAGTAAAAGGAGAGACAAAAATTTGGGTATAAAACCTAACCCATCATATTTTGCATTAACCCCTAAAGTTCTACGACTATGTTTCACCTAAAATGCTTCAAAACTGCCATTTTTAGTACAAGTGCCAAATATTTGAATTTTTTTTTCTTCTTTGACACATTTAACCATAGGATCTTGTAGTACACTAACTTGAGAGCATGTGTTAAAAATTTCAAAAATTTCCACTGCATGGATTGGAAGATATAAGCATTTAAATTCATTGAAATGATTTTTTGGGCCTTGCAAAAAACGGGGCAAATGCACTTTAGAAGCTCACTTTTCTATGAAAAAAATCCAAAATGGTGGTGCTTCTTTGGATTCTTTTTCCTAGACAAGTTGGCCAAATGCTTGAAAAATTTCAGATCATTTGGAATTGTCCAACATATAGGAAAAAAATAATAAGTAGATAGTAGTAGAGAATGATTCGAAATACTAAATTGTTAAGAATTTAATTACTGAATTGAAAAATGTCAATCCCTATGGTTGCAATGTTGTAATAAACAATATTCATTGTATGATTTTATTTTTTTCCAAAAATATTGAAAATCGAGTAAGATAAAGGACTTTGAAGTTTATTTTAGAGTAGAGAATCCATAACTTCCCGCAAACAAAAAATCCTCATAACTTTTGACTCCTTGATCAAAATGGAATGATTCGAAGCTTTCCAAATATATTTAACTCTAGAAAACCAATTCCAAATTTCAGTTTTTGAAAAAAGTGATTTTTTAAGCTGCATGGACTGCCCATTTACAAAAAAAAAGCAACATATTAGGCCATAACTTTTGACTCGTATTTCCAAATGTCATGAGATTTACTGCATCTAAAAGATATTCCTCGTCCCCACATTCTATTAAAGTTTGGGTCAAAAATATGGAAATTTCCAGCTACACGTACCTACCCCAAATTGCTATACAGCCAAAAAACGTAGGTTGGTCCTGTAGGGGTTAATTGAGACAATTTGACTTAGAATTGGTGGACTTGGGTAATTTGTGTTAGGATTGTCCATGACGAGCTCTTATTGGACAATTTGACCAATACTTATAAAAAGTAATAATTAATGAGTTATTTGTAATGTTTTCAAAGTATTATCTTGGAATTGATTAAGTCCTAGATCATTCATTGCACAAGATGATTTGACCAAACTTGAAGTTTCGACTAGACTATTTGACCACTTTGTAGAATCCTAGATAGGATTGGGATTTCAAACATTCATTATATTGTATCTGCATACATTGGTAAAGGACTGAGAACAAAATTTTAATCCCTGGAAATAAGAATGTTTGTAAATTATAAGACTAAAACCAAGTATCTTCAAGTTTTAAGTATTATTCTATTTGAAAAGTGACATTAGTCACATAAATGATAGACTAAATATACCTTTCCTATAAGAGCCCCTTTACTTGTGTATTTCTCAATTTGGGAAATTGAACAAAATCCTAGATTACACTTCTACATAGGTGTTGATGTAGCTATAGGATTTTTTATTTTATTTTTAAAATAATATAGAATCTAAAGGAAATAATCATTTGATAAAGCCCTTAATTGACAATGAAGTGCCAAGGTTTTAAAATTATGAAACTTGTCAATTTGTGACTGCATTTTTGAAATAATTGTCGCATGAAAAGAGAAAACACCATATATTAACCAATATTTGTCAACAACATTATAAACCAATAGTTTAAAATTCTTTTAAAACTAAATGTAGATTGAATATTTATAATTTTGAGAAGAATTAATCTCTCAAGCTTAAATGTCATGTGTTCTGATTATGGTGATTTTAAAAGATTTTATTTTACTTCTTTATTCCAATAGTTTTGGAAGACTTCACCACTTGAATTGGAAAAATAAACCTCAAAATGACCTTTACTCTTTAAACTATAAAATAATTGGTCAAAAAAATCTAGACAATTTATAAGGTATGTATGTTAACCCTTGAAAGCCCAAGGGATTCGGACAAAACACAAATGTGTTATAAAATATAAGTTCTATAACTTTAAAACTAGAATGTGAAGCACATAAAGTAGAAAGTATTCGTATGGTTAAAATTATAAAACTATTTTTTCTGAAAGAGACAGTGACCATTAAAGAAAAAACCACATGGAAGGGAGAATACAATCAATTAGGCTCTCTAGGGCGACCCAACTTGGGAGCAAGTTCAGGGAGAGATGCCATTCATGCTTGTGTAAGGAATTGAAGCAAAAAATGGGAAAAATATTTTTAGATTCTCTTCAAATGAGTTTTGAAGATATAACTTCAAATATTCACCAAAATTTTCTATCTTTAGCATTTGAATTTTTTTAATTGGTCCAAATTGATCTATGAAAAAATGCATAAGATCTAGTAATGAGAACACCAATACTTTTCCCAAGTAGTAAAGTTCTCAATACTAGACAAATTCTAAACACTTTTTGCTCTTTCTTTTATAATTTTTGTTCGATCATAGCGATCTAAGTTCTAAATATAAATATTGAAATACAATTTAAAATTTAAAATACATAAATAAAAATTGGGTTTCTTTCCACTTGAAAATGTTGCTTGAAGTCGGATAGGGACCGAAAAATAGTCACTTCAAAGCATTAAAGATCCAACGGGTTAAAGAACCAAGAGAAGAATATACAAACGTTTTGATGGATGAAAATATCAAATTTTTCATTTGCTTGAGACTTACTATTTTGCATTCATTCATTTATTAGATGAGATTTAGGCCAAATAGAAGACCACAAGTTTTCAATAGTTCTCGATAGTAGGGAACTTGTTGAATTGTGCCACTATAGTAGTACTGATGTGGTCAAGCGACAACCATGTCTAATTTTTTTTTAGAATCTTTTTTCAATTTCAATACCATAAAAAAAAATTTAGTATTTATGATGGCTAACAAGAGTTAGCCATGCCCTCACTACTACAAGAACAACATAGTAAATGACCCCTTATTTCCCCAAATCTCATCTAGTGGTTCAAAATTTGAAAGTTTGGTTGTCCTCAAGGGATTAAAAGTATTAAAATAGAACTAAAAGCAAAAACTCAAAATTAAAGTTATTAAAAATCAATGTATTAAAATGTTGAGTTTTTTTACCTTCATATGGAAATATTTTTGCGTGGAACTTGCCGATCTTAATCTAAAAGACCCAAGTTTTTGTATTTTCTATTAAATTCATAGCTCTTCAAAATCATTGGTTCTTTATGAAATAAAAAATTTCAATTTTTTTTATATGTATGATTCTTTTTGTAAAAGACCCAAAGTTTGTCCTAAGTTTATTATATTAACCCTTAAACCTTGCAATTTTTGAAACTACAGTCACTGAAAAAGCTAACTTGAGAGGCTAACTAGGAAATTTAGATGTTAATTAAAATCTTATAATTTGGTCTTCTCCAGAGTTTTTCTTCGTGAAGGATTTTTCTACTTTGTTTTCTAATAATATGTACCTAGAGTTGTCTACACAAAGGCTACATGATTACAATCATAAAAGAAAAATGATTTATTCCCTATGTCCCACAATACTAATCCCTTTTGTTTTTCTTATTTGTCCAAAATTACTTATCCCTTTTACTGCCTTTAGCAATGTACTTCAAATTGATTTTAGGGTTGAAGATGATTTCTTTTTTAGGGATGAAGTCTAGTTTGTTATCCACATTACAAATATTAAAAATTAAATTTTAAATAGCAATTTGAATTCAAAAGACATTGAATTTTTTATTGAATCAACTATTGAATTCCAAGTTGCTCTTGTGCAAATCTAAACAAATGGAGAGGACAAGGTAGTTGCATAGAAAGTCTTCCTTTTGTAAAATGTCTATCCTTATTTATGTGTGGTGCCCACAAACTTTGTATCTATTGCAACCCCTTCCTTTGTGATCTTTTCTTAGCTACAATTAATAGCCACATCCACTTATTTTGCACTAGAGAGAACTCATTGCACATTTACTATAGAATCATTTAACCATAACATCCATTACAAAATTGTTGCCAAATCTTTAATACTTTCATTACTACGAAAGAAGACTAATATTGTTGGATGGAGGGAGCATATCACTTGCATTGCTTACATTAAATTGCATAATAATTGCTGAGAATCACAACATATAAATACAAAGATAACAAACACTTGGGAAACATTTAAAATTTTCTTACAATTTTGTAATTCCATGCTTACTACACAAAATAGTGAAATGAGGTTGCCCCACACTAATTTCTCAACATTTGACACTATATAAATATTTACAATTACTATACAAGAATGCACTACTTTTTAATTAGATAATATTGTATTTAGGACTCATGAACCTCCATATGTACAAATGAAGATATTTGTACAAGTATTTATTGACTTTGATGACTTATAAAAGTAACTTTCTTGGGATAAGGCAACCTAATTGTTAAACCAAACTAAATTTACTATTTGGTGTACAACTAAAGTGGATACCTTGGAGTTCATCTCCACAATTGATTCCAAAGTAATACTAACAAAATCAATATAATTCCTAGATTTAGTCCAAGCACAATCCTACAAGACTGTAACAAAACCGCTACTTCCCAAATCTTCAAATAATGTACCATTAGGAAAAATATGAGTCCTCTAAATGGTTGTGAGCCCCGAACAACAAGGAACTCTGGCTAGAAAAAAAAAAAATTTTAATTTAAAAAAAAAATTCTTTTTCTTTTTTGGCCAATGAACTGCAGAGTTTGGTTAGCATGGAACAATTCAATTAAAGAATTTAAAAAATATTAAAAAATAATTAAAAAACAAATCTTAAAATAAATTACAAAATTGTGAGATTTGATGTGGCATTAGTGTGATCACATTAGACTATTATTATTATTTTTATATTTAAAAAAAATTAATGGAAAATTATGTATTTTTTATTTTTTATAAAAATTAATTGAAAATTAAATTTTAAAAAAATTAATGGAAAATTATATATATTTAAATTTTTTTAATATTTTTTTACTATGTCACTATTCATCATTGATGATGAATAGTGACCGCTATTCTCCAAAGGGGTTGCAAGTTCCTTTGAGGGGAACTTCTCAAAGGGAAGCAACCCCTTTGCTAGCTGAAATTTTTCGTGATGATTTTAGTCAACAAGTGTCCAATGTGATTTTCACTCTACATTTTCACTTCAAAGAACCATTTCAACTAGCATGTATTTCAATTTCAAGCGAGCCAACCATACTTTCAATGTATGTTTGAGTGTCTCCTAATTAGTTGATGGACCAATCACAAACCATTTGATTAGAATGTAGGACAAGATTTCATTACACATGTAATCAAATCAAAGAATTCACGAAACGGCAAAGCCTTATAAGGTGGTTTGACAAACTCATAATGAATAATAACCCATAAAGTTGTTTCATATTTAGAGGACCAAAACTACTTCAAAATAATACTCTCCAAAGCAAGGCTAAAATTGTCATCTATATTTATTTATTTTTAAATCCAACCTTAGGATACTTTAGTTAACTTGTTAGAGTACACCCTCATAAAATTTCAAAGTAAGAACCCTTATCAACTACAAGATCATGATGCTTGTATTCCAAAAAGAAGTATTTTCAACTCTACCCAACTGATTAGATTTCAGATTTCAAAATTTTTACCCAAGAATGAGTAGATTTGAATACTTGAAACTCTCCATAATATATTGAAGAATTAAGTTGGAAATACATATAAAAAATTTCAGCAAAAAATATTTCATATTGAAGCTTGAAAAAAATAGTAAGTAGAAAGAAGTAGAAATTGATTTAAAACTACAAAATTGTTAAGAATTTAGTTATGGAATTGAAAAATGTCAATTCTAATGGTTTTCATGTTGAAATAAACAATCTACATCTTGCAGTTTTATTTTTTTTCCAAAAATATGAAAAATAGAATTAAATAAAGGACTTCAAAGTTTATTTAGGAAGAGAGATTTCATAATTGTCTGCAAACTAAAACTCCTCATAACTTTCATCCCATCAATTAAAATGGAATGATTCGAAGCTTCCTAGGTGTATAATCTAGAAAACCAATTTCAAATTTTTATTTCTTAAAAAGGTGATTTTTTCTAAGCTGTAGGCACTACACAGGCTCCAATAGGAACCACATATTATACAATAAATTTTCAACCATGTAGTCAAAAGCTATGAAAATTATTGCATTTTAAAGCTAATTCTTGACCACATATTGTATGAAAATTTTAGGGAAAATAAATGAAAATTTTGTTCATAAATGGATGATGGAAAACACTATTTTGCCAAAGAATGCTACTTGATCCTTTAGAAGTTAACTTGAATTTCACAATAAATGAAAATTAATTACAATATTTTTCATTGACTTTATTGGATACAAGATGGTGTACATCATAAAATTAAGGATGTTCATTAGTAGACCAACCTACATACATTAGAGTGTGCTAAAATTGACCTTGCCTTAAGTGAGCCTCTAAAGAACCAAGTGTCCGTTCAATAGACAATCAAATACTCAAGTAGGGTCATATGAAGTCAATTTTTTAACAAATGTTCTCAAAGTTTTGACATAAGATGTGAACATTCACTACCTTTATGAGAATTGAGAAATTCACACACCATTATTCAATTCAACTTTTACCTCACTTTGAGAAGACAAGCTCTTTATATACATATGAGGTAATAGGAGGTAAAACAATCCATATGGGATATGTCAGTTAGAATTGGCAGGAATTCTTTTGTTCATAGTTAAAGAAACCCATCAAAATCCTAATCAACTACCCAAAATCCAAAAACAATAGTCGTAAACCCTACAATAGTTGAAGTGTCCTATTCTATACAAGACGTGTAGAACGACAAAATTGTACTGCACCATTGGTTCCGTGAAGGTCATGGTCCTGCAGTTGCAATGGGGTTAGGATCTTGCAATCAAGCCCAACCACTTCTGAGCCCGATCGGGTCCCATTGTCCACATCATTGGCTTATCAAGCCATAGCATCACAAGGCCCACTTCAATTGCAAGATTTAGTGTTATCGAATTAGAGTGCAGAAAATACTAATCCCAAAATAAGAACACCCTATAGTAGAACCATCCATTAGCAACCACTTAACCCCTAAAGGACCAAAGCCTTTATTATGCAAAAAAAACACTTAAAATTGCCATTTCCAGAGCAAAGAGTAAAAAAATTGAAAATTTTATTTTTTGCACATCTAACTGTAGGATCATACACCTAACTAATACGAAAATATGTGAAAAAAAATTCAGAAATTTTGAACACATAAATTGCAAGATATCTGCATTTAAAGTGAAGAAAACAAGTTTTTTCACACATTGTAGGACTAGGTTATTTGACTATGATCCTTCTTAACTTCAATTTTTTGCACTACAAAGTCTTGGGCTTTAAATCTATATGGTAGAGAATTGAGTTGAAAGTCTAGGAAAAAAAAAGAATATACAAAATAATTTAATTATTATTCTTTATAAAATTGTTAAGTAGAAATATGTAGAAGATAGAAGGAAAATCTCAATTATTAATATCTCTAAGATGGAATTAAAATGCACTAATCCGAATGGTGAGATTGTTCTAGAAGGCAAATGAAACCATTTGGATCTATTTTTTTGTGAATAATTGTAAAAATGGCATTCATAAATGAATCCTATAAGTTATTTTTTTAGGAAGATGCTCTAATTGCCAAAAAAAAAGATTGTCTATTATTTCCTAATAACAAATCCAAATGGAATGAATCAAAACTTTTCGTGTTGACAAAAATATAAACTAGAGAAAAAAATAAAAAAATTCAAATTTTTGAAACTTATTTTGCTAACCCCTCTCCCCTATTTTGAGTTTATTTGGGCATAACTTTTGTTCCCGGGCACCAAATGAAAAAAATTAATATTCCCGCAAAGCTAATCAATTTTTCCATCTTCATAAAAAGTTTCAAAAAGTCCAAAAATTGAGACCATAGGTTCCTACTCCAAAATCTCATTTGTCCCCCGAAGGAACAATGGTCCTATAGGGGTCACACATACTCTACATGATCCAAAGTAGTAGGGGGTGGTGTTAATTTTTTTCCGTGTAGAAAGATAGAAATGATGGGCATTGTCAAATTTGTTTAACTTTTTTACTGAAATTCAAATTGTTATGAATTTTAAGAGCCAAAAGTTGGCTTCCACCCATCCACATTAATTCTTTCATTTAGGTCTTGCTCATCCAAAGACTAATTTGGCTCTCAAAGTGAAACACATGTGTCATGATAATAATGGCTAGAAGATGATTGGAAATCAAGAAACTAATGGTTAGATATCCATCATCTATCTATGGAATTTCCCTTTATGTATATATTATTCATGGATCCTCGCAGGTAATGAGGTTGAGGATCATCTTCTTCCTCCTCCTTGTTTTGCTTAAGGAAGCCGTCACTTTGGGAAGAAAAAGGACTTTGTACATGGAGAGTTTGGTAATGAAATTTTGAGAGCTTGTGTATCTTGTTTTTGTGTTTCCAAAAAGCTATCACTCATGAAGTTTGGAGTTAGTATGTGTAAGTTATGAGTTTGGGAGTGAAGTGTTGTGAAGCTGCCTCAAACTTTCAAGAGAGTGAGCTTTGAAAGGGTATGAAATGTGGAAAATACTTTTTATTTGAGTGAAACTTGGGGAGCTTGTAGATGTTCATGTTAGCTTTCCAAAATGGGTTTATTTTCTTGATTTGGAGGTAATATGAGAAAGTTATGGGCTTGAGAGTGAAAGGGTGAAGAGATACTTTCGGGTTTCCAAGTGAGTGAGCTTTGAAAGGGTATGAAATGTGGACAGTACTTTTTATTTACGTGAAACTTGGGGAGCTTGTAAATGTTCATGTTAGCTTTCCAAAATGGGTTTATTTTCTTGATTTGGAGGTAGTATGTGAAAGTTATGAGCTTGAGAGTGAAATATAGGTGAACTGCTTTTGAGTTGAAAAGGGTGAACTTTGACTGACCATAAAAGTCGGACAATATCTTAGTTTTGAGTGAATTTTGAAGAGGTTGTAGAACTTTTTGTTAGCTTTTCAGAAGCATATCATACTCTTAGTTTGGAGTTGTATAGCGAACGTGGCACTCAATCAACTATCAGACACTTCTTCGAGGGGAGTTTATGAAGGATATGACTTTGTTTCCACAATTTTTTACCATACATGGGGTATATTGAGACTCCATGACATCTTTGGAGGGGTGTATGGAAGGGTGATAGTATTTTGGTTCATATGGCATCATTGGGGGGGATTTATTGTTATGTTTGTGACTTTGGCCACGGGGTCTTTCATTATTTGAACCACATCTAGTTGCAGCTAGAAGCCCCGCGTTTTCCCAAGGCAAGGCCTCTCTACTCGACAACGGGCGAGCAGAGTGGGCCAACACCAGCAACCCTAGGTCTATCACAATCCGACAGAAGCTCATCGACTCTTTCGAAAAGAGAAGATGCAGATTTGAGATCTTTGCCAAAATGGTGGGTGGTCAACCAAGATGGAAGGCCTCTGGACCTACAGTGGGGTTTGTATTCCAACCCCCATGAAGATCCTCGACGTCGAAGCGCATCTCCTGTTGAAAGAAGTTGAAAAGCTTAGAGAGTCCATTGAAGGTAACGTTTAAGTACACAATAATGATCGATGATCGACGATCGATGAATCTACAGTAAGTGATGAATCTATAGTAAGATCAATGAATCTACATTAATGAGATGTATCTGTACAAGGAAATGAGAGAAGGCAAAAGGACGACGTGAACATTTTTCAACACCCTCCCTCGCTTGCGGCATCACAGTGAATTTGTACACAATGTCGCAATACAATCTGTTGCTGGTGAATGCTCTTCAAAATCAACAGCAACTTGTGGAGACTCTCTCGTTGGTGAGGGACAAGTCTTGAGGTGGTGAATGAAATCATTTGTGTAGTTGAAGTTGAGAGAATCTACTAACATCAGTCTGTTGTGTCAGGTCCAGCAAATCTACGTACTTCTCTATTGGGTGGCTCTTGTGCTGCGGCGAGTGTGTGATAATATTTTAGACGTCTGTAGTTGTGTGTTTGTGTTGGTACAGAGAAGTGAGTACAACGTAGACGGATTGGAGAGATTGGAGCTAAGTGTAGATGCTGCTAGGGTTTCGAGAAAGGGTAGTTTGTCTAGCAACAGTGGTGAAGAATCAGATGATTTGTATTGGAGGGATGTGTGTGATAATCCTGATCACTGGTGGGATAATCAACTGTCAAAGAGAAATCCGAGAGCACCAGATTTCAAGCACAAGCTAACGAAGAAGGCTCTATGGGTGGATGGTTGGTTTACTCCTAGTTGGGTGAGAGATAAATTTCATAGCTAGACTTAGGGGAAGAATATCTAGACGATCTCTGTTGGTGACAAAGCTATTGTATGACAAAGGTTTTGTCAAGAAATTGGCCTATTGATCTGCAGTGGGAATGTAATGTACTTGGATATGTCCTGATTTGGAAACCTCACGAATATAATGATGTTGTATTTCTATATGTTTTGTTCTAGCGTGCATCACAGGGTTGGCTACGAGCTTGATGCATGATTGATTGTCACTATAAAGGTCCGTAGGAGTGCTACAATCTATTCCTAGTTCACTAAGAAGTCTACGAAAATGAACTATGTCCTTTGTAGCGTCAGTAAGTACCCTGTATTCAAATTCAGTGCTTGAAAGTGGTACGGTCGGTTGGAGTTTGCTGCTCCAGTAAACACTTGAGGTTCCCAATTTGTGAACTATGCCCGAAATTGACCGTCTGGAGTTCGTGTCGCGCCCCCAGTCAGCGTCCGCGTAACTATGAAAATTATCAGCAGTATCTAATGGCATGAACAATCCATAGTCCCGTGTACCACTTAGGTATCGAAGTATGCGTTTTGTAGCTTGAAGGTGGGCAGTTTCGGGTTTTTCAACAAACCTAAAAATACATCCTATGGCAAAACAGATGTCCGGTCTTGTGTGAGTTAGATAGACCAAGCTTCCAACAAGTGATCTGTAGAGGGTTGTATCGACTAAACCTGTGTTCATGTGCTTCTACAAATGTGCATTTGGGTCAATTGGCAACTGTAAAGGATTACAATCTTGCATTTGAAATTTTTCGAGCAATTTCGTGATGTGGCCTTTTTGTCCAATGAATATGCCGTTTTAACCTCTGTGAATTTCTGCTCCTAAGTAGTTGCTCGCTTGTCCTAGATCAGTCATTTCAAATTCGCGTTGAAGTTCCGTCTTCAGTAGGGTGATCTGTTCATGATTGTCGCCTGTAATTAACAAATCATCAACGTAAAGAAGTAAGATGGTCATTTTTTCGTCGTGCTTTAAGTAATAGAGATTCGGATCACTTTCATTGCGGATAAGTCCTTGATTTAATAACCAAGTGTCAATTCGCTCATACCACGCCTTGAAGGCTTGTTTTAATCCATACAAGGCTTTTTCAATTTTGCATACCTTGGTAATATCACTAGCACTAGGAAATCCATTCGGGATTTCCATAAATATATCTTCAGTAATAGTTCCGTTCAAAAAAGTTGTGATAACGTCCATTTGTGATAGTGACCAGTTTCATTGGGTGGCTAGTGCCAATATTAGAAGAATGGTTGACCACAGCACAACTGGTGCAAAGATATCTTGATAATCAATTCCTTCTTGTTGTTGGAATCCCCTTGCAACTATCCTGGCTTTGAGTTTGTCAATTCCACCGTTCATATTTTTCTTGGTTTTAAAAATCCACTTTGCAATGATAGGTGTCTTGTGAGAAGGTCGATCGACTACTTGCCATGTGCGATTCTTCAAAATAGAATTAATCTCACTTTGAATAGCACTCTTCCAGCCTTTTTGTTTAATTGCAATGTTGAAGTCAAGCGATTCGGCATTTAATTCGGAGACAAGTGTCCAAAAATCACGGAGCTTTACAGAAGGGGTCCTATTGCGAGTGGGATAACGTCTGACAGGTGTTTCGGCGTTTGGATCTACAGGCATGGGTTGTTTCTGTTTTGGGGGTGATTGTGACAAAGGTGAGGAGCTTGATGATGGTAAACCCAAGATGCTAGGGGAATTTGGCGAGCTAGGTGTGGACGGTAGTAAGACTACTTGAAATTCTGTTTTTTTAAGATCTGAAATTTCGGTGCTTTCGGCACCTTGCCTTTCGGTGCCTTCAATTTTGGCATCTTCACTTTGTTGTTCTGAGCTACAAAATTCCGTTGCTACAAGGAAACTAAAGATATCATCTACAGGGTTTTGGTTCTGCAAGTAAAGGAATCCAACTTTCGACTCATCAAAGATGACATCTCGACTAATGATTATTTTTTTGCTGATAGGATCGTAAAGTCTAAATCCTTTTGTCTCAATATCATAGGATATGAACATGCACTTCTCGATTTTGCTATCAAGCTTGAGTCTATTTTCCTTAGGAATGTGTACATATGCCAAAGATCCAAAAATTCTTAAATTCGAAATATTTGGCTTCATACTTGAATACTTGGCTTCGGGAGTCTGTCCGTTGTTGGCTCTCATGGGGCTTCTGTTAATAAGATACATCGTAGTTGCTACAGCCTCTGACCATAAGTAAATTGGAAGTTGACAATCGTATGAAATGCTTCTTGCGCGCTCCATAATAGTGCGATTCCTTCGCTTGGAGACCCCATTTTGTTGAGGCGTGTGTGCTTGAGTAAGTTCTCTGCGTATTCCATAAGTATCACAATACCTTGAAAAATCTCTTGATAAATATTCTCCTCCTCTGTCAAATCGCAAGACTTGAACTTTGTTTCCTGTTTCATTTTCTATCATTTGTTTGAAAATACAAAACTTTGAGAAAGTTTCGCTTTTGTGCTTGAGAAAATAAACCCACCCTTTGCATGAAAAATCATCTATGAAAACAAGCACAAATCGAGAAACACCTAGCGATGCATGTTGCATGGGGTCGATAAGATCAGAATGAATACGGAGCCCTGGTTTTTCTAAACAGTAGAGTATCTGACGTGGAAACCGCTCCTTCTATTGTTTTCCGGCAAGGCATCATTGACACACTAGTTGTTGTCGATCAATGCATGGAAGACCATCAATATTTCCTGAGTTAGATAAGGCGTGAAGACCTGCATAGCTAAGATGTCCTAGACGTCTGTGCCACAATATAGAGATATCTGAGTGTGTTGCCACTAGTGTGTGTATGATATTTCTGAAGTAATACAAACCGTTTGATGAGTCTCTGTGACTAGAGGCTAAAATACAATCTTGATTGTCAAGTATCCAACATTGTTTGTCTAAGAAGACCACTTTGTTTCCGCAATCAGCAATAGCACCAACAGAGATCAAATTTTTCGTCATACCTAGGACATATGAAACTGAATTCAAGTTTATTGATCCTGACTCCGTGCGTACAGTTGCATTTCCCGATTCCTTTACAGGATGAGATTCACCTCCTCCTGTTTTAATTTCTCTAATCTCTATGCTCGAAGTACTAGGCTGATGATTGAGTTTGTTGTAGTCAGCGACTATATGCCCTGTTGCACCACTGTCTAAGTACCAAAGTCCGTTATCCTATGCAGTGTGGTAATACAGATCATAATAAGATTGAGCTAAGTGGGAGTCAAAGAACTCAGCGGAATTGGCAAAATTTGTACCTCTTTGACTGTTTCCATCTTGTTGTTGGTTCGGTGGAAATCGACAATCTCTTGCCATGTGTCCAGGTTTCCCACAATTATAGCAGTAAACTGGTGGTCTGCTTCCGAATGGGGGTCTGAAATTTCCCTGTCTAGGGTACAAACGTCCTCGATAGCCACAGACTGGGTATCCCCTCCCTCGATGATGCTGGGGTTGACCTCCGCGTCCTTGATTCTGCTGCTAATTTTCTCGCTAGTGAGTCGCCGCAAATGCCTCGTCCTCTCCCAACTACTGCACACGATGTAGTCTGCGGTGCAATTTTGACATCAAGGAGGCACTAAGCTTCTCAAATGACATTGACGCATTCAGGTGAGTGAGAGTTTGGATCGTACTTTCATACAATCTCGGCAATCCATTCAGAACTATTTGATTGACATTGCAATCGGACAGCTTCTCTCCCATGTTGCCAAGATGATTCTTGAGCTCTCTTGTTCGTTTGATGTATTCTTCTATAGACCCACCTTCAGCCATCTTCAACGATTGAAGCTGGCCCATTAGCGTGAGAATCTGAGATTGATCTCCGGATTGAAACTGGTCCTTCAACGTTTTCCAGGATTTTGCAAGATCTGAGTGGTCTGCAATCAGATCAACTAAGTCATCATAAACTAAAAGCAAAATGAGTCTACATGCTAACGCTTTCTTCTTTTTCAGTTGTGCCTCGGTGAATATTTCACCATCGATTGTCACTGGATACACAGTGTGGTTCTATTCTTCATTTGTGATCCCCCATTGACTTTCTGCCCTCAACATTGCTCTCATCTTGAGTGACCAAACATAATAGTTTGACAAGCCTTTTAGCTTGTCTATTTCTCTAAAGGCTACACTTGAACTTTCTGCCATCTCTACGATCCCTTCTCTTATCAGTTTCTAGGAGCAGTGCTTCACTAGATCGATCTTCACTCTATGGTGGTATTCCAACTCTTGGCTACGTCAACTCGACAAGTATTGCACACTGTAAATCTATACTTCCTCTCTCTCTAAGTCTATATGTCTCTCTGATACCATGTTGAAAGAAGCTAAAAAGCTTAGAGAGTCCATTGAAGGTAACGTTTAAGTATACAATAATGATCGATGATCGACGATTGATGAAGCTACAGTAAGTGATGAAGCTATAGTAAGTGATGAATCTACAGTAAGATTGATGAATCTACAGTAATGAGATGTATCTGTACAGGGAAATGAGAGAAGGCAAAGGGACGACGTGAGCGTTTTTCAACATCTCCGCGGCCAGCAGCGAGAGGCCTCCGGCCTCCCCCAGCGCGGCGTTGGATGTGTCTGTCCTGTCTGCCTGTCTTGTCTGGTTGTTTGTGTTTCCTTTGCTTGGTTCCCCATCAAGCCACTAGTGGCTGGTGAGTTTGTATTTTTTCCCTTTTGCAATGAAATTCCTTTCATTTGTTTCAAAAAAAAAACAAAAAAAAACAGTGAGTAACTTAGTCTGAGCACTAAGCACTGCGCGCTCCCGTACGTCCATAATTTTTCATTGCAACTTGGAGTCGACAGACTGACAGAGTGAAATTCAGTCAGAGATTTATTATAAAGTACTGCAGTATACTACTGTAGTATATGTGACGCAATGTATTAGAGCCGCTTGCTTGCTTGAATGATTTTTTTGAATTTTTTTGAGACAAACGAAACGAATTCCACAGCAGAGGGATAAGCTTGAAATGAACACAAAATTCCATTTGTTTCAAAAAAATAAAAATGAAATAAATGAATACAAAACCCGTCAGTTACGAGTGGCCTGACGGGGAGAGCTTGGAATGCTTGAATGATTACAATAACTTATCTTATTACTCCAGTCGATAAGAAAGGGAGCCCAAAGTCATCAGCAATCAAGGCTGAGGTAAGGTAGGTGGATGCCAATTGCTTAATAACTCGACAGTAGTGGCTCTCATTAATTTTCATGCAGTTCAAAAAAATGGCTGGCCATATGTAATTGAGAAATTAGATTACTTAAATTCAACAAATTATTGAACATGTAGTTGTATAAGGGCCGCTTTACGCTGAGAGGCCGGGACAATTCTCCTTGAGGTCGATTGCACAAAATTTCAGCCCCTTTTGGGCTAAAGGTCGACCTCAATTATTTATTAGAATAAGATTATAATAGGGGTCAATTCTTCTAAATGTAAAGCCTTTAAAGGCCACGAAGTTGGGCCGATTCAATAAAATCTAGGAAGGAGAGAGAGAGGGGCTGAAATTTTCAAGGTTGCTTTACAATTAGAGGCTAGGCCAATTTCCCTTGAGGCTGATTGCACAAAATCCAACAAATCAAATTTGTTGAAAAAAATAATATTTTATGAGAAAAGTTTTTAAAATGAAATCTGGTCATTGGCCTCCCATTTTTGGTGCACCCAATTCAAAGAGCTTGGGTCATGTCAGATTCATGTCTTTTTTGAATTAATTGTTCATTCTACCAAATTGGCCTGGCCTGGCCTCTAAGTGTAAAGAGGGGAGGGGGACTGATTTTAGCATTTTGTCCAATCACAAGTGACGATTCTTGGCCTTTGACATAGCAAATTGGCTTGGCTTCCCAATGTAAAGTGGCCCTAAGTTAACCCCTAAATGTCTAAAGTCATCTCCAAAATTGACTATTTGAGAAAAATCCTTATGAAGTGCTATTTGGAAGCATATTTTGGAATTGATATACCAATAAGAGGTGTACAGTTTGAGCTTTAGATTCCATCCATACAATTAGATTCACCAATGCTATCACCAATACTTCTTTTATAAATTTTGAGAAGGAAATTTTAAAATTTATTCTAAATTTGATGATAAATAAAATATTATCATTTTTGGAGTAAAATTTGTTGAAATGGATTTGAAATGAGGTTCTCATCACATGGTGATTTTTTGAATTTTTTTGGTTCTTCAAGTCTATGACCTCATTTTGGCAAATCTAGTTTAGAACTAGAATCCATGCAATTTTGGCATACCACTTGATATACTTGCATATTTGTAATTTTAGAAAAATATGTACTCTAGTAACACCAAATGCAACCCTTGGATAGGACAAGAACTAGATAAAGTATCTCCAAAAATTAGAATAACTTTCATCAAAACAATAAGGAGGATGAAATTTGAATTTCCATCTATTCATTGTTCAAAAATGGACATCAGAACAATTAGAGGATATGTAATACATTTGCATAAAAAAATTCAAATTCAAAATAAATGAATTTTGATTAAAATAATAATAATCAAACTCATTAGTGGAAAAAAACTTTAACACAAGTACAAAATTTTCAAAAGCTCCTTAATAAAAAGATTAAGAGAACGAGAATTCATTTTTAACTGTTATAGTAAAAGCCAGGCATCATTCATTTTGAAATTTTATTGGGTGAAATTTTATTGATTTAAATATGACCCTAATTAGTTAGGTTTATTAAAATTTACTCCAAAATCCTCCTAAAAAATTTTAACATAATATTTTTAAACATTTCAAATTTTACACAATTTTTTAGAGATTTTTGGATAATTTACAAAAAACATAAATTTTTGGAGTTGTATTTCAGTTAGTAATATTTTACTCAATAAAATTTTAAAATTTGTGGTACTTTTACTCTATAATTTCAAAATCAATTATTATTCTTTTTACTAAAGAATTTTAAAATTTTATACTTGTATTAAAAAAAATTCACTAATATAAATATTTTTGAATTAAATTTTATTTTTTTGGAAAATCATTTTAATCAAGTGTATTAGTTGTACTTCAACTTTTCCAAATTTGGTTGAAAATCTCAAATTCTTCAATTATTTAGGGCAATTTTTGTAAGTCTATAAAACACTTTGAGAGCCTCTATAGTCTATAAAGGCCAATGATTTGAATTAGAAATTTATATCCAACACATCAATGAACCAATAGCTAGTGAACATTTAAACCTTGAAATGCTCGAGAGGTCAATTTTTTGTCCTTTGCATGATTTCAAGGAAGCTTGTATATGGTAGAGGGTTGCTATTATGTGAGCATAAGAATGTGAGCCCATGAGCCTATAATACTAAATACCTATATTATAGGTGTATATACCATAGAAACTGTCTATGATTATAGGGTATATATATTACAAATATCCATATTATAGGTGTTTATAATACATACACCTTCTATAGTGTGGGGTATCTATATTATAGGTACCTATAATGTAGGCTCAATGCTCACAAGCTTGCATTCTTACGCTCACATATTAGCACCATTGGTATATGATAGAAATGATCTCTTCATCTAATTTGCTTCGGAAGAGTTGCTTCAATTAATTTTTAATAAATTTTTTTGGATTTTTTTTATTGTGATTTATTTGACATTCCTACATAAGAAAATACAAATACATAGATTACCATGTAGTATATATTGGCAACCTTTAATCTAATTTGAATTTTAGCCATTGGTGAAAAGTGATATTTTTGGAACTCAAGCCCAACCAATGAAATAAAATTTGTCTAAGTGTGGTTTTTATATAAATTTGAAAATTTGAAAATTCCTAAAATTCCATATTTTATTGCAAAATGAACTTTAGGCATATAACCATATAGTGAATTTCATGAAATGGCAGTATTACAATAAAATGGTGCAACATTCCATTAAAACGGCATAAAATATGTTCGAAATTGCACGACATTCCATTAAAATGACATGGAATACGTCAAAAATGGCGAAATATTACCACCAATTCAATAAAATTCACCATCCATGAATTGTTGATTTTCTAATTTCAGAATGGTACAATAGATTAATTTATACTATGATGTTTTCAACACTATGAGATACCTTGTAGATAAAGTATCAAAGCTTTAAAGCATATCTTGTATTCCATATGAATTTTTTGAACTTTTAATTCAAAAGTTCATAATGAATTTCAAAATTTTCCCCAAAATTGAAATTTTTATGACACTTATGAGTGACAATAGATATGTGATTACATCTTTGAATTTTAAAAAAAAGTTTCATTCATTTACAATTGCCAAATGGGAGCATTGGAATAATGAAATATCCACAGAGAGGGACTTTCAAGTTTGAAAAAGTACTCATAGGCAAGTCCTTTTAGGTTTAAGGCTTTTAGCACCTACTACTTTAAATGTCAATTTTGTAAAAATGGTGGTACTCAAATACTTCAACATTGGTCTGCAATGATTCTAAACTACCCTGGGTGATGGCCAGGTGAGGAACTTTCGTAGAACTCACGAGGTTCCCGATTCAACTCCCCATGCTGACATTGCTCGCATGGGGGCTCCCATGCCGCGAGAGCTTTGTTCGCATGGGGAGGGGGTTTGTTTCTACACTTGTTCCTGACGAGGATTAGTCCTTGGCTTTCCATGGCAGTGTCAGGTTAGTCCTTGCTGTGGTCCTTGATGGCCGTATGTTTCAAAAAAATAAAAAATAAAATATTTCAACACCTTTCACAACAAGTGTTTTGAAACATAAATTTAATTGTCCTTGATTTTTGACCTTTATATACATATATGTCACAATTTTTAGATGTAGAATTGCGTTACAAAAGAAATTGACATTCTTAACAAAAAAAAGCCATTTGTAAACTAACTAGTGACCAATTAGTAAAGGAAATCTAGACCCTACACAAGGCCGTTTGATTGTATGAAAATGTGCAATTATAGAAAAATAATAATAATGAAAAAACTTAATAATTTAGGCCCATATTATCATCTATGTGACATGCATAACTTAGGCTTGAAAAAGTTTTTTTCAAATTTTTTTTCCAAAAAACCAAAACCAAAACCTATTTTTCTTTTGATTTGCACATCTGCTAAAAGTCAAATGGCCCTCTATAGGGGGCTATATTTTCTCTAATGACAAAGTTAAGTACCCTCAAACTGAATGACTCAATTATATTCATGGTCATATACCCACGTTATAAAACCAAGCTTTAGCCCCTAATATTCACAATGAAATGTCATATTAGTTCCCCTTATGAAAGTGAGACCCACGCTCATGCTTTTCTCTTTTGTAACTGATAAAGAAGTTTAGAAATTATAATCCTTCTTGTGATTTCCTCTCTCTTTAAAGTTCTCATGAATCCTCCAAATAGGAAAACAAATTGGTAGATTTCACAATACATTGATACGCCTTATACTATAGTTGTTTTTTACCAAAATTTGTGGTAGATTTCAAAAGAAACAATTGTCCTATATTAATTGTCAAGGGCACCATGAGGTTGCCATAGCCATATGAGAGTATTGTTTGTAAATATGGGAAGTATCGAACTCTATTTACAGAATTTAAGGGGTTTTAGAAATTGAGAATTCTAGAGATTTATGGAATTTCAAAATTCAAAATTTGGAATTTCTTGAAAAGCTTCAAGAATCTAAAGATTTCAAAACTATTGGACTTTATGATTCATGAAGCAACAAGTGAAGTAAATTTTGATTTTAGAAATCTACAAATTCGTGGGATTGGAATTTCAAAATCTACAGATAAACTAGATTTCAATAAACAAAGTGTACAAATCTTTTTGATTGTATGTACCAAAATCTACTTATTAATATAAATATGAAAATAATGAGTCTATTGATTTTTAAATAGCAAAATTTGCAAATTGAATGGGTTTGAGGTGGTTGATATCTTGATAAACACTAGTGTGCCATGTGCTGTTGCCACAACCAAAATAAAATTTAAATTAAATATCTTTTATGCATGAAGGAGTGCAACTTTGAAAGGGCTTGGTTGTAGTGTGAGAGGTTGCATTCTTGATACAAATAGAAAGCTTTATGCACAAAAGAGTGCAAAGGCTTCATTATAGGGTGTTTGGACATGCAATGTGAAAGTTGTATTTTTTTCAAAATAGAATATAATTTAATTCAATTTTTTAATTCAAAAAAACTTTGAAATTCAATAACTTTCACATCTTAGGTCCAAACACTACGAAACAAAGTTTGTGCACCCCTACTCATAAAGAGCTTTCCAATGGTACCAAGAACACTATTAGGGGATTTATGATTTTTTAGATCCTAGTGTATCAAACAAAACAAAACAAACTAACTAACTAATTTCAGCTGTAAAAAAGAAGACTAGTATGCCCTATGCCACTACCCGATCCAAAATAAATGTAAAATTTTTTTTTCAAATTTTCAATTTATAAATAACTCCAAAATTCAATATCTTTTGTACACAAAGGAGTGCAAGGCCTAGTTTTGTGGCATCTAAACATGCGATGTTGAAGTTATGATTTTTTCTAAAATAAAAGATAATTTAAATTAATTTTTTGATTCATAATTTTTTTGAAATTTAATAACTTTCACACCATAGGTCCTAATGCCACAAAACAAAGTCTACAAAACAAAGTCTAGTATGCATCCCTCTTTGTAACAGTAAGAAGAGTGCCAAGACGCTTCATACTTTCTTAGATCTCAAGGAATCAAAGAAATCAAACCACCTAATTTAAGGTATAGATTTTTTTTAAAAGCTCAAAATTCCTCCAATTAAACATGCAAAATACCTTATGGAAGAAAACACTTCAAATCGTGAGGCCAGTTGGAAAATGATGCATTTCACACACGGGGAAGCGATATGAATTCCTTGTTTATGAATTTCTTGTGATTCGGATCGAGTCACACGCAATCGCTAAAGATCTTAACCTGCTGATCAAACACGCCGCTTACCCTAACGATTGTTCCTCTAACATCACAAACTTCCCTCATGATTTTGCGCTAGCAAGCAACCGGATACAATGCAACGAAAAGCCGCAAAGCGTACATGAAAAATCACTGGCACAAATTTCCTTTGTGGCAACACTGTGAACCGGGAGTATGTAACAATCCGGAAACTAGATATGTATCGATGATCTCTCACTCATGGATTCCAATTCTCATCGACCAACTGCAATGCAATGTAGATGGATGCATGATACGGAAGAATATATATATGTGGACGACAGAAAGTGAAGAGCTTAGCCCCCCAAGTTCCCAATCAATCTAGTAGGACACTTGCGTGAGTCCAGAGACCTCGATTCGTGCACCATGTGACCTACTACAACTAGCTAGAACCGATGATCACCTAGCTAGCTAACAGTTGTAGGAGCTCTGGTCGTAGGCAACAGAATCCTGATTGTAGTCGTTGTTGTTGCCGAAGTCTTGCTGCAAGCCATTCACCGCGGCCTGCGCAAACTGCATGTTGAGGTCGTTATTAGCGTGTGGCATAGGAGTCACATGAACCGTCTGCCCTATGCCCGGAGTCGGCTGTACCCAGTGCTCTCCGATAGGAGTCACGTGCACCGTCTGCCCTATGCCCGGAGTCGGCTGCACCCAGTGGCCTGCATTCGGGGTCCCCTGCACCAAGTGGCCTGCCGTCGGGTTGTTGTACACCCACTGGGGTCCTGGTGCAGGGTTGGACACGCACTGAGCTCCGGTTGGGGTGGCATTCCAGTGGGGGGATGCGTTAGGGTTTGGGTTGACGTTCACCCAGTGGCCGCGACCCTGATACGCCACGTTTCTAGTGCCGAGAATCTGGCGGATCCACTTGCGCTCCTTCTTGACCTTGCGGTAGCGATGGCGATGCCAAATGCAGAACGCCAGGTTGATCGGCAGGGACGTCCCTGACGTACAAACGAACGCCACGATGTGAATGATGGCTGCGGTCTGGCTCACCCCCATCACCTGCGCACACCGCAATTAAGTTAGTACCTCCAGCTACGTACCATTGTAAGTTACCTTGACATCGGACCGTTACTTTCACTGAGTCTTGCAAGATCGACTGAGCGAGTTACATTGTCGATGTAGGGAGATCAATTCAATTGTACAACATCAATGCAAACTGGAGACCATTCCATGATAGATATGTCGTTGCCATTGTACGTACCCTTGTCCTGGCCATCAGCACATTGTCCCGGAGCATGAGGTCCGGAGTCATCCAGGTGCTCAGAGTACCGTAGTCGACACCCATTTCGTTCAATGACTAATTGCGTTAATCAGGCTCGCACACATTTCTCAATCAATTGAACCTCCTAATGGAGACTATCGAAGCGCCCAGTGGACAATCTACGGCTTACGAGAGAGAAAACTGAACAATCACGCACCTGCAAGCTCAAGGGCGGCGCTAATTTTGCGATGACTGACACAAGGCCATGCCCGTCTAACCGATCGAAGCTAGCTGCAACACTAACCAAGTGATCGAAACGAAAGGTGACGAGCTCTAAGCTTCGTTACAGTGCCGAAGGAAGGCCATTTGTACAGTACAAGACGCAGTCTGTACTCTGTAAACCGAGTAAGGTTGACTCCCATGCCACGTCTAAGCACAGGCTCTTATCTTAGTTTTGCCAGAGCAATAATACCAATACCGACTACTGAGCAATGAGCACTGTGCGCTCCAGTACGTCCCGATCTTTCTTTCCAACTTGGAGTCGACAGAGTGACCTTCAGTCAGAGATTTATTACGGACTCTAAACTAAATAATGTATGTAACGCAATGAAATAGAGCCACTTGCTTGCTTGAATGATTACTCTAGAGTAATCCAGTCGATAAGAAAGGTAGTCCAAAGTCAACAACTATCAAGGCTGAGCGAGGTGGAGATGCCAAATGCTTAATAATTCTAGAGGCTACAGTCTGCGGCTCTCATAAATTTTCATACATTTCAGAAAAGTGTTTGGACATAATGAACCGCTAAATGTTTTTGACTATGTTTTCACCAAAAACACTGCAAAACTGCCATTTCTAGTACAAGCATGAAATTTTAGAAAAAAATTATTTTTGGACACATAAAACTGTAGGCTCTTGTAGTATGCTAGTTTGAGAAAATGTGGAAAAATCTTAGGAATTTTCACTTTGCAGTTTGCAAAATATTAGCATTTGAATTAACAAAAATCCTTTTGGGGGTTCCCCGAATAACTATGCAGGTGCACTTCATCAGGTCACATTTGTAGACAAATGCCAAAAAATGGTGATTCTTCTTTGGATTCATTCTTCAAGGAAAGTTGGCTTTAGTCTTGAAAAATTTCAGATCATTTAGAATTGTACAACATATAGGAAAAAAATAGCAAGTAAAAAGAAGTAGAGAATGATTCAAAATACTAAATTGTTAAGAATTTAGTTATGGAATTGAAAAATGTCAATCTTAATGGTTGGAATGTTGTAATATATAATTTCCATTCTATGATTTTATTTTTTTTCCAAAAACATTGAAAATTGAAATAATTTAAGGACTTCATAGTTTATTTTAGGGTAGAGAATCCATAACTATCCACAAACTAAAACTCCTTATAACTTCGTCTCATTAATCAAAATGGAATGATTCAAAGCTTTCTAGATATATATAAATCTTGAAAACCAATTTCAAAATTTTATTTCTTCAAAAAATGATTTTTTAAGAATTTTTTGGGCTGCCCAAAGAGTAATGAAAATTACACATCATACAAGTTTTTTTTAACCATATAGTCAAAACATATGAAAATTGTCAAACCTAAAAGTTACTTCTTAGTCATATGTTTTGTGAAAATTTCAGAGAAAGAAAGAAATATTTTGTTTGTAGTGAGTTGCACAAAATTGCTATGTTGGCAAAAAATGTTGTTCATTCTTTAAAGTTTCGCTAGAAGAAAATCTTATTGCTCTCAACACAATCTACATGACATTTTTGTTTTAAGAGTAACAAGGTTTTCTTCTAGTGTTTAGAGGTTGATTGAGAAATTAGACTACTTTTCAATAAATTATTGAACATGCCATAGGATAAGTAAGTTAACACACTTGCATAAATTTTAAAAATTAAAAAAAAAATATTGAACTCGAAAATTTTCATCAAAATTTTTAATGGAAAAAAACTTTTAACATAAGTAAAAAATTTTCAAAACTCCCTTGTAAAGGAAATGAGAATTCATTTTAATTCATTTTAAAGTAAAAGTCATGAATTTTAAAACTTTCCTGGGTGAAATTTTATTGATTGAAATACGACCCTAAATAGTAAGGTTTATAAAAATTTACACCAAAAATCTCGAAAAAATTATACAAAATATTCATACACTTTCTAATTTTCTACAATGTTTTGGAGATTTTTGGATAATGAAATTATAAAAATATAAATATTTGTAATAAAAATTCATTCAATAATATTTCACCCAATAAAATTAAATTTTTTTGAAACATTTACTATAAAATTGATAAATGAATTTTCATTCTATTGACTAAAGATTTTGAAATTTTTGTACTTGTATTAAATTTGATTTACTAATTTATTTATTTTTATTTCATTTCCAAACGTTTTTAATTTTTTTTAAATTCATTTTAATCATTTGTGATGTTTGTACTTCAATATGTCAAAAATTTGGATGAAAATCTCTAATTCTTCAATTTGTTAGGACAATTTTTGTAAGAGCTTGAAACCTTTTGTTAGCTAGTACAAAGGGGGGTGATTTGAATTTGAATTTTTTTATCCAATTTATCAATTAACCAATAGCTACTAAATATTTTAACCTTGAAATGCTTTAGAGGATGTTTTGTGTTTATTGCATGATTTCAATTATCTATTAAATGTTACATCATTGAATTTTTCTTCAAGGAAACTTTCACATTAGAGTTTTTATTTGATAATCATAAATACTTAGAATAGCTTATTATACATTTGAAGTTTTCATAAACAAATTTTATTATAAAAGGAGATCATGCCTATCCATGCCTCTACTAGAACATAGGTTCTAATTGATGTTCTAATTTATGTCCTAATTAAAAACTATTGCATGTGGATTCAAATGCTTCCATTCTAATCTTGATAATGTAAGCCATTTACAAATTTCATGGTGAGAGCATTGTCATCACATCTTAGCTCACCCCCAATTGTAAAGATAGGGTACCATACATGTAGGTAGCTTCGTCCAAAAATAATTCAAAAAATGATGGTGAATTATTTTGAAAATTATGTTGAACATTTGGTGAAAAAATTGATAGAAATGACAAAATATTTAGAAATTATAGCTTATGAGCAAAAACTCAAATAAATTGGGGCTTCAAGATGGACACAAGATCTCTGTGCCATCTACCATCAAGAAGATTTTTGATGACAAAGTAAATGAAACACTTCATTGACGTACATTGGTAGTAAAGGGTGGAGAGGTCATTTTTGTAAAGAAATCCATTGTCCATCATGAATCCTCAAAGGCTATGGAATAATTTGACTTGACTATGAGTGGTTGAGCACTTACTAATCATAATTTACATATCCCAAATTGTTTGTTTCACCTCCTACTACCTCACTTGTATAAAGAGCTTGTCTTCTCATTCTTCTCTACACATTCAATGGCTTCTAAAGTTGTGCTAGAGACTCATGCATAAGGGTAGTCGTTGTGGTAGGGTAGAAAATCTAGGATAAAGGTTGGATGGAAAGTGAAACTATAATCATTTATTTATCCAAAAAGTTGAATTTCAAAAGATTCCTTTTTAGGTGTTGAATATTAACCCCTAAATGCATAAATTGCTTTTTTTTGGCAACATAGTGATTTTGGGTAGCTCACTACAAATGGAGTTTTATTTTTTTTCTTTGAAATTTTCACACAACATGTACCCAAGTAGTAACTTTAAGTCCCAACAATTTTCATAACTTTTGACAATATGGTTAAAAAGTTATTGGATGATATGTCATTTTCATTGCTTAGTAGGCAACTTGGGTAGTTCAAAAAAATGCATTAAAAATCATTTTTTCAAGAAATAAAAATTGAAATTGGTTTTCAAGATTTCTATATACGTGGAAAGCTTTAAATCATTCCATTTTGATTTATGAGATGAAAATTATGAGGAGTCCTAGTTTACAGGTAGTTGTGGATAGTTATGGAATCTCTAATCTAAAATAAACTTTGAAGTCCTTTATTTACTCAAATTTCAATATTTTTGGAAAAAAAACAATATTAGGTTTAGGTTGTTTATTACAACATTACAACCATTGAGATTGGCATTTTTGAATTGTATAAATAAATTGTTAACAATTTAGTATTTTGAATCATTCTCTAGTTCTTTCTACTTACTTTTTTTTTTTTTTTCTATATGTTGTATAATTCCAAGTGATCCAAAATTATTCAAGTATGTAGCCAACTCCCCTTGAAGAATGAATGCAAAGAAGAATGACCATTTTGGACATTTTTTCAAACAAATGTGACCTTGTGAAGTGCAGCTTCCCGGGTTTTTTTGGAAGGCCAAAAATAGGATTTCCATTAATTCAAATGCTAATATCTTGCAATCTTCACAGTGAAAATATCTGAAATTTTTTCTACATCTTTTCAAACTAGCTTACTACAAGATCCTCTTGTTACATGTGTCAAAAAATGTATTTTTTTTCTACAGTTTGGTACTTGTAATAGAAATGACAATTTTGGAGCAATTTTGGTGAAAACATAGTCAAATAAATTTAGGGGTTAAATTTTCAAATTAATTAATTATTTTCTTGAAGAGAAGCGAAGATGCCATACACCTACAGTATTTCACACACAAAAATCCTCCTAGGGAACCATTGGTAGTCTAGTGCTAATTCAATTTGCCCATAAGCTCATCAAATGTAGTCAAAATTATTACAAAACACTTGGGGACTTTCATGAATTAAGCAAGGCTTATAGACCAAGCAGCTTGGGCATTCAAGCATTTCTACCATTGCTCCAAATTCATGACCACAATTGTAGTTCTACTTGGGCCTCCAACAAGTGGTTTGCCCCACTAAGGCTTGATCAATGATTTCCAATGCCATAAGTTCCACAAATGATCCCCAACCACAAAATTGTCTAGGGCCCTGGAATTGCTCTCTAAAGTGCAGATTTTAGTGTATTCTAACAAAGCAAAATAGAAAAGGGAGGGGTATATTTTGGAGTAGATTTGGAATCTTCATGCTTGCTTTGTTTTCTTGCCATGAAAGAGAGGAAGCCTTGCCAAATTTGAAAAGTGGATGGATTGTTATGGCTTGAACAAGCTGCCTTGGAGGGCAATGTGCAAGGGTGGAGTAGTTCTCTAGGCATTCACAAGACAAGCTTCTTGGAGCATTCTATAGTTGGTATTGTGCGATTCTCTTATAGGAAAACAATGGTGATGCCCTTAGTGGCATAATAAGCTTACGTACTTCCCAAAGCCTTACCTACTAAGGTACATGCACTTAAATTCGTCACTATTTTCACCCCATATAGTCGGTGGTTGAAACGATGAATTTTTTCAATTGTAAAAATGCTAGCTTCTTTAAGAGAAAGACAATCTTGGATTATTTCATACTATATTGAAACTCACACAATATTCTATGAATTTTTAAAGTTGAAAACTTAGGGTACAATGTTCAGGCAACTAGACTCCCCTTACTTGATTACCCTTGAAGCACAAAATGCTTCAACTTCCATTGGTTGCTCCAAAGAGCTATTCAACTCCCGTCGATTGCTCTTAAGCCTTTGGGGCGATTTGGAGACATCAAATGGATCCTTTCCCATCAACAAATAGTTGGCGTGAAAAGAAATGAAATGTGGCGCAATCAGGTGCACACAGTACCTTAGTAAACATGCATAATAATTGATGGCCTTACTAGTTCACAACAAAGTGGGTCCTAGCAATTCCAAGGAGTAAATCACTACATAGATTGTATACCAGGGGAGGGGAAGACATAGGAGCACTTGCAAGCACAGGAAATCAACACACAATGCAACAAGCTTTCGATAGCAACAGATGTTGCAACCAAAGTGTGGGAAAATACAAACCCAGAAACAGGGACGGATTGACTCAGTTACAACAAGGAGATTTCCTTGTGCCCAATGAGTTTTACTTACAGGTGGCCTACGTAATCCTCCCAAGAGCCTCAATATCGAATCCTTTTGTGCTTTGCAAACAACTTGCAGAAAGATTGCCATTAGACACAGTATTATCTAGCATGGAGTAGCTAGAAATTCGATGTTGCAAACATGTCTGTTATCGTCCTCAGAATATGGAGTAACGTAGGCTTGGTTGAAACTTGAAAGGATGAAATTTTGAGGTACAAAATCGATACTATTGAAACTGGCCAGTCAGTAGGACTATAGGAGGTACTTGCACTCTGTGCCTACGACAACAAGACTCGGGTGATGCATTTCAGGCTGAAAATTATAAGCGAGACCGAACTAAAATGATGTTCGTTCTTTACATCAACTTTAAGTGTCTGAAACTCCCCAATTTTCAGTGGAAACTTTATCTCCACTCCCACTAGAAACAGAGGTCAAGATTATAGACTGTTGCATGTGGATTCAAATGCATCCTTCACAATCGTGATGAGCTAAAGCATCTACAAATTTTCATAATGAAAGCACTTTCCTCACAGCTTAACCCACCCCAAGTAGTAACGATGGGAAACGTAACGCATGCACAGAAAACCTCCGAGGGAACAACTGGCAACCAAGTGTAGTGTTCAAATCTCCCTCGAAGATCAACTCCTTTCTGTTACACATCGAATTTAGGGCTTGGAGAAACGCTATATTCCAGCACATTGCAAGCAAGGGGAGCTACATCATATTGCTCGAAGGAGATGACATTAGGTCTTGTCAGTCGAACTGCTTGAGAATAAATCAATCAAACCTTAGCATGTGTTACATTGAAATTACTTAGAGAAATTGCATTCCATAATGAGCACACACCAACAATAATTACTCAACAAAGGAAGTTGAATCTACAGATTTTCTACATGACTTCAAATGCCTAATAAAAACTCAAAGTCGGCACATGCTCCACAAAGCTTGCGATTATCCCGAAATAAGTTTGCATCTCCCATAATAGCCATCCAGAGTTGACCTTGTGTTGATTACCCAACCTCAACAATAGGTATAATGTCGCCTAATCAAGACCGAACGAGAATGTGCATCTTGTTCTAGGTCATGAATTTGATTCGAAGATGAAGGGATTGAAATAAAAGCGGAGGTATACAAGGAAATGCTTTCGCATTGACCATGTGAGCATCATGGATTTAGCTGCATTCGATTCCAACAATCTGAAGCATTTCATCTCCTGTTGTTAACTTGAACTTCGCAATTATTTTAAAGTACAAATTATTTTAAATACTTTTCATCAATTTTATTGAGTGTAAGCCATGAGACTGCAATGGCTTGGGTGAGTTGGCTCAAGGGGGGTGAGCTTGAAGTGGGGGAGGCAGTTGTTGCCTTGGCATTCACAAACCGGGCTTCATTGAGCACTATTGAGTTGGTATTGTGTTCCTCCTTTCTGGAGGAACGGTGACGATGCTCTCAGTGCCATGAGCTTATATGCTCCCAAAGCCTTGCCTACTAAGGTAAATGCACCTAAAAACCCAAACGTTTATGTCTAAAAGACCTCAATGGTTGAAAAGATGATTTTTTTTTCAACTGTAAGAATGTTAGCCTTCTCAAGAGGGAACAACTTGGATTATTTTTCTCTAGAAACCCAAACCCAGAAACAGGGATGGACTGACTCAGTTACAGAATAACAGCAAGCTGTACCCAATGAATTTGACTCAATCAAAGGTGTCCTTTGTAATCCTTCAATGACGCTCTGGATCGCACCCTCAAAACTCGTACTTTGCAAATAGCTTGCAGAAGATTGCCACCAGAAGGCATTATCTAAAGTGGAGGAGCTAGAAATTCAACTTTGCAAACATGTCCGTTATCGTCTTCAGAATATGGTTGAAAGTAGGTCGGTTTGAAAGGATGAATCTTTGAGGGTACAAAATAGATACCATTGAAGCTAGGTACAATCGCCCAGTCAGTAGGACCTAGTGGTACTCAGCCTGTGACGTACCGCAAGACTTGAGTGACGCATTTCAGGTGGAAAATAATAAGCTCGACGGAACTGCAATGTGGTTAATCGCTCTTCATGTTGCCTAAGTGCCTGGAACTCCCCAATCCTCGATGAAAATTGTGTCTCCACTCCCACAATAAACAGAGGTTAGACACGATTGCAGGTGATTTCAAAATGCTTCCTTCACAATCGTGATGACTTGAAGCATCTACAAATTGCGTAATGAGAGCCCTGTCATCACATCTTAACCCACCCCCAACCGTGACAAGAGGATACGAGTGTAGCAGGGGAAACGTTGGCAACTGGGTGTTCGAATCTCCCTCAAACATCAAAGCCTAATTGTTACTCATCGAATTTAATTAGGGTTTGGAGTACATGTTCATTCCAACATATTGCAAGTAAGGGGAGCTACATCGCTCAAAGGACATGACATCAGTTCTAGTCAGTTGTTCAAACTACTTGAGAAGTAATCCAACCTAAGCATTTGTTATATAGAACTTTGCTTACGAAACTTATATTTCTTAACAAACACATAGTAACAATAATTACTCAACAAAGAAAGTTGAAGGTCTATAGATTTTATGCAAAGTTCAATCAAGAATACAAAGTCTATACATACTCCTCAAAGTGTGTATTTAATCCTAGAAAAGTTTACATCTCCCATAATAGCCATCCCAATGGATTCATCATAAACCTAAGCTCCCAATCTTAGTGTTTTGATTACCTAGTCTCATCAATAGGTTTAATGTCGCCTAATCAAGACCGAACCAGAATGTGCATCTTGTTCTACGCCATGAATTTGATTTGGAGATAAAGGAATTGAAATAAAAACAGAGATATATAAGGAAATACTTGGGCACTCGTCCTGGGAGCATCATCGATTACCTTGTTTAGTTGCTTTTGATTCTGAAGCATTCCACTTTCTGTTTAGCAATGGCCTTAAGCAAAGCCCAATGACAATGATGTTGGAATAAGGACGTACTACCCTACTGCAATGGCTTCTCCTTGAGCATGTATGAGCACGAGGTCTTCATTGAGGTAGTCAAGAGTGGAAGCTGCATGAAAATAATACCACTCTCGTCTACTTTCAAAAATTTTCAAGATAGGAAATTCAGTGCCATTTATTTTCATCAATCGAATTGCTAACCGCTTCGTTGTTGGAATATCCACATTCTTGTAAGTTCGACTTTTTATCAAATTGGACTAAAATGAACCATGACTTACGAAGCCTTCATAACTCACACTTGGCTTGTCCCAAAGGTCCTTTAATTTTCTACTAAGCCGAAACTGGTGAACAAAGACAGTCTCATTTTCATAGTGTATTGTAAATCCAATATATTTGTTAAGGTTCATAAAAGGGAATTCACCTTGAAGCTCTTCATCAACTTCTAATATGACCCTATTATTGCATTGTCCACGTCTGAAAGCTAAGAAGCATTCTCTATTCATGAAGAAATCGTTACTATTAATGGGATTTGAAATGGGTAGGTAATTGAGATCATCAATAGTTAAATCCATTCCAACACTTTTCAACCATCTGAACAGTCTATACGTTTCACCTCGAAGTATCGGCTTGAACGTATTCAAAACCAACAAGGCTATCTTGGAATGCGGGGATTGCCATCAATCAATGAGACAATGACCATGAATATGATATTTGGAAAGGTGATGATAAGAGTGACAATGAATATGCCTTTCTTCACCTTGTACTGATTCCAATTATAATATTCTGCAACGAACTGCAAGGTGACAAAGAGAAGGATTAAGAATATAGACAGATCCATTGGTACTAATTTAATTAACTAGACTAAAAGAGAAATAGGTAAAATTCAGTACAATACCATCAAAGAGAACCTTGACACAAACAAAAGACAATTATATCAACTTATCACAAGCACTAGAGCGAAACCCGTCGTTTTTCATTGAGGAGATCCGGAGTTGTGTCGCTTCTCACTGAAAATGATCTATTGTTAGTATCTAAGCCGGCCCCACCATTTGTCCCTTGTGACTTTTTTCACTCACCCCTCGTTTTGTCACTATTTCAAGGAATGAAAAGCAACGGGTTTCGCAGTAGTGAAGTGAAACGAGTAGCTTTCGTTGGAAACTATCAATCTAGAAGTGGATGAACTTCAAACATGCTGAGTTCCCAGTGAGACCTTTCAATTTGTAGGCTTGGTGATCTACAACCACAGGAAGAGACCTGAAGTCAATCCAGGATACTACAAGAATCAATTGAACCTCCTATTAGAGAATGAAGACTATCAAAGCGCCCAGTGGACAAGCTACAGCTTACTCGGAGAGAAACCTAAACAATCTTAATTCCGCACCTGCAAGTACTGTGAGAATTTGAGAGAGATGACTCAAGTATTTTGTATATATATTTTATGATTAATAAAAAAAAGTTCTTCTATTTAAAGAAGAGCTGGAGTTGGTGACTTTCCATAATAGAATGGTCACACCTTTTCAGTGTACAGTATACTACTTAATACTTCCTACACTCCCACTAGTATATTGTATAGATGAAAATTTATTCGTTCTAAAATTCGCTCATCCATGTTCACGAAACGGTCTTCTGCAGTGGCGCATTGGAAGCGTTGGAGGTTGGAGAGGAGGCAGAGCTTGACAGTAGAGGCGGCAGCTTCGACTGGAGAGCGGAGCATGGAGCTTCGGTAATGGAGGGCGGAGCAGGACTGTGGAGGCGTCGGACGGAGCTGCTAGGAAAGCTCACCGTGCCGCAGTTGCTGTCATGAACGGGCGGAGCTGCCGGAGTCGGACGGGGCTTGGAGCATGATAGTGAAGGCGTCGACTCTCCGAGTGCTCCCTAGAATGGCGGTCGTGCCTCCTCCTCCGACCGGGAATCCCATTTCGTTGGTGGCGGCTGGTTGGAAGGCAGAAGGTTTGCGGTGGCAATCTCGTTGCTCTTCATTGCCTTTAGTCTCGTCGTTTTTGTTTTTGAGTTTGCTTGAGTTCATTCCTTGTATTGTTGTGTTAAGATCTTGGTTGGTTGTGTTGTCTTGAGAGATCTTTGAAATGTCACTTCTGTGCTTACAAAAGCGATTTCTCCCACTCAAAGATTGCTCAAGATAAGTAAGACTCCCACATAAGTGGATAGGTCTAGAGATCACAAGAGCTTGTACAAGTGGAGTTATGTTGGAGTGAGGTATTAAGCACAGTCCAAGTTTCTGCATACAATGCTGATGTTTCTCTGAAGGTAGTGATTTTGTGAGAATGTCAGCTGCCATGTCAGTTGTTGGAGTAAATAATAATATAATGTCTTGACTAAGTACTTTCTCACAAGTAAAATGATATTGGGTGTCTATGTACTTAGAGCGTGAATGATACTTGGGATTTGTAGTGAATGCTATTGCACTTTGGCTGTCTGAGTAAATAGGAGTTGGATTTTGTTGTGGAAAGCCAAGTTCATTAAGTAATTTTCTAAGCCAAATAGCTTCAGCTGTTGCTTTAGATAAAGCCATGTACTTTGATTCAGTAGAAGATAGAGCCACAGATTGTTGTTTCTTGCTGCCCCATGAGATAACTCCATTTGCTAAGAGAAAACAATAACGAGATGTGGATTTTCTGGTGTCTTTGCATCCAGCCCAATCGGCATCAGAATATCCATGAAGAATGTCACCTTTTGGAGAGTGTTGATAGCAAATGCCGTAAGGTAAAGTGCCTTTGATGTACCTCAAAGTTCTCTTAAGTGTTTGAATGTGATATTTAGTTGGATTGCTAAGATATTGGGCTAGGCTATTGATTGTGTAAGCACAATCAGGTCTAGTGTTCACAATGGCATGCATAAGGCTACCAACAATTTGTGAGTAAAGTTGTTGATCTTGGGGTGAAGGTGTAGAGTCTGCTTGACTTAATCGAATTCTAGCTTGCATAGGAGTGGTTATTGGTTTGCAATCCAACATGTTGTATGCTTTGAGTTTGGAAATAAGATATTTTTGCTAATGTATGATGGTCCATCCTTCAGATCTATTGTGAATTATGGCATTGCCAAGTGTGAAATGAAGTTCACCTTCATCAGACATGTCAAACTCCATTTGTAATAAATATTTTATGTTTTGTATAAGACTAAGCTGATTGCTTACTAAAATGCAGTCATCAACATATACTGTAAGGATAAGGAAATTTTGGTTGTCTTCTCTTTTGATATAAATGCTTGCATCAGAGTCCAGCCTTTGGAATTCATGAAGAAGCAAGTATTGATCCAGGCGAAGATACCAGGCTCGAGAGGATTGTTTTAATCCATACAAGGATCTGCCAAGTTTGCAAACCAAGTCTGAATTTGAAGGTAAGGATAAACCTTCAAGAGGAGTCATGTAAGTGTCTTCTTCGAGATAGCCATTTAAAAATGCAATTTTGACATCTAATTGATGAATTTCGAAATTATATTGAGTAGCAAGAGCCAATAAAACTTTAATGGAGTTAAGTTTAACTACGGGAGAAAAAGTCTCCATGTAGTCAAGGCCTTGGACTTGTGTAAATCCTCTTGCTACTAAACGTGCTTTATACTTGTCTAATGTTCCATCAGATTTTGTTTTGATCTTAAAAATCCATTTTGATGTAATAGGTTTGCGATTTGGTGGTAATTTTGTAAGTATCCAAGTCTGATTTTTATGCAATGAGTCAAATTCTGACTTAATTGTTGCCTCCCATTGTGAAGAATGTGACTTGGACAATGCTTCTTGCATGGTCTTTGGAGACTCCAGTGATAATGAGACAAGATTTGCTTGATGTCTTCTTGGAGTTGTTTTCCTTGTAGATGGACGGCCTTCTATGGATTCAAGTAATCGTCTTGTAGGTTTTATTTGTCTAGTAGGGCGTGCTAAAGAGCTTGGAGGAGCATATTTTGATGAAGAACCACAAGTTGTTTCTTCTTCAAGAGGTATATCAGCAGGGAGTTCGTGTTCTTTTTCACTTGGAGATGTATGGGGGTCAGATTGAAAAGATAATGAAGGACCTGGTGGACTAAACAAATTATGTTGAATGGAACTTACAAGTTCTTCAAATGGTGCAGGGTGCTGAATTTGTTGAATTAGAGGTAATTGTTGTTCATTTCCTCGTTGTGTTGGTTGATGGTGTAATAAGTCAGCATTGTTTAATATTTCATAGTCTTCATTGACTTGTAAAGAATTACTTGAAGATTTGACACTTATAATCTCATCATATATGACATCCCTTGATATAATTAATTTTCGAGTTTGTATATTCATTAAACGATAAGCTTTAGTCTCTTCACTATATCCTAGAAAAATAGCTTCAAATGAATGTGAATCTAATTTTCTTCTCTGCTCTTTGGGTATAAGCACATGGGCTTTACATCCAAAGATTTTGAGATAGGATAAGTTGGGTTGGTAGCCATACCATAACTCAAATGGAGTTTTGTTCGTTGGTATAGCTTTTGTAGGACTCTTGTTTTGGAGATAGTTAGCTGTATAGAGTGCTTCTCCCCAAAATATTTTTGGTAATTTTGCATATGATAACATACATAGGACAGCCCCTACTAATGTCCTATTTTTGCATTCTGACACACCGTTTTGTTGTGGTGTATAGGCTGAAGTTGTTTCTCTTTTGATGCCATGTTCTTGGCAAAATCTTTGAAATTCAGCTGATAAGTATTCACCACCTTGATTCGTTCTTAAGATTTTGATGGTGTGTTGAGTTTGTTTTTCAACATAACTCTTGTATTGCTAAAATTTTGCAAATGCTTCAGATTTGTGCTTCATTAAATAAATGGTACAAAATCTTGTGAAGTCATCAATAAATGTTATGAAATATAAATACCCTGTGTGTGTGGCCACTTGCATAGGTCCACATATATTAGAGTGGACTAATTCCAAGATTTCAGTAGCTCTTCTTGCTCCTTTCTTAGGAAACTTAATTTTGTGTTGTTTTCCTTCCATGCAGGATTGACACAAGCTAATTTGTTTTTCATCAAAAGGGCGAATCCCTTTTGAGGCTATTTGTATTTGTTTGAGTCTTTGTTGATTAATATGTCCTAATCTTAAATGCCATAAATCAACTGTGTTGTGTGATACTATGGTTGGGGTTGCTAAAGCATAATTGTTTGTGAGAATAGTCTCACCTAATACATATAAATCTGGATTCAATTTACATGTAGCTATGATTTGTCTTGATTTGTTAATCAGAAGAGAAGTGCCATCTTTAATATGGATTTCTCCTCCTGCTTGATCAAGTTGCTTGGTTGAAAACAGGTTCTTTGCCAAGCGTAGAATGTGAAGAACATCAGGTATGCTCTTCTCGTCCCCATTTGTCAATTTTATATGGACATCACCATGTCCTGCAATGGTCTAGGATGTGGAATCATCTCCTAAATACACTACTTGGTCATCTTGACATTTAGTGTAGTTTGTGAATCCTTCTCGTTGATGACACATATGTTGGGTTGCCCCCGAATCCACATACCATGTGGAATTAATGTATCCTTGAGTTTTTGATGCCACCACATATAATTTATTGTTGGTTGTTGCAAGATTTGTTTGTCTTGAATTATTGGCCTTTTCTGCAGCAATTCTTGCTCTGCAGTCTTTAATGTGATGTCTAGGCTTTTTGCAATAAAAACACTTCTTCTCTTTTGCAAGAATCTTCTTCTCAAAAGGTTTGTAGCCACTGCTCTCCCCTTTTGAATCTAAACTTATCCTAAAGTTCTTATTAAAATAAGATTTTTTACTTTTATTGAAATTCTTCTTTCCAACATAGAGGGCTGATGTGTTTTCTGAAGTAGGACTTGAATCTTTGATAAAAGTCTCTTCTTGAATTAAATCAGTAATTAATGTTTGCAAAGTGAGCCCAGGTTACCTTCTTAAAAGAGTGAATGAAGGGTTGTTAATTTGGAGGAAGACTCCTCATCAACATTATAATAGCTTCGTCAGCTGGTACAGGTGAACCTGCTGCTAGTAATTGTTCAAGGTGAGCTCTAAAATTATGAATATGTTTGACAATGCTTGTACTGTCTTTCATTTTTAGATTAATTAATCTATCTTTTAAATGCATTTTTGTTACCACATCTTGTGATTCAAAAATGCTTATTAATCTTGACCAAGCTAAGTGTGATGTGGTGCAAGATTGTATGTGAGAAACTACTGAATTTTCAAGGCAATTGTTTATTATAGTTAAAGCTAATGCATCTTGTTCCTCCCACATATTGATGCTTCCTACACAGTTAGAGGCAAAGCATTTGCTCTAGCAATTAATTCTACTGCTTTTGGTGCCACTGGTAAACGTTGAGTTCCGTTTACTATAGGCTATAATTTTTCAGCCTTGAAAATTAGGGTTAACCTATGTTTCCACACATTGAAATATGATCCATCAAACTTAGTGACATGACTTATGTCTATCTTGTATGTGCTCATTTTAATATTCTCCTCTTAGAATTGCTTGGATTTCACATGCTTCCATGAAATCTTTAGGAAAAGATTCTGGAGTTGGTTCATTGAAGTTTCCTAGAGCTTCAATGTATGCTATTGGGGCATTGTTAATTCCATACATATGTTGTACAGATTCTAAAGATTGTCCTTCATCTTCAATTGGATCTAAAGGTATTTGTATGAATGCATTATTAAAAGCTATATTTGTTAAATGAATCTAAATTTCAATTTCTTCTCTTTCAGGTTCAAATAGTAAGAGATCAAAGACATCTTCACTGGAATCTTCAGCAGGAGGGGTCAGAGGATAACACATGTTACTCTGATACCATGTGAGAATTGGAGAGAGATGACTCAAGTATTTTGTGTATATATATTATGATTAATAAAAACAAGTTCTTCTATTTAAAGAAGAGCCGGAGTTGGTGACTTTCCATAATGGAATGGTCACATCTTTTCAGTATATAGTATACTACTTAATACTTCCTACAAGTACAAGGGTCGCAAATTCTACGATGACTGGCAACAGGCCACGATCATTTGGCTGATCAAAGCTGCAACAGTAACCGAGTGACAAAATGAAACAACAAGAATCAAGGCTAAGCTAGGTGGAGATGCCAATTGCTTACTCCGTATAATAATTGTAAGAGACTACAGTGACTTCATGCATTTTTATAAACTTCAACAATTGTTTTAATTAATTCAAAAATTAGATCTTTTTTTCAACAAAATATTGAACATGTTGTGGTATTAGCCTATTAGGAACACACTTGCACAAAATAAATTTAAACTTTTTTCAAAAATAGTTTTTGAATTGAAAGAAAAATTAATCTAACTTATTAGTGGAATTTTTTTTAATACAAGTACAAAATTTTCAAAAGTCCTTAGTAAAGAGAATGAGTATATTATTTTGGAATTTTATGGTAAAAGTTTCATAAATTTTAAAATTTTATTGGGTGAAATTTTATTGATTGAAATATGATCCTAGATAGTTAGGTTTATTATAATTTATTCCAAAATCTTGAAAAAATTATACAAGAACATCTATATACTTTTCAAAATTTCCACAAATTTTTGGAGATTTTTGGATTAAATTATAAAAAACATAAATATTTGGAGTCGTTTTCTGGTCAATAATATTTCACTCAATAAAAAATTTGAAATTTGTAAAACTTTTACTATAACATTTCAAAATGAATTCTCATTCTCTTTAATAATTTCAAAATGAATTTTGATATTTTTTCACTTGTATTAAAAATTATTCTTACTCATATATTTTTATTTATTTTTATATTAAAATGGTTTCAAATTTTTGGAAAATTTATTTTAATCAAGTGTATTGCTTGTACTTCAAGATGAACAATTTTAGTTGAAAATCTCTAATTCCTCAATGAGTTAGGGAAATTTTTGTAAGTATATGAAATATTTTGATAGCCACTACAAAGGCTTGTGATTTGAATTAAATTTTATATATCCAATTTATCAATGAACCATTAGCTAGTGAACATTTAACCCTAAAAAGCTTGAGAAGACATTTTGTATCCTTTGTATGATTTTAGGGAGGCTTGTAGATGGTAGAAATCATCTCTTCATCTACAACTCTACTAGCTTCATTGTGGAGTTGCTTAAACTCATTTTCAATAAATGGTGTTGGATTCTTTCTTATTGTGATTCTTTTGACATTCCTAACTAAGAAAAAAACAAATCAACAGATTACTTTGTAGTATATATTGAAAACCTTTTATTTGATCTAAATTTTAGCCATAAAATTCATATTTTTGGAATTCAAGCCCAACTAATAAATTAAAATATGTCAAGTGTAGTTTTCATACAAATTAGAAAATTCCTAAAATTCAATCTTTTATCTCAAAGTGAACTTTGGGGCTTTGGGCTAGAAATATAGATAGTTGATTTAATAATTTTGAAATGGCACAATAAATTGATTGGTACTATGATGTTCTATATTGAAAGATTCACCTACAAAAAAAATTCAGAATTTTTTAACTCTATAAGGATGGGTCCATGACCATTGAGCTCTAACCTCATTGTCCATTACTCTATTTGTTGCCATTTTCCAACTACATATGAATGAAAAGTTTGAAATTTATATTTTAGAGATGAAATCACATGTCTACTACAAGTTGTAAAATTTTGAATCTTTTTTGAAAAAATATGAATATTTTGTGAATTTCTTAAGAAAAAAATGAAATAATGAATAGCAAATAAAAAATATACTTAAAAAATCTGAAATTCTCTCTAGGAATATATCTTATAGTGTAGAACATCATGGTACCAATCAATTTACTATGCCATTCTAAAATGAAAAATCAATAATCCATATTTATAGGCTGAAAGTTTACTTTGCAATAAAATATTGAATTTTAGGAATTTTCAATTGAAGGAGAAGTACAGTGAATAAGCATCATTTCATTAGTTGAATTCAAATTCAAAAAATACCATTTTTATCGCTTAAATTCACATCAATAGTAAATAGCAAGAAATGGCCCCAATATACTACAAGGGTGATCTGTAAAGTGAGCATCTTCTTTTCTAGAAAAATCAATAAGTCAAATCATAATGAGGGCTTTTCAAAAGTATTCACTGTAATGTACTCGAGTACCCTCCAAATGAATAAATTAGATGAAAAAACATTGTTTTTCTATCCACCAATCTCAATTCAAGACATATATTGGACATTGTTTGTAGCAGCAGTATAAGGTTAAGAATAATTTGTATTTAATATGATTTTTTTCAAATTATTAAAAAAAAATTCAAAATTTCAAAATTCTCCAAAAAAATCTGCAATTTTAATGACTTATAGGAGATATTAGATATGTGATAACATCTTTGAATTAAAAAAAAAATTTCATTCATTTACAATTGCAAAATAGGAAGAATAGAGCATCCACAAAGAGGGACTTTCAAGTTTGAAAAAGTGATCATAGGCATGTCTTTTTAGGATTAAGGCTTTTAGCACCTTCTACTTTAAATGTCAATTTTGTAGAAATGATGGTATTCCAATACTTTGGCACCTTACATAAGGTATGTTTTGAAACATAAATTTATGTTTTTTCTTGATTTTAGACCTTTATATTTGTATAAATAAGTCACAATTTTTTGTTGCAGATTTGAGTTACACCAAAGAGATTGACATTTTTAACAAAGAAGCCATTTGTAAACTAAAGAATGACCAATAGAAAGTTAAATGACCTCAAACCAAATGACCTAAACATGTTTCACCTTCACATGAAATACTCCTTTTCCACCTACAATTTTATATGTCCCTAAAAAGGGATATTTCAATATTTCCATTTTTAATAAATCAACCATAGTGAAATGAAAAAAACATAAAATTCTCAATTTGTGAGTACTTAATGGTGATGAGGTTCCACTTAAAGAATGAACTTGAAATCATGTTCAATGTTTAGAAGTATATGTGCCATGGAGCTCCTTTATTGGCCTATTTACACAAATGTGAAGGACATATACTAACATATTTTTTGATGTCCCTCATAGGAAACATGTCCAACTAGTGTGGAAATGGACCACCAAAATTTCATCTCTAGATCATTAAATTTGGGTACTTCCTAGTACTAAAAACAAAAAACCTTAAAAGTGTGACAAATAAGAGAAATTGACTTTTAAATATAAAATGATTTTTTTTAATTCCTTAAAAAAAGAAGGAATACAATTACAATCAAGACATATATAAGTGCAAAAACTTTTAAGTTTAGTAGAATTCTGCTTCAAAAGTTATAGGGGAAGACAAAACCACTTTGGCAAAACACTACAAAAAATGGTTGGTCTTTCTGTCAATCACCCTAAGCTTTGTAGTCTACACCTAGCTTTATAGATTTTAGAACGAATAGTCAAATATAAAAGCGCCAAGTTTGAAAAAAATTGCCAATTTAACAAAATTAATGTTGAAAGAAGGAAATGAATGGAAAAATGGCATATGGAATATTGCCATTTTAGTAAAACATTTTGTTAAATATTTCTTTTCTCCTTTGTCACTAAAAATGAAGTTTAGAATCCCCTTGTGATCTTGTCTCCTCAAATTTTCAACAAATCCTCCAAATAGAATAAAAATTGGCAAATTTCACAATACATTGACACATCTTCTACTATAATTGTTTTCTATCAAAATCTTGGATAGATTTCAAAAAAGAAATGAATTGTCCTATATTTGATTGCCAACAATGCCAAGGGCACCATGAAGTTGGATACATAAGAGTGTTCTTTGTAAATCAATGAAGTATTGAATTCTATTTATAGAACTCAAGGATTCAAGAACTTCAGAATTCAAAAAATTTTACAATTTATAGAATTTCAAAATCTATAAATTTAGAATTTCTTGAGCTTCAAGAATCTAAAGATTTCAAAACTATTGGACTCCAAATTGTGAGGTAGATTTGGATTTTTGAAATCTACAAATTAGTAGTTATGGAATTTGAAAATCTACAAATCAAATAGATTTCAATATCCAAATGTAAAAACTGTTTTGATTATATACACTAAAATCTACATGAAAGATAGATTTGAAAATAACAAGTCTACATTCTAGAAGAGTGAAATTTGCAAATTGAGTTGGTTTGAGATGGTTGATATCTTCATAAACATTTTAAAAGAAGCTCAAATTCCCCCAAGAAAGCATGCAAAATACCCTATGCGGAAGAAAACCCTTCAAATCGTGAGGCTAGTTGGAAAATGATGCATTTCACACACGGGGAAGTGATATGAATTCCATGTGAATCGGAGCCACACGCAGTCAATCGATCAAGATCTCAAGTTGCTGATCAAATACGGTGCTTATCCTAACGATTGTTCCCCTAACATCGAAAACTTCCCAGATAGTTTTGCGCTAGCAAGTAACCGGGTACAATGCAACGAAAAGTCGCAAAGTGTACAGGAAAAATCAGTGGCAAAAATTTCCTCAGTGGCAGTGAACCGGGAGTACGTAACAAACCGGATCTAAACCAGATATTGATGATCTCTCACCGAAGGAATCCAATTCTCATCGATCAGCTACAATGCAATGTAGATCGATGCATGACAATATATACATATATGGAGGACAATAAGTGAAGAGCTTAATTTGATCCCCCAAGGTTCCAATCAATCTGGGGAGACACTGGCGTGCGTCGAGAGACCTCGATTCGTGCAGTATGTGACCTACCGCAACTAGCTAGAACCGATGATCACTTAGCTAGCTAACAGTTGTAGGAGCTCTGGTCGTAGGCAACAGAATCCTGATTGTAGTCGTTGTTGTTGCCGAAGTCTTGCTGCAAGTCGTTCCCCGCGGCCTGCGCAAACTGCATGTTGAGGTCGTTATCAGCTTGTGGCATAGGAGTCACATGAACCGTCTGCCCTATGCCCGGAGTCGGCTGTACCCAGTGCCCTCCGATAGGAGTCACGTGCACCGTCTCCCCTATGCCCGGAGTCGGCTGGACCCAGTGTCCTCCGCTAGGAATTACGTGCACCGTCTGCCCTATGCCCGGAGTTGGCTGCACCCAGTGCCCTCCGCCAGAAGTCACGTGCACCATCTGCCCTATGCCCGGAGTCGGCTGCACCCAGTGGCCTGCACTCGGGGTCCCCTGCACCAAGTGGCCTGCCGTCGGGTTGTTGTACACCCACTGGGGTCCTGGTGCAGGGTTGGACACGCACTGAGCTCCGGTTGGGGTGGCATTCCAGTGGGGGGATGCGTTAGGGTTTGGGTTGACGTTCACCCAGTGGCCGCGACCCTGATACGCCACGTTTCTAGTGCCGAGAATCTGGCGGATCCACTTGCGCTCCTTCTTGACCTTGCGGTAGCGATGGCGATGCCAAATGCAGAACGCCAGGTTGATCGGCAGGGACGTCCCTGACGTACAAACGAACGCCACGATGTGAATGATGGCTGCGGTCTGGCTCATCCCCATCACCTGCGCTCACCGGATGTAAGTTAGTACCGCCATTACCATTGTACGTTACCTTGACGTCGGACTGATACTTTCAATAATACTTGCAAGACTGATCGAGTTACATTATCGATGTAGGGAGATCAATTCACTTATACAACATCAATGCAAACTGGAGACCATTCCATGATAGATGAGTTGTTGATCGTACGTACCCTTGTCCTGCCCATCAGCACATTGTCCCGGAGCATGAGGTCCGGAGTCATCCAGGTGCTCAGAGTACCGTAGTCGACACCCATTTCGTTCAATGACTAATTGCGATAATCAGGCCCGCACACATTTCTCAAGCACATAATTCGCATGCACCAGTTTTTTGAATGGCTAATACGCACAGAGCTAGCTCTCTCGATCTAGCCCTTCTCTTCGGATTACTAGCTAGTATGCATCAATGAATGGGCCGGAACGTAGCTCAATGAATTGAAGCTAGAGATCGATCGACACCCAGAATGCAGCGGAATGTAGAGAAGTTGGAATGGATTCTATCTGCTGACACTGAATGTTATCGGCTCCATGTTGACCACGCGGTCTGTGAAGCCAGTAATCAGTCACGCAATCCATGGCCATCAAGTGGAGGGCATCCAAACATGCGACGTTGGCAAATAGTAAAGTCAAATGGAGGAATATTTTCTCTAGATTTTCACTCCAAACTAATTATAATTAGCTGCAAACTAAGGAGCTCGTTTGAAAAATTAAACTGTAAATTTTCTTTAATTATGGAGATTGGTTGTGGTGGCCGGGGTGAACTGATCCCCTCGCTCGTCCCCAAGGGAAAACCCTGTAATTTTTACTTGGCGCGCATGATAAAATTTGCAGATTTTGAATTCATATTTGCAATCAGAGGCCCTACATTAGCATAGAGAGGTATAGAAGATAACCTAATGAAGTACAAAGTAGGGGGTCTTTTTTCTTACATGCACCCCGGGATTGACTTCAGGGGGACGAGCGAGGGGGTCAACTCACCCCGGGCCGTTGTGGTAAATGCTCGGGGAGAACCGCCGGTTTAGCCAGGGGATTGGGGAAAACCCCGGTGAAAATAAGATATAAAATTTCTATTCAGAGTCAGAAGTAGAGAAAATCCCGAACTCAGTACTTGAAGAACCAGTTCAATACATTGTCCATGTGTTTCAAAAACCAAAACCAAAACCAACAGTTCAATATGGGAATTAAAGGAAAATAGCAGGTAAAACTCAAAAATATACCGTGAAAGCTGGTTGTGGTCAAAGCACAGATTCGGCGATACGAGATCTGTGCGAGTTCTATAAAAGACATATATATAAAACAGCGTAAAGTTGAGGGATCCAAAATTTTACAATAGGATCAATTGCGTGTGAGGGAGGTGGACTTGTCGAACTCTCGAAGTGTTAACCTCGGGCCTTGAAGTGTGCAAATTGTGTCCCTAAAAAGAATAAGGGGGCAAATTGTGGCTTGTCATGGTGTGAACCTTGAGAGTTATCCCTTGTCAAAATTGGACTCTTGTCAGGTCATCACTGTAGTTTCAACAGGAGAATACATGAGTGACAGAGTGAGGTACTCTTTGCAATTAATAAAGCCTCGAATATGGTGGACGCCATACCGGATGCACGTTGATGGTAGGTTTTTCCGCATACTCGCAAGCAACAGCAAACGCACCTCCTGCACTCCTGCAGTTGTCCGACTGATTTAACGCGGAGGGCTGGCGGTTAGTTGTAATGAGACGAGCCTACTCATTTTCCTACAATCCCGTTTCCAGAATCGATATTTCCAAAAAAAATTCATAATCACAAGCAAGTGAACTGGACACAATTAATCCTTAAAGGACGGACTGGTGACCGTGGAAATACCCCCTTTTGGAACCGTGTGACATCATCTACTTTATAAAATCCAAAAATATTCATTAGTAGTCATACTATTGTAAAAGACCTACATTTTTCTCACAAAATTCCAAGGATGAATAGTCGTAGTTATGTCCTACATAGAGAGATTCTTTGTCATCCATCGGACACAAAACGTCTGTGTTGATGTTTAAGGGTTAACCAAAACAAAACCATGATCAGAGGACGAAACCAATATCAAGATGATCACCTATTTCCATTCACTTAAGCAATTCAGCCTGTCTACAGCATGGGAAAAGTTCAAGAAAAAATTTTACTGTGTAAGAGGAGATGACCCATTTCCGATCAGCCTCCCATTCTTGTAGTTTAGACTGCTCCATTTCCAATCAGATGAATTGTAGGTGACAACTGATACACCACAATACCCCAGGGACAACAAAAATGTCTATGAGATGTACATTGAAACTTATATGATCACAATGTGTACATTGAAAGTTGTACATCAATTTTGGAACCATCCTATGGTTGGAAATAGGTTTGCCTACATATCGAGAATGGGATGAATAGAATCTTCCCCAAAAAATTTTATGATAATTTTGCTATTAAGGGGAAAAATTTAGGAAATTATGAAATCCTCCTGAAATCTATTTCTCTACATGATAAATTTTTTCCTGAACTTTTCCCATGCCACAGATAGGCTGAATTGCCTAAGTGATCAGAAATGGGTGATCATCCTAATAGAGAAATAGATTTCATAAGGATTTCATAATTTTCTGAATTTTTCCCCTTAAAAGCAAAATTATCACAATTTTTTTTGGGAAGATTCTATTTGTCCCATTCTCGATATGTAGGCAAACCTATTTCCAACCATAGGATGGTTCCAAAATCAATGTAAGGCTTCCAATGTACACCTTGTGATCATGTAAGTTTTCAATGTACACCTCCTGGACATTTTTGTTGTCCCCGGAGTCCTATGATGTATAAGCTATCACCTACAATTCACCTAATCAAAAATGGAGTAGCCTAAACTACAAGAATGGGAGGCTGATCGGAAATGGGTGATCTCCTTTTAGTCAATTTAGAGTATTTCCACCGGGGCATGCTATACTACCCCGGCAAATGATGTGGTATGGCCGGGAGCTTGGAGATGACCCACCACTTGCAACCTGAAGTGTTTGTCAACACATGCCCTAGAAGAAATTTGTTGCGACACTACAACTTGAAGTGTTTAGCACATTTGACTTGTGACACGCCACTGGAGAGAAGATTAATTTAAGGACGTTGTTTCCAATGTTGATGCTTGGTTGGGGAGGGTCAGGTAGGAGTAGTTTTGACAACCCAACCATTTTGTACTCATTTTTTTTCCCTGTAGTGACTATTGGTGCCTGATGGGTTAGGGCAGCCATGATTTTCGGCAGGACATTAATTGTGTGCCTTAGTCCCCAGGAGTTACTGACATATTAACACTCTTTTGGAGGTTGCTAGTGGGGGAACTATAAATAGCCGGCCCCTTGCACCTAACACACTTCAATTATAGTTTGGCGAGTCTGTTTTGAAGTGCCCCAGTGGAGATGCTCTTACACTAATGAACCTGATGATAGACTACAACAACTTACATTGAATTGTCTTGTTCGTGAGGGAGGATTAAGGTCACCTAGAAAATTAATTAGTGTCACTAGAAAGTTATATTCTTTGTGGGAATTGGTAAGATAGTGAAATGTACTACCGGTAACCTACACTAAGGGAGCCGACCCCTTACTAATTGCAGACCCAGTCTGGTAAAGTAGGGTGGAGTAATTTCAATCAACAGGTGATTAGCAACAATTAATGCTGGCACAATTCCTGCGCAGTTTGTGGTGCATTATAATTGGCTACAAGACTCTCAAATTTGGACCAAGCCCTTCTTGGATTTTGCAACTAGCCCTTGGTCGAAAAGAGGAAGGTCTATATGGCTAATATGGGTAGAACAGAATCTTCAGCTTAAAAATTCGTAGTAATTATTTTGTGAGAAAAAAAAATCTGATAAATTATGAAAATCTTATGAACTCTATTTCTGCTCAAGGGAAAAATTTCCCCACTGTTGAAACCTCCCTTGCAGTATGTGTATCTGCTTCAGTGGTCAGAAAGGGGTCGGCTCCCTTAATTTGATTATTTTGCAAATAGTAAAACTCTGATAATGTTGCTCTGGTAATTGGGACAAATTAGTGTAGCAGCTCGGTAAAAGGCAGAGATAAGTTACTTCTGGGCCTTGTCAAGCCTTCAGATTGGTTTCTAGGGCTCTCAAACCCAATTTAGTTGAGGATGGCTAAATTTGGAGATGGAGCCACGCAGGTACTACTTGGGGGCATCCTCTTTGTCGGTTCCACAGTCCCACTAAAGTAGGAGTCAACCCCTAAGCGCTCCGACTTCCATTTTTTGGACGATGAACAGATTGGAACTCAAGTCTCATCCTCCTAAATACTTGGATGAAAGTTATTATAATTTGTGGAGATATGTTATCAAGTTGTTGTTTTATCTAAGGGTTGGATTTGTTGTTACTAGAGTACATATTTTTCTAAAATTACAAATGTGGAAGTATGCCAAGTGTTCAAATTGCATTGACTTTGGTTCAAAATTGGATTTGCTGAAATGAGGTCATAGATTTGAAGAACACTAAGATTTCAAAAAATCACTGTGTAAAGATTTCATCATTTCAAATCCATTCCAAAAAAATTTACTCAAAAAATGATAATAGATTGCTTGTAATCGAATTTTGAAGGAATTTTGGAATTTCTCTTTCAAAATTTATAAAAAAAACACATTGGTGATAGCATTGGTGAATCTAACCGCATAGATGGAATCTAAAAATCAAAATCTACAACTTTTATTTGTATGCCAATTCCAAAATATGCTTCCACATAGCACTTTATAATGATTTTTCTCAAATTGTCAATTCTCAAGATGAATCTTGAAGTTTAGGAGTTAAGCCTCCATTTAAGAGCTGGAAATTAATTTGGGGAGGTAGGAATTTCTGAAATATTTTTTAGTATATTTTATTTGAAAGGAAAATGGAATCGGCATCCAAGGTAGGAGGCTTGAAATCCGTGCAGGTTCTAAAACTGCACACCTCCTCAAATATACACTATTTGTACATGGTTTTTTTTCATCTTTATAGGGATTTACCAACAGTGTACATTTGAGGAGGTGTGTGGTTTTAGAGCCCTATGTCATTTCGACTTCAAAAATTCATAACTAATTCTACAAAGCTCCAAAAAATATGAAACGACTTAGGTTAGATGTCAATTCCTCTTGTCTTTCAAGAAAAATTTACTAAAAAATATTTCAGTAAGTTTCACCTCCCCCAAATTCAGTTTCAGCTCTTAGATGGACTCTTTATGGACCTCCTACCTTAATCCAAGTTCTTTCATATTATTTGGAGCTTCATGGAATTAGTTATGAATTTTTGAAGTTGAAACAGGATAGTCACTAAAAAGCATTCACTTCTTGAATTGTACATTGTTTGCACATTGGTGGTGCAATCCAAAAGCAAAATGTACAAATAGTGTACATTTCAGGAGGTAGACACTTTTAGAGCTCAAATGCTTTACAAACCTTCTACCTTGTTGCAAGTACTCCCCCAACAATTAAACATAGAGGGAACTAAAAGCATCCTTCTAAGGACATCCTCAATGTGATAATCTACACTAAATAGTGAAATTAGGTTGCCTTAACAATTAGATTGACTTACCCCCCCAAAAGTACTTTACAAGCCATCAAAGTCAACAAAAATTTCTACATATATTTCCATTTGTACAAATGAAGGTTCATGAGTTCCAATTACAACAACACCTAATTCAAAACTAGTGCATTTTTGTAATGTAATATTAAGTATTTATATAGAGTGGGGCAACCTAATTTCACTATTTAGTGTAGTGAAAATTAATATGGTTTTGTATGTTTTGAGTTTTATACTCTATTTTGTTCAATCTTCTTCTTTTATGTCACAAGATGGATTTTGGAAGATTTTTATACCACAGGTAGATTTTAATCCTTAAAGTCCCAAGACCTTTTTTCATCAAAAATCACTCACAATTTCCATTTCTATTGCAAAGAGAAAAATACTTTACAAATTGATTTTCTTTTGCATATTTATCCATGCGATTTTGCTCAAAACTAGTATAAGAATGTATTAAGGAAATTTTAGAAACTTTCACCTTGTAGATTGCAGTATATTCATGCTAAAAGTGAAGAAAGTAGGTTTTTGAGCACATTCCATAATTAGATTATTTGACTTTGAATCTTCTTAACTTAAAATTTTCACACTAAAAATTTTGATTAAAAATTTTTTAATGTTGAAGATTTGAGTTGAAAGTGTAAAAAAAGTTCAAAAAAACACACTTCATTTTCATTCTTTAAAAAATTGTTCAAGAGAAGTAGGTACAAGATTGGAAGAAAAAATAAATTGTCAATAGCTTCAAAATGGAATCGAAACACATTAATTCCAATAGCAAGATTTTTCTAGTAAGCATACTTCACCTTGTGGAAATTTATTTATTTTTAAATTATAAAAATTGAATTTAGAAACAAATTTGATACATCATTTTCTCATGAAGTTTCTATGATTACCAGTAAAACAAGAAGCTTCATAGCTTTCACATTACTAATCCAAATAGAATGAATCAAAGCTTTTCATGTAAAAAAATTCGATTTCAAGTTATGTGTATTTTTCTGTTGCTTTGTATTCCCTATTTTTAGCTTATTGTATCATAACTTTTGCTCCTAAGCATTGATTGAAATAAAAATATATATATATTGAAAGCTAATGTATTTTTCTATGTAAAAAAATTCAAAACATTACCTCAAAAATTGAGGTTTCAAGAACCTATTTGAAATCCATTTCGTCCTTGAAGGGAACTTTGGGTCTTTGTGGTTTAAGTAAATAAACATTTAAACATGCAAGGTTGCAACTTATCTAATGAAATATAATGCACTTTTTTCAAATCCAACTTTCAAAGTTGCATGAATTTATGATTAAATTTCAACCTCCGCACTTCTTATTCTATACCTCCAATGTTTAAAGAAAATCTTGAAATCTTGTTCAAATTTATAAGGATTCAATTAATTTAAGATGGTGGGATGTATTCCATTGATCATGAAATACAATTCCTTTTGAAGGTCTAAGGAAATATACAACATAAAATCTAATAAATTTTAGCATATTTGACTTAAAAATATATTATTGTTTGGTGAAAAATATGTGACGGAATAGAATGTTTCATTGTTCACCTGAGTATCATAGATTCATGGTAATGTTAGTTAGATGATTCTTATATAATGGAAATTCAAATTCAAATTTTGGTAGTTTAGTTTAGTTTTCAACCAAATCAAGCAAATCATACCAAAAGTTCACTAGTAGAAAACTATATCACAGTCAATAAAAACTAGCTAACATTTTTCTGTTTTCTATGACAAAAATCTGAAAATTCGTGTTGACTACATACAATTACAGAAAATCTTTGTTCATTGTAACACAATTTTTAGAAAACATCAACTAGTTTTTGTTGACTATGACATTGTCTTCTTCTAGTGGTTGCAAACTCAATTCTAGATTTGCTAATTTTTAAAAAGATTTTGAGGTAGAAAGATATCAATGGCCTTGCAGTGAAGGAAATACTTTAAGTACCAAGATCTTCAAGATGGTAACAAATTTGAGTTGTAAACTCAATGCTTGGATAAAAACAAAGTAAAGTGCTTGGTTTTAAGAGTCCACCTCAAGTCTTTAGAGTACTTTTTACATCTTAAATTATGAAGGGTTTTGATTTTTCATTGTTACAAAGTGACTGTCTCTATTTTTAGATTATTTCAACTACCAAAAACAACATAGAGACAATGTAATTACAGTGGCCATTGCTCTTATGCTATTTCAAGGGTAATTGTAATTATGCAATTTTGATATCCTATTGTTTTATGATAGTGTATGCCTTTGCAATGGACATTGTATATATGCAATTTCATCATCTTGTTGTTTTATGATAGTGTCTACTTTGCAATACCCTATTGTAATTATGCAAATTCAATATCCTATTGTTTCATTATAGTATAAAGAATTTGCAATGCCCTATTGTAATTATGCATTTTCAATGGCTATTGTGGTTATATTTTTGCAATTGCCATTATATCTATGCATTTTCAATATTTTCTTGTTTCATTAGGTTTTTGATATATAATTAGGGTGAATGAAAGATGTACACGTTTAAGACACCCAATGGGACACCCTACTTCATCCTTGAATCACAAGTTGAGCCCAACGTATTTGCATTGGTCCTAATGTGAAAAGGATCATAACTTCTTGACAAGATTTTATGCAAATTCCAAAATAAGACATCAAAATTATCAAGCAATATTTTTCAATAAGCTATCAAATCTCTTTGAGTACTTTGTAAATTCTCAAAATAGAAGGGGACTTGTCGACAAAAAAAGGTCTCAAATGCAAAAAACAAAAGTATTAATCTTATATAGTAGCTACACAAGTAAGATAAATTATAAAATAGTTGTTCACACATTCCATGGCTAGATAGATGAAGGCTTGTTGTTGGCTTCACCAATCAAACTATGAAACCTTCAAATCTCACACGACTATATCCAACATTTCAAAAAAGAAAAAAATAGAAGCATAAAGGAAGAAAGAATGACACTGTAAAGAGCCAAAATTGCCAAGAAAAACAAAGGGAAGACCCTTTATTCATCCCTATCCCTATTATAAACATAGAGTTTGAAATTTGAAAGCATTAACAAAAAACCTATCCAAAGCTGTAATATTGGGTACCACATGAATTGCTCTGAAGATATTTCCAACCTCTACCACTAAATAGTAGCCTTCATGCCACCTAAGCTCAATACATTCTATCAATCTTAATAGTCTAGTTGAATATCCTAAAAAAATTGAAAATTGCCAAAAATTACACTAACCTTTATAAAATTGGCAGTTTTAAATGATATTGACAATGATAATTTATTTTTTTGGATCATTTATGTGCATTGTGAACTATAGTCTTTGGACATAAAATTTGAACCTAAAATGCATTATAATGTTGTAAAATATAAATTGAATGTATTTCAATAAATCTCAAATGTAAGGGCAATAAGATATAACAACGGTCCATGTTGCAACCTATACTCTCTCTACAATGGCTAATGCAATCCCATTCTCTCTATTCCAAAAAATATTCATGTATAATTGTGAGAACCAACATCATTTGCATAATTGTATGTTTGTCAAATTTTTGATATTTTCAATTCTACAAATGTCAATTTCCTTCAATTTTTGTGTACAACAACTTGAAATGATGTATACCAACATGCTAAGGCACAAACAAAATTTTGTAGTTCTAAGGAAAAATTGACAAAAGATAAAGTAATTCCAAATCATGGTGAACAAAATCAAGTTTTAAACATGGCTAACTTTGAAATTAATTTTCTTTCCATTTACAACTAAATTTTTCTTCAAATTTCTATGGTAGTGTGTAGTATGTCCCATACTACAACTTTTGAATATCCACTTGTGGATTTTGTCCATTGATGCTTATGGTATGGTTTTTTTTAAAGATAACTTTTCTAATTTGCACTCAATTTTGATTGTCACTATAAATTCAAAGATATAAATGATGGGCTCTAGCTTGTCTTGTGTTCATGGTTTATAGTTGTGACTTTTATTTTGTAGTATAGTTTTAGTGATTGAATGAAAGTCTTTGGTTTGGATTTGCTATTTGCTTTCCAATTGTAAGATGTGAATGGAATATTATTTCTTGTTGGCATGAAAACTTAAAATTGTCTTTGTATCTTTCAAGGTTAAGAAATGATAATTCACTTTTTGTATAATATTTGAAAACTAATAACATTGGATTTGGACATTGGTTTAGGGTTGTCTATCTACTTTACAAGAGATATTGGAATATAAATTGTCTAGGATTTATATCAATTTTCTAATATTGCATTGATGCTTATAGGAAATAGGCCCTCCAAAATGTTTGTTGCTCATGAGTATGAGGCTTTTGCTTGAAGAAGGGAACACAATTTTATTGATAAAGCAACCCTTATACAATTAGGACCACAACAAGAGAGGTTGTTGGTTGCTCCACAGGCTAAGAGGTATAGGTAGGAGGTCCATAAAGCACTCAGGCTCTACAAGCGTCTTTTAATGCAAGGGTACAATTTGCTTTCACATTCCAATAGTGTACACATTGTGTACATTTCATGATGTAGACGCTTAAAGTGACTATTGCATTTCAATTTCAAAAATTCTTAATTAATTTAATAAAGCTCCCAAAAAATGAAACAACTTGCACTAGATGCCAATTCCATTTGTGAGGGTTTAGAGTGGGTGTCAAGAAGTGTAGGTCATTACTAAGGTAGTATTCTCATAAATTGTCCCTTTGAAGGTTGTTGGGCCTTTTTAATGGTTTTAAGATGTCCAAAATATTTTTCCTTATTTTTCACTTGAAGAAAAATTGATGTGGAATCTAACACTAGTGGTTTCATATTTTTTGGAGCATTTACGAATTACTGATGAATTTTCAAAGAACTCTATGGTAGGCACCTATTCTTGATCATAGGCCAATAGGGCTTGCAAAATCCAAACACAAATAGTTGGAAAAAAGATATTACTTGACCAAAAACAAGCATTGTGACCCTCAAAAAGTAATACACAAGCCAAGCTCCTAAATGCAACCATTACTAAACTTAAATGGACCCAAAATTCTTTCAACATTTTTAAGAAGGCAATTGGGCAATCAGTTCTCATTTTGAAAAATTAAGTGGACACACCTTGGCTCTGAAATGGACCCTCCCCTTGCTCTTATTCCATCCATTGGCAAAATATGAACCACGTACTGTCCAGAGGTCCCTATCGGGCTGTTTGAAGAAGAGGGTCGCAATAACAACATACTCCTATACATGGGTCGTGAACTGTGGTGCTGGTTTCTCTTTGAAATCATTTCGCCCTTTTAAAAAATAAATTATTAGAGATTACTCTTGAGTTTGAATTACTTTATGAATCAATGTCAGGTTTTTAGGCAGCGCAATCCTCCCTTGGGCTGCTCCATAGGTACTGCCCCCCAACAGAGACAACTCTGAGTCGATTTGCATCGGATGGGTGAACAGAGTTCTCACTTGCAGTACGTTTTGGGGACGCTGAGAGCAACAAATCGATCAGACCCAGTGGCAGTGCAAGCTAGACTTAGACTTAAGCTTGGCAGCCTCAGCACTTGGGCTTTGATGTTGAACCTAGACGGCCGGCTCCTGGGCACTGGAGTACTCAAAGGCATATATATTTGGCCCAATTGATCACGAAAGAATTTTGATCTGCCAGCCATGCCCTTAGGAACACCATTGGGTACCGACCATTCGATGGAGGCCGATTGTGGGGCTCACTTCTGATGCAAATCTAGGATGCTCGAGATCACAGTTTTCAACTGTCAGATAAAAATTTGCTTAATTTGGGGAGGCACCTTCAACCCACCATTTGTCCCTTGTTTTTCTCCACAGAAATCTCGCTCGGAATTCGCTCATTGCTTATCTGTGACCAGATCTTCAGAAATGCCTGTTCTTCCATCTGGCTTCCATCCACTGCAACATCAACTACGACCCAAAATCCGCTAGAACGCTCGGACAGCTCTTTCTCAGAGTTCAGTTGGTCACCTTGTGTCCATCTTTCACATCTTTTTGACGTCATACTATCTGACTGAGTGTTAGAGGCCATTGGTAGTAGCAGAAGAAGTTGGAATCTGAGCGGAGTAAGATATTTCAGTTAGCTACCACTAGAAACTTTCAAAAACCAGCCCAGATGTCACAAGTTGACCAACTCAAACTAAGCATCACACTACTCCAAACCCTGTCGCTTTTCATTCCGTGAAATAGCTACAAAACGTGGGTCAAGTGAAAAAAAAGGACAAAACGTGGGACTGACTTGGATACTAACATTAGATCATTTTCAGTGAGAAGCGACACAGGTAAGGAGCTACGGAATGAAAAACTATAGGGTTCACTCTAGTGTCAAATAACGAACCAAAAGAACCAAATAGTGAAGTAGTTGATTTAGCATGTCCCGCTGAACTTTACAAAATCAGATGTAGCAACACTCTTGCACCAACACAATGCCACAATGAAGCTAAAAAACTGAACTGTCAAGATCTGTTACTCCATCCTTTCACCTACTGGAAACCTTTAAAGCAAGAAGGCACAAAATACTAATCGCATCTAATATAAGACTATGAAGACAAAACCACAAAATGCAAAATGCCCTTTTCCAATACCTTCCAACAACTCTTTTAACATAAATCTTCACTATCAACTTATAGGCAGCTCCTAAACTCTCATGGGAAATTTCTTTAAAATGGCAGTATTCCAAACGCCATTTTCCCATTCATGTCCTTTCGTTCCAAAGTTCAGGACTAGTATAGATTTCAGTACGCATGGACTAAACGTAAAAGTGCCAAGTTTGTGGAATACTGCCATTTTAACAAAATTTTGGTTGGCTCCCAACTTCAAAGAATCATATGCAACAAAACGCCAGCACCAAAATAGAGCTAGGTGAATGCAAAATAGCCTTTCTAAATCCCTTCCAAGGATCTGTTAAGACTCAAATCTTCTAACAAATCCAGAGAATTACTTCTAGCAACAAAAATGAAGCAAAATAACAAAAAATTGTTGACTAAAGGACCTAGCCTAGCTAATCCATTCAAAGTTCTATCAGCTAAACCCGAAATCCAAAGTAACAACCACAAAAGCTTAAAAACAGCAATCAACTCGTGATTCGAAATCACCACTTGCAGTCAGAAAACAGAAGCAAGCAAAGTCAAGTCATGCCCCAAACGCCCTACTGACCCCTACCACATGCAACCTGAGAACTGCAACCTCCAAATTCAAAACGATTTAGCTCAAACTGCAGAATGAATGTGATTCAAATTTCAAAAAAATGGCAACAACATTGAGATCTCTAAGACACACCTCTCCATGCAGAATCATCTCGTAAGTGCTTGAGCCTTGAAGCGTCGCTTACTCAACGCAAACTCTGCACAACGAAATGACAGCATTTAAGCCAAAAGCAGACCTCATAAAGAACAAACTTCTTCCATTTGCTGGAGGCATAAAATCATAGAGAACGAAATGGCCTACCCTTTACCAACAGACTGCCGCAGGGCGGCGGCATGGAAGCAGCAAAACCAAAAGGAAAATTAATCAGCAGAACAAAATCAAAAACAAAACAGTCCAAAATACCTCAGCAGTCAGCATGGATATCCTCTCTCGACCAGCAAGCGGACGCTCCTTCCTTTGCCCTTGAAGTAAGCGTCGCCCACCTTCTTGAGGCCAACGACCACAGCTCTGATTGCTACAAGCCCAAACCAGTGTCGACCGTCCCCAAATCCTGTGCAGATAATTCTGCTGCCAGTTAAGTTTCTTTAAAATCTAAAAGGCGTACTCAGTCTGCTGCAGCAGCAAACGCATTGATCATACAAGAAATAGAATCGGGTGAAAGCAAGGCCAATTCACGGTGAAAGTGCTTCTGGAGTTCTCCAATTACAAGCGCCATCTCCCCGTGAGGAAGGCAAGGACATCAATAGTCTCGCAGTGAGTCAACAAACAGAACAGATCCGTGATTGGCACAAATGTACTGCTCCGAAAGTTTGCACAAGTCAATCTGAGCAGCACCCCACAGAACTCTAGAAAGTCCCGATGACTAATACCCAACTTCAGCGAGGACAACTATAAAGTTTCTTTGATTCAGCTCTGAAATTTATTCCGTAGTTTCACTACAAACTAAGTCAAAACTTTCTGGATTTATTTTCGAGCTATGGAGGCATAAGCTTGCAACTGTTGCAAGGAAAATCAGCTTGTAGAATCACTGCACAATACAGTACCAAGGTAAAATATGTGAAATTTGAGAATACGAGATTTTGAGCTGGTTAACCCTTTCAAGTTGATTTCAAGAAACACTTGTCCTATTTTCCGTCACACATTCAATGTTGAAGTTGTTTTGCACCATAAGTATTGCAAAAATGATTGAATGAACATGAAAGTCAAAAGGAAGGTTCCTACAGCAATAGAAAATGTACTTGAATTATTTCAAATTTTCCTAAATTAATTCAATTGGTGAAATTGAATTTCAAATATATGTCACATATACAATTTTGGTGGCTTTTAGTACTATTGAGTACCTTTTTAGAAGAGTTACGTTGTCAAAATTGTTAGGCTAGCTCTTCTAATAGAAATACAAACTTTTCAAGAGAGGGATTTCTAAAAACATGTTCCAATTTTGTTTTGCATTGGCGTAAAGTGTACTATATTTAGGTTGAATTTATGTTGAATAAAAAATGTTTCTTTAGTTCTAACTTTTATCTTCCTTCTTTTCTCTTAGTTGGCAACAATGGCCACTTTTAAAATAATTTTTTCGAGTGCATTTCCTAATTTTAAAAAATAGAAATGTGGAAGTCTGATTTTCTAATGTAAATTGTAGCTTGTAGCTCAAAATAGTATTTTAGGGTACACAAAAGACTCGATAGTATTGGTAGGGGGCTTATAGTGCTTCTAATTTGCCACTATAAATTTTTTTTATGGCAAATTAAGCATTGCTATCTATCCTTGCCATTCAATGATCATCATCATATGTTGTTGGAATAGTAAATTTTAAATCTAATCAAATCGCCTAGATTTCATGTTCTATGCCTCTAATAGTACTAAAGGTGGCTTGTAGTACAAAAAGTACTAAAAGGTTGAAAATCCAAAACGCAACAAATAGTACAAGTGTTTCTTGCAATCATCTTTTAACCCCCTAAAGGACCATTGTCCCCTTGTGGGACAAAATGGATTTCAACCAAATTCCTAGGACCTCAATGTTGAGTGAAACTTTTTGAAACTTTCTCATAAGATAAAAAAAACTTATTAGCTATGTGGAAATATAATTTTTATTACAATCAATGCCCTGGAGCAAAGGTCATACCACAATAAGCCCAAATTTAATCTCATTGAGTAGAAAATAAATCTGCAAAAACTTGAAATGAAATGAATTTTTTATCTTTTGTATTATATTTTTGTCTACATGTGAAGGTTTGATTCATTTCATTTGGATTAGTAGTGTGGAAGTTATAAACAATCTTGTTTTTCAAGCAATATGGACATCTTCTTGCAAAAAAAATATCTTACATGATTAATTTTTTAATGCAATTTTCACAATTTTTCAAAAAAATTGTTTGATAAGGTTAAACTTGTTTGCTAGAAAAATCTCACCATTGGAATTATTGTGTTTCAACCCCATCTTAGAGCTATTAATGATTTAGTCTTTCTTGTAATCTTGGATCTATTTCTATTTAACAATTTTTCAATGAATGAAAACCAAGAATTTTTTTTCTTGAAATTTTTTTCCCAAACTTTCAACTCAATCCTTCAAAACAATTTTTTTTTTAATTCAAAGCCTATAGTGCAAAAAAATTCAATAAAAGGCGGTCAAAGTCATCTGAAATTGCAAGCCAATCTTTGAAAAAGCTTATTTTTCTAACTTTGAATGCTAATATCTTCCAATCTATTTGGTCAACTTCATGCCCGGGGAGATCACTTAGTGTATCCATAACAAACCACGTGTGTTAAAGTGATTTTTTGACCCCCTATATACTTTTTAATAAATAATCATTTCAACCTATAACTTTGAGCTTTGTTTAATAATGACTATATGTTTCTATTGCCAAAAATTCCCAACTCAAATAACATATGAAATGATTTCTAGAATAGGTTGAATAATGAACTAAAATGGCATGTTTTTTAACTCAAATATTTATAGAGAATACATTTTAGATGACCATTGCATCATTATTCAAGAAAAATGAACTTTCAATAGGGTGTTATTTTTAGGATTTTTTTGTTCATTTTTTAGACAACTTTTTCTTATATAAAATAGGCGTATGCAAGTTATTTTTAGCTTTGCAGAGTTTTTTCTTACTTCAAAAATTTGTAACTAATTATAATTATCTAAAAAAAATACCAATAATTCACAACATAAACTTTCAAAGTAGGAAAATCTAGTCATATTTCTTTTTCTTTTTCTTTTATTTAAATTTTGGAATATAATATAGGGGGTCAAAAATCTTAACACACGTAGTTCCTAATGGATACACTAATTGATCTCCCTGGGACTTCATGAAATTTTTACCACTTGGTCTTAGACAAGTATAGTACAAGATCCTACAATTGGATTCTAAAAATAACATTTTTTTTCTTGGATGAACATAGTAGAAATGACAATTTTTAGTGGTTCTTGACAGAAAAATGGCCTTGGTTCTTAAGATATTAAATACCATGGTTGTTTTGGTTATAGCAAGAATATAGATAGAATCTTAAGTAGAAGTGGAATTATTGAGGATAGATGAGTCAAAGTGAAAATAATACCAAAACTACATTGGAGAATGATTGATAGCGAATGGGCATGTACAAAAGTTAGGGCAATTCACCATTGATATTCCAAGTTTCTTGACAATGTATACCATATTGTTGACATCAATGAATGATAAATGCTCAAATATAGGCATTTAGCACTAGCGACCTCATGAAAGATTCACTTCAAGGACCTTTGGATTCTCCGGACATTGCTTTCATGATTCATTCCAAGCAATCAACCCTAAAAATTAAATCTTCAATGTGCGAAAATATATGCTTAATTTCTAAAGTCCCAAGGCCTTTTTGTCATCAATAACCACTCAAAATTGCCATTTTTTTGCAAAGAGAAAAAAAATTTACAATTTTCTTTTGCAAATTTAATCATAAGATCTTGCACTAAACTAATATAAAAATGTGGTACAAATTTCAGATTGAATTGAACTTTCACCATGTAGATTGCAAGATATTTGCATTTAAAATGAAAAAATTGGATTTTTGTGCACATTTTGTGACTACATTATTTGACATTGATTCTTCTTAACCTAATATTATTGCACTAAATATTTTGATTTAAACTTATTATTTTTGTTTAAAAATTGAGTTGTAATTATTGGAAGAAATAAAAAAAAATACCTCATTTTCATTCTTTAAAACATATTTTAGTAGAAGTAGGTTCAAGATTGAAGGATAAATTAAATTGATAATAGCTCTAAGATGTAATTGAAGTACATTTATCCAAATGGTGAGATTGTTCTAGCAAGCATATTTAACCCTAAGAAAGTTTGGGTGGGTGTAGGGGGGGAGGAATTGTGAAAATTAGTTCAAAAATAAATTTAATATGTTATTTTCTCCAAAAGTTTTTATATTTGCCTCCTAAACCCTAAACTCCATAACTTTCACATCACCAATCCAAATGGAATGAATGAAGGCTTTTCATTGACACAAATATAATCAATAAAAAAAACACTAAAATTATTATTTTCATTTTTGTAGATTTTTTTGATGCCTAATCTACCTTGTTTTGAGGTTATTGTGGCATACCTTTTGTTGTTAGAAACCAATTGAAATAAAAATTACATACCCTAGAAGCTAATATACTCTAAAAATATATGACAATTTTTTTTTTAGAAAATCACATCAAAAATTGATGTTGAACAAGCTTACCCAAGATCCATTTTGTCCCTTATAGGGACAATAGGACTTCAAAGGTTAATGCAAGAAATACTTGACATGGCCATATGCAAAGTCTTCTACTCAAAATTGACATAAGTTCAATTGTGTTTTTTTGGTGATTAATCAACACTTACACAGGAATAATGAAACTTAGGATCTATAACAAAAGATAGAAAAAGACATGAAAAAATTAATTGTTGACCATTACACCCTAAAGTACTGAAGACATTATTATATATAGTATCAAACACTACATATTCTTTTATTATGACCTTCTTTCCAAAAAGTGCCTTTCCAATTGTGCCATTTGGGTGATTGCAAGAAACACCTATCCTATTTTGTGTCACAAATTGTATATTGATATGATTTTTGGCCATAACTTTTGTGTTTTGACTCCAAATGACTTAAGATTTATAGGGAAGGTATTCATGACTATTATAGACCTTGCCTAATTTTTTTGTAATTTTCAAAAATAATATACTATCCAAAAATAGAGCTTGATTCAATGTCACACTTGCCAGTTTGGAGGTTTTTAGTACTATTTAGAACCCAAATAAATGAATTTTAAGCTAAAATTTTGAGGAGATGGTCATCTAGTAGACTTATATCTAATGACTAGAGTAATTTTATGTGGTGTGGAAGTCTACAAAGTGAGCTTCTTTTGTGTGCATTTTGAAACATATTAAATATTATTTTGGTGGTTCTTTTGGTGAATGGCCATCTCCATAGAGTTGTTACAAATGGCCAGTTTTTATTTTGTGTAGTTTTTTATTTTTACTATTTTTCCCTAATTAAAACATCAAGGTATGTATTTTCTTAAGATTTGGCACTTTTCTAGTTCTCCTACTTAGAGAATTTTTCTATGCAATTCCTTCCATGGGTACCTTCATCTTAAAGGTATATAAATTATTCCTATTTTTTAAATTAATTAATTTTTTTTCTAATTTTAAAGTACTCTCGAAAAAATCATGAATACTATTGAAAACGCAACAAATAGGATAGGTGTGTCTTGCAATCACCCCATCTATGTATTCACTTTCCCCCCAAAATAATGTCAATGTTCTTTAAGATGCCAAATGGATGCATCTTTTACAATTCTTTTTGAGAATTTTCATGTATAATATAGAGATAATTAGCAAACATACTTGTGTATAAACACACATAATTATTGCATTGGCAATTGTATTTTCCAAATCTAAGTTTTCCAATTCATTTTCTATCAAATAAATGAGTGACTTCTATTTCCTAACTCATTTCCAATTCCTCTCAAATTACGAATTATTTTTGTTTTTCACATTTTAGAACCAATTTGTAGTTTCCTAGGACTTGAAGGCTTAACACACAGGATTGAGGCTTTTTTTCATCAAAACCCATTAAAACTACCATTTTTATTGCAAAGAGTGAAAGACATTGACTTTTTATTTCTTTGTACATATATCTACAATATCTTGCACTAAACTAGTATAAGAATGTGGAAGAAATTTCAGAAATTTTTACCACATAGATTACAAGATATTAGATAGCATTTAAAGAGAACAAAATGGAATTTTTTCTTGCAACTTCAGTGACTAGATTACAAAACTTTGAATACTCTTAACTTAAATTGTTTGCACTAAATGTAATGATTTCTTAGTTTTTTAATTGAAGAATTGAGTTGAGAGTGGCTAGGGAAAAAAATTTGAAACACAGATACTTGATTTTCATTCTTTAAAAAATGTTAAGTAAATATAGGTACAAGATGAAAGAAAAAAAGTAAATTATTGATAGCTCCGAGAAGGAATTGAAACATACCAATCCCAATGGCACTATTGTTCTACACTTCTACCAAACAATCTAAACCCTATTGAATTATGGTCAATTTCATTAAAATGGCAATATTCCACGTGCCATTTTTCAGAGTGCATAGTCTAAACTATAAAAGGGATATCTATGATAGGTATAGATTTCGGTCATTTAAGAAGCTTATAGATTTCAGAATTCTAGAACTGGTATAGATTTCAGTCTTCATGATCTAATTCATCTATGACCTGCCTAGATTTCAGACATCTAGGACAGGTCTAGATTTAAAAAATCTAAATAAGCTCCAAGAACTACAAAAGAAGTGGCGTCCGAAATGTAACGAAGGTTTGAGGAATGGCACCACGCTGAAACTGAAAGTAGTACTGTTGCACTAAAAGTCACCCAATAATTTGAATGAAGGTGCAACACACCGCAATGTCCTACTAGACGTATGGTAATTTTGAACCTCAGCTATGAATATTGTGCATGAGTTACGTTGTGGCAGGAGTATCAATGAACAAGATAAAGACAAAAGGGGAAAAATAAACTCGTGTCTTCTTGCAACAAATTTCATGTCTAACATGAAATCTTTTGAGGCTGTTAGTGAAATTGGTAGGTGACAAAGCAGTGGCCTACGAGTCCATCATTTTTTGCCTTGTGTTAGAGCTTTTGAAAAGGGTTGCATACAACATCACCACACACATAAAGTTCACAGCTGGCAAAAGTATGCGAGACTACTGTAAGTGTCGTTTTTGCCGAAATCTTGCTTCAAGTTGTTCACTGCGGCGCTGCACAAAAACTTAACAGCTGACAAATGCATGCGAGTCCATCGTACTTGTCGTTTCTGCCAGAATCTTGGTGGTGGCAATTGTTGGTGGCATTGTTGGTGGTATTGTTGGTGGCATTGCCTGTGGCATTGTTGGTGGGCTGCACCTGGAACCATTGGCCGCGACCCTGATACGCCATGTTCCGAGTGCCGAGAATCTGGCGGATCCACATGCGCTCCTTCTTGACCTTGCCGTAGCGATGGGAGTGCCAAATGCAGAACGTCAGGTTGATCGGCAGGGATGCCCCCGCCGTACAGACCAGCGCCACGATGTGAATGACGGCTTCTTTCTCGCTCATCCCCATCACCTGCACACCCCACGTAATTATTACTTAGTACTCCCAATATAACAATCCTAGCGAGCTTCGCCTGGCATGGGACCGTTATGTTTATTGCGACTTGCGAGACTGATCGAGTTCCATTGTCGATGTAGAGAGATCAGCTTGCTAGACAAGCAAACGAAATTCGATTATACAACGTCAATGCAATGCAAAATGAAGCCCATCTTATGATAGCTAGCTAGATGTATAGTAGATCAGTGACTTAATTAACTCGTAAAACGTACCCGTGTCTTGTTTATCAGCCTGCTGTCCCGGAACAGGAGGTCCGGAGTCTGCCAGGTGCTGAGAGCGTCGTAGTTGAGCACCATGACGTTGAATGACTAATGGCGTTGATCTCCTCAAGCAAACAATTCGAGTGCACAAGCTCGTTTAGTTGCTATCACGCACGTGTAGAGCTAGTTGTATTTATCTCTTCTCATCGGAGTACTAGTATGCATCAATGAATGTCCTGGAACCTAACTCAAGTGACACTCGTAATGCACTGGAATGCAGAGATTTGAAGTTGGAAGGGACTCTGTCTAGCACTGAATGTTATCGGTTCTATGTAAATGATCGACGCGGTCTGTAAACCAAGTAAGGTTGACTACTATGCCAAGAATACATTGGCTTTAAAATTAGGGCCCTGGCCATGTGAGATCGGTGGGAAGGAATACCACTAGAAGACAAAGAAGATCCCACCGATTGTCTTGATAGCCTAGGTGAGCGAAAAAGAAGGATTTTAAGTTTCACCGAAATCGCTAGAGAACCCCATTGGTTGAGATTGGCCAATCTTGAGGGAATCCGTACATGTATCATTTTTACTTGATCCTTCTTCCACCCACCGGGTCCACACGACAATGTATTTGCAAACTTGAACCCTGTAGCTTTCCCTGCAAACTTTGCCCACTTGGCCCACATGGCAAAAGGCTTTAAGATTAGTTTTGTTAGAAGAACACCATTTCAAGTTGCTTTCGTCCAGTGCCATAATGATTATGGTTTTGTTACAAATGGTTCTCCCTATACTGGGAAGATATTATCTTATGCTTTGCTAGATACTTAGATAGTACTTGGTAGGGACTTTAATTACTTCAAGGGTTGGGGTTGGCTAAGCAGCCTTGCCAGACAAATTTGTTCACTGTAGGGTCCCCTTTTCAGGAATGCAAAAGGGACCCTGCCTCATTGGTAAACAACGTTATGAGTTCTGCTCCCGTACGTACGTCCAGAAATTTCTTTCCAACTTGGAGACCACGGAGTTACGTTCAGTCGGAGATTTATGAGAAATTAATATATGTAACGCGAGGAAATAGACTAATGGAACCACTTCCTTGCTTGAATGGTTAGAATACTCCAGTCGGTAAGAAAGGTACTGTAGAAATGTTAGCCCGAAGTCAACAGGAATCAAGGCTGAGCTGCCTGGAGATGCCAACTGCTTGAAAATTGTACAGTAGAGACTACAGTGTGTGGCTCTCATACCGACATACACTTGGAAAATTAAAATAACTGGTGGATCTGGCAGCTAGCGAACCGACCTAAAACTCGTGTGGCCGTGTGGGTAGCAGTAACCCTCTTGAAGGGATGGGCTAGGAGTGCCATGTTGGGCCTCGGTTGTTTCCTCGGTTGACAGTGGGCCTATCTACACTCAATAGGGGTATTAAGGGGACCAAAAAATTAAAGGGATTGATTGTAGAAAACTATAGATGTTTGAAACATGATGTACATGCTCTGGATACTTCAATAACTATTGATGTACAAGAAAGGTAGATATTTAGATAGTGTGGAATGTCAATTTGTATGGGACTATGGGTCCCCATAATACCCCTATTCAATGTAGTTGCTGTTTCTCACATACTTTGTGCTTGACTGGTTGCATTTAACGGATATTTCGTTAAAACGGCGGTATTCCACAAAATTGGCACTTTGGGGTTCAGATCGCGCAGTCTAAAATGTATACCTCTCCTAGATTTCAGACCATGCAGTCTGAAATCTACACTAGTCCTAGAAAATAAATGGAAAAATGGTATAGGAATTCCGCCATTTTAATGAAATATCTTTTATTTGTACTTGGTTTTGCTCTTCAAGTGCAATGGTTCACTCCATTTGTTCCAAAAATTAAAATTAAAATGAACCCTTAACCCTGGAACATCTAGACTCATCTCCACAATTGATGTTTTGAGATAAATCATTATAAAGTGCTATTTGGAAGCATATTTTGGAATTGACATAAAAACAAAAGTTGTAGAATGTGAGTTGTAGATTCCATCTATATGGTTACCAATTCTATCATCAATATTTTTTTATAAATTTTGAAAGGAAAATTTCAAAATCCCTTCTAAATTCAATTACAAGCAAAATATTATCATTTTTTTGAGTAAATTTTGTTGGAATGGATTTGAAATGAGGTTCTTTTCACATAGGGATTTTTTGAAGCTTTTGTGTTCTTACAATCTATGATCTCATTTTGGCAAATCCCGTTAAGAACTAGAGTCAATGCAATTTTGGCTTTGTCAACCACTTGACATACTTGCACATTGGTAATTTTAGAAAAATATGTAGTCTAGTAACACCAAATCCAATTCTTAGACTCGGGTATGCAACTCTTGTATTATACATATAGGTCGTCGGCATAAAACAACTGAGAGGACGGCTTTTGTAAAAATTATATCAAATGAAAAAGACCGTAAACTTTGATGAAGACCAAATTAAAAAAAATTAAGTGTAGAAAATGTTGGGTTATATACATATTAAAGAAAAATCGCAATATATATGAAGAATTTAAACACTTATGCATAATTTTCAAAAATCTATACAAGAAGTTTCCTCCAATTAAAATTAGAATTCATCCATAGAGTTTTATTTATAATATAAAAATCTTAAATTTTTGTTAAAAAGTCCAAAAAGTTGGGTAGCTTGTCCCATGATACATGTATTAAAAAAACTCATATAATTAGGTTGATAATGCTATTATTGTCCTCAAAGAATATTCATTTCATGTATATAATTACATTTTTGGATTCCTTGTTAAGAGGGCTACAAGAGTTTTCTACATTAAAACAAATTAAATCCCTTGAGATTGGACTAAAATGTATTATAAGTGATTATAATCAGAGCCATATAATATGGGAGTTGCATACCCAGGCTCTTAGATAGAACAAAAACTTAATAAAGTATCTCCACAAAGAGGATGATTTTCATCCAAGCAACAATGAGAAGATACAACAGTTTCAATAATTATGTTTGACATCAACTTTTTGGACATTGGAGAGCTCCACGGTTAACACTTGAAGGGCAAACTAGTAAAAGTGGAAATCATACTTTTGAAACTGTGTGACATTGTCTACTTTAAAAAAACAAAAATACTCATTGGAGGTCAAACTACTATGTAAGATCTCTCTTTTTTGCACAAAATTCCAAAGATGAACAATTGCACTTCTATCCTATATCTAGGAAAATTCTTTGTCATCCATTTGATGAAGAATGTCCTTAGCATCATTAATGGGTTAAATCTAGGATGTAGCCCCCCATGACTAAGGTAGTCACCATTTGAAACTACTCTAATTATTGAACCAATAGGTGCATTTTTTGTTACAACAATGAACAATGAAGTCATCCATTGACCACTTTTTGACTTCAATGTTCTTCAAGAGTTAACCCCTAAAGGACCAAACGACATTATTTTGGCAACATAGCAATTTTCATGTATGAACGAAATTCTTTTTTTCTTTGAAAATTTCACATAGCATGTGCCCAAGGAATAGCTTTAAGGCCTAACAATTTTCATAACTTTTGACTACATGGTTCAAAAGTTATTGTATGGTATATAATTTTTATTGCTTGATGGGCAATCTAGGTAGCAAAAAAAAACTTCTTCAAAAATTACTTTTTCGATAAATAAACATTTGAAATTGGTTTTCTAGACTTATATACACATGAAAAGCTTTGAATCATTCCATTTTGATTAATGAGATGAAAGTTATGAAGAGTCTTAGTTTCTGGGCAATTATGGATTCTCTACTCTAAAATAAACTTTAAACTCCTTAATTTAATTCAATTTTTTGTATTTTTAGAAAAAATTAAAATCAGAGGATGTCAATTGTTTATTACAACCAATGGGATTGACATTTTTCAATTCCATAAGTAAATTTAGTATTTCTAATCATTCTCTACTCCTTCCAACTAACTATTTTTTCCTATATGTTGTACAATTCCAAATGATTTGAATTTTTTCAAGCATGTAGCCAACTTGCCTTGAAGAATGAATCCAAAGAAGCACTAATAACATGGACATTTTTCCATACAAATGTGACCTTGTGAAGTGCAACTACCCATTTTTTCGTATGGCCAAAAGAAGGATTTTTGTCAATTTAAACACTAATATCTTACAATTCACAAGGTGAAACTTTTTGAAACTTTTTCCACATCTTCTCAAATCAGAGTACTACAAGATCCTACAGTTACATATGTCCCCAATTTTTTTTTTCTGAGATTTGATATTTGTACTTGAAATGGCAGTTTTGGTGAGTTTTTGGTGAAAACATAGTCAAGAAACTTTAGGGGTTAATAGGACAATTGTTATGCCCAAATGAAAATCCAAGCGTTCCGACACAACTTGCAGCACAAATCATGACTTTCTTGGTAAAATTCCCCAATCAAGGCAACTTCAACAAAGGTTTAAGACCTAGCCACTACTTTAATTACAACATTAAAGTTGTATATCCTATGAAGATAAGTACGACGGGGCATTCTTCCAATTTTGATCACATGAATATTTCTTATATGAGAAGAATATACATGTGATCAAAATTTGGTTAATTCTCCATTTCGGAAGAAGCCACTTGATTTTGAACATTCGTACTACAATTTTCACAAATCATACACATCAACAAGACACCAATATATTAAGGGTACATAAACGAACCTCCAATTCGGCCAGTGAATTCTTTCTCTAGATGATTCAAGACTATAATCTTGTCTTGCTCACGCTTCAACAGCACCTGTTGAAAACGAATCTCAATTTCCAAATTCTCAAACTTCTCAGAGGTCTCAGCAAATTCCAGCTTGATATGTTCAGGAACAGAGGAATCGACTGAGGGTCTCCTGAAAAAGGAAGCTAAAGTCAGCAATGTTTTCAAGCACTGAGCCTTTCTTTTCTTCCAATTCACAAAGTTGTCTTTCATCATCCTTGAATGCTTTAGCTCTATCAGACATGGCAACATCAAACCCTCTACCTTGCCCTCAAGATAATTGAATTTTCATCCTACAGCAGCATTGAAGGCACGTCAGCTTCACTTTCAACACGGACCAACTGCAGCAGTTTATGCACCAATTCGGTGCAAAAAACCTTGGCCTCCTCCTGATACTGACCCCCAACAGAGACAACACTGAGTCGATTTGCATCGGATGGGTGAACAGAATTCCTCACTTGCAGTACGTTTTGGGGATGCTGAGAGCAACAAATCGATCAGACCCAGTGGCAGTGCTACCTAACTTAGACTTGGCAGCCTCAGCACTTGCGGCTTTGGTGTTGAACCTAGACGGCCGGCTCCTGGGCATTGGAGTACTCAAAGGCATAGTTGGCCCAATTGATCACGAAAGAATTTTGATCTGCCAACTATGCCTTAGCTAGGAAAACCCTTGGGTATCGACCATTTGATGGAGGCCGATTGCACGTGGGGTTCACTTCTGATGCAAATTAATCTAGAATGCTCGAGATCACAGTTTTCAGCTGTCAGATAAAAATTTGGGGAGGCCTGCACCTTCAACCCACCATTTGTCCCTTGTTTTTCTCCACAGGAATCTCCCTCGGAATTGATTGCTAGCTTATCTGTGACCAGATCATCAGAAATGCCTATTCTTCCATCTGGCTCCCATCCACTGCAGCATCAACTACGAGCCAAAATCCGCCACAGACCAGCTACAACGTTCTTACTAAGAGCTCTTTCTCAAAGTTCAGTTCGGCACCTTGAGTCCATCTTTTAGAATTCACACTATTGGACTGACTGCTAGAGTCCATTCATTTGGTAATAGCAGAAGAAGTTTGAAGCCGAGTAGTGTAAGACATTTAACCCTTAAAGGATGGACTAGTGACCGTGGAAATCAGCCATTTTGGAACCGTGTGACATCATCTACTTTAACCCTTGAACTACCTGGTGGACAATTATTGTTCGATGAATGACAAGGAATTCTCCTGTGTAGGACAGAATTGCAACTATTCATCCTCGGAATTAGGGGTGGAAAGGGAAGATCTTCTATAGTAGTTTGACTCCCAATGAGTATTTCTGGTTTTTCTAAAGTGGATGATGTCACATGGTTCCAAAATGGCTGATTTCCACGGTCACGAGCCCGGCGTTCAAGGGTTAAAAAAAATGAAAAATACACATTGGAGGTCAAAGTATTGTAGAAGATCTTCCCTTTCTGCACAAAATTTGAAGGATGAATAGTTGTAGTTCTATCCTAAACAAAGAGATTCCTTGTCATCCATCAGCCACATAATGGTTGTGTCGAAGTTTAAGGGTTAAGCAATTTTCCCTTATTTTGCACTCACAATTTAAGGAGCCTATTTAGGGTCGATGGTAGAAATTCAAAACATAGTCTTTTTTGCAAGTTTATTTTTTTATCCTTTATGTCATCACAAAGTTTAGAACTTGCGATTTGTCAACAATCATTATATGATTATCATTGTTTCATGGGGGCGCACTTTAATATACACTTTAGCGCATCCATTAGAGGACAATTGTGGGCTTCAAGAGCCCATTTTAGAAATTGGGAACCAAACCATAATGGGCTGAATTTCCGAATTTTTGGAAAATAAAAAAAAAAAAATTCTCCAAAATTTCTAAAAATTACTAATAAACTTAAATCTGAATGAAAAATGAAAAATGAAAAAATAATAATAATTAAAAATAATATTACTTTCCGATGTGGCAGTGACTATGCCACATCATACTACTGATGCGGTGAGCTTCCACAACTTGGGAATTCTAAATAACTCGCAACCTCTTCATGCACTCAAATTTCATTTAATGATTATGATGCATTAACTTACAATTTATCGCATTGTTATGATGCATTACTTGCAATTGAAAGTAATGCATCGTAATGTATCGTAATGATGTATTAAATTGTATATTAACATGTGAACCCATGAAACAACGATAACCACATGATCACTGTTGACAAACTGCAGGTTCTAAACTTTGTGATGGTGTAATACTATAGTCTTGAGAATAGATCAAGTTTATCGTGGATAGTGATTGTCTTATATTTGTGGTTTATAGTCTTCGCTTTAATTTTGTAGTTTAATTTGGTGCTTGGCGAGTCTGCGAGTGAATGAAAGTAGTGAATTTGATTTGCTATTTGTTCACATATTCGAAGATGTGATTAATTTATAGTCTTGTGTTTATGGTTTATATTCTTGTCTTTGATTGATTAGTATAATTTTGAGACCTAGGGATTGAATAGAAGTTGTAAATTTGATTTTGCTACTTGCTCACAAACTCGAAGATGTGGGTTATGGATTCTTATCTTGTGTTGTTGGTTGGGGTTATATATGGCTTTGATTTTGTAGTCTAATTTTGTCAATTGAATGAAAGTCTAGTAGATTTGGTTTTAGTACTAGCTCATGAATTCCAAGATGTAAATTATGGGTTCTTGTCTTGTATTCCTAGTTTATAGTTGTGACTTTAATTTTGTAGTGTAATTTTGTTGATTGAATAAAAGTCTTTAGCTTAGGTTTGCTATTTTCTTGACTATTTGTTTTCCAATTGTAAGATGTCAATGGAATATGATTCATTGTTGGCATGAAAAGTTAAAATTCTCTTTATATCTCTTGGGGTCATTTTTTGGCTTGGGAGATGCTAATATACTTTTTGTATAATATTTAAAAACTAGTAACATTAACTAGACACTTTAAATGTCCTTGAAAACTAGTAACATTTGGTTTAGGGTTGTTTGTCTACCTTAGAAGAGATATTGGAATATACATTGCTGATTCATATTAGTTTTCCAATGTTGCATTGATGCTTATAGGAAATGGGCCCTTCAAAAAGTTTGTTGCACACAAGTGAGCTTGGGCTCAAGGAAGGGATTGTCACTTTGTTGATAAGGCAAACCTTACTTGATTAGAACTAGAGCAAGAGAGGTTGTTGGTTGTTTTGCATGCTGAGAGGTATAAGGTAGGAGGGTCATAAAGCACTTGGGCTCTAATAGCGTCTTCTAATAGAAGACGTTCATTTTGCTTTTCATTGCAACAAAAGCATATAAGGAAGAAACACACATTAGTGTCTCCAATCCCATCCTTGTACCCTAGGTATCACTAAATGTGTCCCTAGACTTTAGTTAATGTGTCCTCCATATGTTTAATTCTGATTGGCTAACACATGTGAAGGATACATACTTAATTGTGATTTGTTGACAATTGATTTTCGTAGAGTTCAGATTTGGATTCACCTACATGACACATTCAGTAATCTAGGGAGCCAACACTTTGAAAAATCATAGAAATTACATATGACATTTGAAAAATCTATTTTTTTTAATATTCATGATTTTCACTTGCTATTACTAAAAAAATATAATTTTAAAGAAAAGATGCCTCCAAATATGCTGAATTGCTTATATTGACACTTATGGGTGCTCCCACCTTAAATAGTGTACATTTCAAGAGGTGGATCCTTATAGTGATTATTGTGTTTTAACTTTAAAAATACACAACTAATTTCACAAAGCTTCAAAAATATGAAACAACTTGCATTAGATGCTAATTTCATTTGTCTTTCACGAAAATTATAGTGAAAAATATTTCAAGAAGTTCAACCTCCCCGAATTAGTTTTCAGCTCTTAAATGGGCACTTTAGGGACCATACTGCTTGGGATTCCAGATCATACTTTTTTCTTGAAATTGAGCCGAAGCATCAAGGACCTAAGAAAGAGATTTGTTAGCGTTTAAAGTGGGTGTGAGGATGTGTAGATCATTAATGCATGGGTTGTGAACTGTGGCGCTGGTTTCTCTTTGAAATCATGTAAGCCTTTAAGAAATTTTTTTATTAGAGATTACTCTTGAGTTTGAATTACTTTATGGATCAATGTCGGATTTTTTGGGCAGCGCAATCGAAACCAAAAAAGGAAAGCTGATCGACACAAAAGATGAAAAATATCTCACCCCCATTAAAAGCACAAGATCAAGTTGGCTGCAATCACAAGTCATTGCTCCATTGGAGGAAGATGGCAAGATGTGCATCTAAGGTGGTGGAGCAATTTGTCCAAGAAGTTGAACATTTCGATCGGCCATGTCCAGAGGGGGGACGAGTTACGCAGTTTCATTGAAGACCCAAAGCTGTTGCATTCTTTTCCACAATATATAACTTAGTCAGAGCCAAAGAGAGTTCAAAGACAATTAACGGTGTCTGTTCAAAGTGTTAATGATGCGTTTCAAAGCATTCAGGTTGTATGGTTCAAGGATAGCCGGAGAATTCAAAACATCATGTTATCAGCTGTTTCCAAGAACTCATGTGGTACATCAAAATCATTTATTGCGAAGGCATTGAGGGCCAGTCGACGGGTTTTGGCAAAGGCTCCCTCAAGAAAAGAGCATGTTGATGAAACCAGTGAGAATATTTTGGGGTGGACATCCACAAAAATCTAGATCAGATTGCATTCCTGCATGACATTGGGAGTTGGTCACTCAATGGTGGAATATGCCCACAACCGTTTCTACCAAACGTTAACCCTATTTTCCAGTCCTTTAAGTAGAAATTCTACTACTTATACTACCCAAGAAATCCAAATAAGCTCCAACTCCTCCAAGAACTACAATAGAAATGGTGTCTATAATGTAACAAAGGTTTGAGGAATGGCACCCCACTGAAACTGAAAGTAGGACAGGGGCGGTAAATGTCATCCAATCACTCTGAATTTATCTTCACAGATTGTAAAATGAGGTCCACATAATATATTGTTTCGAAGACTAAATATACTAGGCTAGTGCGAATGAAGGTGCAACACACCACAATCTCCAGCTAGTATGGTGATTTTGAACCTCAGTTGTGAACATTGTGAGTTGTGGCAGGAGTATCAATGAACAAGAAAAAGACAAAAGGGAAAAAATAAACTCGTGGCTTCTTGCAACAAATTTCAACAATCATCAAGATGACGTCAACATTGCAAACAGCCACACAGTGTGCACCATAAACTTCGAAAGAGGCATGAGGTTGAACTCAAACCTGAGAGTTCACAGCTCAGTTGACATGGTTTCACTAAAATTACAGAAGCCACGAGTAGAATACTTCCTTGTCTGCGTATCTGAGCAAAGATACTGTAAAACATGATACATTACTGTACATAACGCTGGAGCTCTAACATGAAACCTTCAGACGCTGTTATTGAAATTGGTAGGTGGCAAAGCTGTGGCCTGCGCGTCCTTCATTTGTTGCCTTCAGTTCGAGCTTTTGAAAAGGGCTGCATACAGCAATACCACGCACAAAAAGTTAACTGCTGACAAAAGTGTGCGAGTCCATGTGACTACTGCAGGAAGCACATCAGCAGCCAGTAATGAACAAAGAAGATGAGGTAAATACTACTAAGTTGTGAACCTCACACGACAGCATCCCCTACAGAAACCTTAGGTTCAATATTAGGTATACTATGACCGAGTGACCGACACTTGGCAAAGACCCAAGGAAAATTAAGGAAGTCTCATAATTGGAACCACGCCCAAATGCTTACTGGAACGCTTTTAGAGAACGATAGGCAACCCATCCCCACGTCATTCAGCTGTTTTAAGCTGTTAACATTATAAGAAAGGACTATTTTTTATTTACTTTTATAGAAAATGCTTTGTTTTGCTGTGGAACTAGTCCCATTTATGAGAAGATTCCGAGGCACCGGAGCACGTGTTACTTGGCTACTGTATTCTATGGACCGTTACAATCCGATGTCGTACAGTCCCAAGCATGAGCCTAGACTAATATTGAACCATCAGTATTGCATCGCCGAGGTATCTCCTGAGAATATATTTAGCGGTCGTATAACTTAGAAAGTCTCTCAATTCGTTCAATTCAAATGTTAGGATGGCACTTGAATTGCAAATGGGTCACTTCAACCCACAGGAAAGAGACTCTATGCAAAAGGGTTTCGTAACTTAAAGGAAGGTAAGGCATGCAAGCATACGAAAAGTTCCTTGCACAAAATGCAAAGATAAATACCATTACGGAAGGGGATGCTCTACCTGCTATTTGGATCGTAGTAAAAGCCATTCACAGAACCGTCACTGCGAGAGAAACAGACGTAGTAGAATCCTGCAATGGTTAATCCGCAGTCGGAGCCGACGTTCACAAAAAACTTCTCCTTCCATCTCTGCAATCGACAGGAGACAAGAATATCACCCCAAATGGCAGACGTTGGCAATATCTTACAATAGTCAATAATTATGTAGTCACAGGAGGCGAGACAACACTGAGTTATAACTCATGAATTTTCCAGGGGCGAATGTTTCTCACCATGAAGATGTATGGGTGATTTACAAGATCTAGTGACTTCCCACCATCCTTCTCGACCTCCTCCTGCAAGATATGTACAAGGTCAGCGAAAACCTTCAAACCAGCAAAGAGTTTCATTCTTAGGTTTAAAAACCTCCAAAGTACAGACAATAGTCCCACTGTTGTATTGAACAGGAGTTACATAGAAGAAGCCACACGCTAAAGTGAACTTACTTTAAGTTGAAGGAAAGAAGAGAATTTGGACCAATGCTTCACATCTGTCTCCTTCCTGTAATTTCATGAATTGAAATTGATAAGACAAGCAATCGCCCTAAACATTGAAATCGGACGTACAAGCAGTTCTAATCTGAAAAGACCAGACGGCTACTAGGATCGGGGCAGAACTGGAAGATATCCTAACAAGCAAATACATCATAGATTAAATCAAAGCTGACATATCATCAACAGGCCTCATTTCTAAGTTTACTATGGTTGTTATGGTGACATGAAAAATGGAAAAATCTGGGAGTGCTAAGGGTAATCGTTCCACTCACGATGCTTCCCACTTGCCAGTGTAGAAAGAGTAGTTTCTATTGTCCACAATTTCGCCCTCCCAAAAGGTTACTACCTGCAACCGTACACATGCGACAAAAAAGCAGTGAAATATTTTGTAAGTGACAAGCAAGCTTATAGATGGACGAACCTTACGACACAGCAAGTACACATATCCTAGTCTATCTCTGAGACCAATGTAACAAGAGAGGCCTAAAAGATATCTATTGAAAGCAGGGGAAAAAGTACTATCCTACAGGATATTAAAGGCGACAGAAGTATTATCCGAAGAGTAGAGGGCTCAATTGTATTTCTAAAAACCAAAGGTCAAGAAGATAACCCCAGGGAGACCCGTTTTTCGTCGATTTTTAATTATATTTATGCGAGACAGCCAGCATGACCATTTCAGCATAGTCACAAACCCTACTTGCCCTGCTCCATAGGGTTTGTGACTTTATGAGGGACTTCAAAGAGCATCCTAAAGCTGGGATTGAGATCTTCATGGAAACCATAGAATATGGTGAATTTCCTGTTCCGAATCCTCTCTGTTGCACACTAGCCAGAAGTAACAATAAATTCCACCAAAAACCACCACCATCGATATGGGACATCGGTGCGCGACCTCAACTGCAATTTTTTTTCCTTTCTTTCCATTTTGAACCCGACATGATTCTGAACCCCTGATTCTCGCCAAATACACTAGCCCTCGAGTAGAAAATTTTCAAGGCTGACACCCCGTACTACAAGAGATTCAGAACAGACATGAGATAAGAATCTTACCGGAGTCTCAGCTGAGGGAACATTGAGAGCCTCCATGCTGCCACATAAGTAGCCACTTTGCATGTCACACCCTTGCAAGCGCACATTCACTTTCCATGCTTCATCCTTTTGCAAGTTCGACACATTTTGGGTCCCTGCAAACGCCTGAACCGACGAAAGAAAGGTCACCCCTAAATTTTTGGGTACCTCGACCACCCATAACGTCACTAGAGTCCAAGAATAGGCAAAAAAGAAAAAGAAATTCTCAAAAGAAATTGATGATAAGCTCAATTTTCCGTGTCGGAACGTACCTGACCAACGTTCAGGAAAGTGCAAGGTGGAGGCAGCGCCTGGCCTGGCATTGCATCCCTGCGTCCATGTCCACAATACAGAAAATAAGCTACGCATCCTCAGAATGCCGACAACGGAAGCATTACTATTCTAGTCCACAAAAACATGAAATATAACGAAATTCAAAAATGAATTTGACTGCCCTTCGAAGCGGTACGAATTTCCAAACCCTAAGCAGAAACGCTCGTCGAGACGTCTCTGCCAAACCTTCGAAAAGCACAGAATGCTCGACACTCACAGATAAACAAGAGCAACGCCCTAACCCAACAAAAAACTAAAGCGAACCGCACCACCAAAAGGAAAAAATAAAAATAAAAAACAGAACTGAACACTGCCAGACAAACAAATTCACAAACTACACTTCAAATTTCAAATATCACCAGCAGAAACTGGTTGGATGCACCAGAGACGGCTTCACAAAAAAAAACTCCCACAGCTCCTGTACCAAAAGATAATCGACAATACCGAAACCTAAGTAACACCGAAAAACACCGAAAATGCTCAACCAAGTACCACGAATTTGCAGCTGCTAGGGTAATGGATGCACTTACCAAAATCCTGGAGCAGCTTTACAAAATTCCGGGAGCAAAAACGCCTCACCCCAACAACTACTACAAATGCAAAGCAATCCACGGGCACCATGTGCTCACACAGCATGGAGTGTGCTCAAGAGTCAAGACTCCTACAAGAGACCGCCCGATTCTGAAATCTAGGATTTTCGTAGATCTTTGCTGATGACCCTTAAAGTCTACGAAATTTATAGATTAGGGCAGAATGAATCAGGTTCTTGTTGTGCTATTCAAGTCGAGGTTTTGAGAACTGGGTTGATTGAGACGCGATGCTTTGCATTCGGGCTTGAATTTGTTTGAGTGTTTCTGTGTCAGGGAGGTGGGGAGGTGGGGAGGTGGGATTCTGAAAGATTAGGGTGTCGGGATTAGGGTTTTGGGGGGACCAAGATGAGCGACCATGAAGTCGAGCAGGAGATGGAGATCGAAGCCTTGCAGGCGATTCTGATGGACGACATGGAGGAGATTCCTTCCAGCGAGAGCGGCTTAGGAACCACAGCTCGTTGTTTTCAGATTAGGGTTTCGCCCATGGACGACGACGAGGACGAGCCCACGGACATCCCAGTGCGCTTGGCCGTCATCTTCGCTCACACTCCGACTTACCCCGACGCAGCTCCTCTCCTCAAGGTTCGCAGTCTTCAAGGAATCAACGACACAGACATCCGCTCTCTCCAGACCAAGTTGGAGGCAGAAGTCTCAGAGAATCTCGGTATGGCGATGATGTACACGTTGGCCACTTCCGCCAAAGAGTGGTTGCGGGAGAAGTACGGCCAAGAGGAAGTGCAACAGGAGGAAGAGTCTGATATTGAGAAGGAGGAGGTGGTCGAGAAGCACGGCGAGGTTGTTACTGTCGAGAGCTTCTCGGCGTGGAGGGATCGGTTCGAAGCCGAGATTGCACTTGAGAAAGCCAAGTTGATGCCGGACGCCGTGTTGCTGGCGTCCAAGGAGAAGAAGACTCCGGGAAGACAGTGGTTTGAAATGAAGAGCGCCGGGAAAGTGGTGGAAGACGACGAGGAGGAGATGGACGATGACGACGAAGACATTGATTTTGGAGATGACGATGATGAAGATATTGATGAAGACGACATGCTCGCGCACTACCTCACTGAGAAGTCGGAGAAATCGGCGGTTCGGAGTTGAAGGCCTTTGTGAAGGTAAAGTATCGTGGAATTTTGTTAGTAGATGTTGAGTCTCTGGCTTCTGAAGTTGAACAGGGGATTTCTCTCCAACTAGATGTTTGAGAGCCTCTATTCCAGAGTAATACGACTAGATTAAACAGCAAATGATATTTCAACTTTGTACAATTTATATGGCATACTCTTACAAGCTCATGTATTTACTGCTCAATGCCAATTGTTCGTCTGATTTCTTTCTTTCTTTCTTTCTTCTGTCATAATCCTATCTCACTGAGAAATCGGAGAAACCAGCAGTTCGGAGTTGAATGCCTAGGAAGATAGAGTTTCATGGAATTTTGTTTATAGCTGTTGGGTGTGCCTGGCTCCCTGAAGTAGAGCAGTGGATGGATTTCTCAGCAACTATATTTTTGAGAGCCTCTATTCCAGAGCCATAAGACTAGATTAAATAACAACTGATGTTTCTACTTTGTACAATTTATATGGCAATCCTTACAAAGTTCCTTTATTTACTGCTCAATGTTAATTGTTTGACAGATTTCTGCTGTTTTCTTTCCTCTTGTCATAATCAAGGATTAGGTCATGACTTTTGTGCTTTGATTGTGCTGTTTCGTGTGAGTTCTGCAAGTGAAAGACCTAGAATCAAGGTAGAGGATACTATTGGCGTCTCTTCAAGCATTTGTGGGAGTGTGGTTTTGGGGAGATTTATAGAGCGGTTGACGGATCTTCGGTTGCAAGAGGTAAGTCTGGAGGTCAAATTTTTATCCCTATGTGTGAATTTCTTTTGCAATCTCAAAGTGGGACCACTGTACGTGACTGTAGACAAACCTGTTTCCGTTTAAGGATCAGTGACCAGGCACTTAGCTAAATTGTGCTCACCACTTGCTAATTGAATGCCAACCAAGTGTATGAATTGCTGGGGGCAAGTTAGGAGACGGATCTCAGGAAATCGACCTATTGCTTCGCCTCCTGGATCTTGTGATCAACTTTCAGGTCAGCTGAGTCTTGGTATGTTGGATAGTCCTCAGACAACATGATCCTGTACTTGTCATTCAAGAAGGAACAAGAGTAACTCAAATCAGTTTTTTGGGCGGTACCTGTATGGCCACTCATATTCCTTCAATTGGAGGCATTGTCACGTAGTGGTCTTTCCTAGTGGTCTTCTTATAGGCTGCATTGCCCTAAGAAAACGTAATGCGTTCGGCATTTTGGAAACTAGAAGAGGGCTTATGGGATATTAAGAAGCCTCATAAATTGTGCAGTTGGTTTCCAGTGACTTGTGCTGCTATAATTGGAGTCTCAGTTTCTGTGAGCTGCATGAAGCTTACAGAGGGATAATTACATTAATGAGATTTATGTTAGCTACAAAAGCTGAAGCTGAAGTTACACAAATATACTGAGTGCAATATGCACATGTCTTGTTCTACTGTCATAATGTGAGGTGCTAGGGACTGTTTACTCGTAGACGATTGAAATACTATTCTTGATGACTGATAACCCGAACAACGATGGGTGTACCTCGATATGTGCGTGCTCATTACAGAGCTTATCCCTGCCTGTAGCAATGAAGCATTGCATTTGCTCTGTTGCATCTATCATTTCGATAGCAAATTGTATCTTGCATACATTAGAGTTATGCTATGATTTTTAAATTGGAAACCCTTCATTTGCCTTTTCATCATTTCTTCTTTGAATTCTTAATCTAAATTGCATTTAAATCCTAAATTTGTTTACTTTTTATGACAATAAGGCATGAGCACATGCAATGTAATCACATTGAGATGTCTCCTATCTCTCGAGTAACGCTCCTGTATCATCGTAATAAACAAGTATATATTGGGTTCCCAGCATAACCCAATAGTGAGAGTTCTGCCCTGGACCAACATTGTTGCATTGATAATGAGAGCATTCAAAGGTCCACGAGCCCAGCCAACAACATCGACAGACGTAAAAACTTCCTGGTAGTTAATCACAATATCAAATACTCGAGTGCTCAACTAAATTAAGAAAATTTGGGAGATTCATTTCCTCTCTGTGAGCAAAAGAATTTTATTGTAGTTTTTTTTTAATTCCATTCCAAAGAATTTTTCCTTCAACCATCTAGTTCCCTGTCTCTGAGGTTGTGATATTTGTGGCAATATTTTGAAAAAACTCATGGTTTTATTCACACTTCTGGTGCTTCTGAAATTAGAAAAAAAATTAAAGTCTTTGAAGAAAAAGACTAGAGTACTAGTGCCCTTTGAGAATTTGTTTTAAATGTTTTGCATTAATTTTAAAATGACATGTGTACTTGTTTTTAAATTGATTTGGGATTTTCCCTCTATTTCACACTTTGTATTTTACTATGCACCTAAAAGAAGCAGCCCCACCCTTGCCTCCCCTTGACGAGGAAACCCCTGCCGTTGATCTAAATGAGAAAGAACTGACCCCCTCCCAATGTCATCAATCTAATTTTTTTCCAAAAATATAGTGGTTGTTGAACCTCCACTATTGATTGTAACAAAAAAAACATATAGAGAACCTTGCAATGTGATCAATTTTGCATTGCAAAAAAAATTCTAGTTATCATGGAGCAATGCTGCAATGATTTACAAATTAGGGTTTAGGGTGAGTTGTGCCTTCTCACTAATTTGTAGTGGCTTTTTAGGTTTTGTCTCTCATATTTGTTGGATCAAATATTTGTCCAACTATCCAAACTCGATTTACATAGTCACCTAGAATTTTGTTTGTTTAATTAATGCTAATCATTTTATAATTATTTTTTATATATTCAAAAGATCCTAGCTAGTTATAAAGATTATCCTTTCATATTCATTCAATATGACACTCTACACCTAACAACTCTCTACTACTAGCCTAAATCCTACTCGATCTGCAATATAGGGTTTAGGTGCTAGAATATTATTATAATATATTCCCTCGGGGCAAGAGTACAAGTGGACAGTTGTTGATTGAGTCACGGCTAGTTTATTCTTAGGACCGGATTCAAAGCCGACCAAGACTCTCCAAATTTGAACCAATAGGCCATCACTCAAATTGTTCAAATCCAATCCAAGTACTTTAGACATGGGGCCAGAATAAACTACAACTCATCATATGTGTCACCTTAGATGGCATAGTTTTGGCTCCAAACCTTCCGGCCTTAAGAAAACAATCAGGACAAGTTTTTCAATGGTCCAAATTCCCATCTAGGGCTAGATTGGAGCCAAATTGTACTCCTTTGTTGGATCATAAAAATCTCTACCATTGATTTTTAGAATTTTTTTTAATTTTTAATTTTTTTAACAAACTCCTTCATTATGCTTCTTATTTGTCTATTCTTACATGTTTGGCCTTAAGGTGGTCCTAATCAAGAAAGGCTTTGTAGGTTGGTAATTTATTAAAAACTTAAATTAATTACCAAGCTTTTCTTAATTTAGGGGACTGGTAATTTATTAATCAACCTACCAAGCCTTTTTTCATAAGGTAATTAACTTAAGAAATTCATAATCAATTACCAATTATCTTTTTTGATAATTTCTTAAGAACTTAAATTAAATTCAAATAGTTAAATGAAAAAAGATTTTTATATCATTTAACCATTTGAAATAAATTTAATTGCCTACTTGCTAGAAGTTACCATTATTGTATTGTTCATAATTTTCTATTTTATTGTTGGCTTCTGAAAGGAAGTTCTTGTGCACACCGTAGAACCAGTGTTTTTTTTTGGACTAGTGTCCCCTGTGTTGGCTTCATTGCACAGGCCAGATTTTGGAGGGACAGATTCACAGTGGTTAGATTTTGACAAATCTGGCAATAAATCACCAGAAAAAAAAACACTGCGTAGAACGTGACATTTGGATATCATATTATATTTCTATGTTGCAAAATAGTTTTTTCAAAATAAAGTAGTCCACTCTTCAAGTGACCAAGCAACCATTTAAGATTTGATTGCCTTCTCGGGGAAGTTGGATTCTTTCAAAAAAAAATTTAAGAAATTGTGCTAGTAATAAAATAGGATTTGGCATCTAACCAAAGTCATTTCATACTTTTTGGACCTTTGTGTAAGTTGTCACGAAATTTTGAAGTTGACACCCAACAATCACTAAAAATGATCTCCTTCAATGTCAACGAAGCTAGTATACAAGTGTAGAGCAGGAGTGTGGAGTGTAGAGCATGGAAATTTGAGCATGGAAACAAAGATTTTGCAAAATTAATTTTTTTGTGTAGAAAAAAGACAATTTTGTATGGAAGATTTGAAAATATTTTGAATCTTTTAAGTTAAAGAATTAGGATCTTATAACTATGGATCTATTATCACAAACATAAACCTATAACGGTGGATCAAAAATCGTGGACGTAAATTTGTAATCACCAACCTAAGACCTACAAGCATGGATATAAAACCTTGAATCTATAACCGTGCATATCAAACTATGTGAAATAAGGTAATTCATAAATGTAGGCTAGAAAAACCTGAAACTAGTCTTTAGGTAGTCTATTCTAAAATATATTTATGAATGCAACTATGCAAGCAATTAATGGAAATGAAATGACAACCAAATTTTGCCCGAAAATCCAAAATTTGAATTTGGATTGAAATTACTTTTAAATCCATAGAAATTTTTAGATTCTAGAATATGGATAGGATTCCTAGAACTTCCAAGGATTCATTTCTTCAACAAAAACTTTGGCGCAATTAGTATGTACATCAAATCATTTTAGGGTGTGCATGCATTGGAGTCAATCTCTAAAGAAATCATCCCAAAGTGAAGAAAAAGTGCACTAAAACTTTCAAATATATACAACGTGTATGTAACCAATGATAGCCGAAATGAAGTGGTAGCCTTTTTAGTTTTATTACATTCAGTAAATGAATCAGAATACAAGAAGTTTTGTCATGTATACCTCTCCACTAATCTAGCACATACAATCACGAATTATGATGAACTACAAATTTGTTGTGCACCTCAAGATGCCACTCCCAAGAATCTCTTTGACTTCATTAAAGTTGAAGCTTGGAGTATGAATAAAAACATCCACTTGTGCATCAAAGCAACATATGACAATGAATTGGAAATACAAATGCTTGTAGTTTGCCCTTTGAGCTCTCTTCTTTAGTGCCTTTGTTGACATCTCCTTGAAATTAGAACAAGTGCATTGAACAAGTGAACCTATAGTAAATCATCTATCACTCAATGTTTGGTGTTGTGCATGAGTCAAGGAATCAAGGTTTAGGATACATTCAAATTCAGGATGTGGTATTAAAGTTATTTGACAAATAAGTACCTTCAAGGTAAGTGTAGAAGTGCAGTTTCCTTGTTTAGTTGTCAGGGCACCAGGATTCCTTCATATTTTTTTGCCAAACCTTGTACTAGGGGGCTCTGTAGGATACAATGGAACTTGGAATCTTGATATATTAGGTGGTAGATCATGGTTTTCAATTAGCCTATGGGGGGAGATTTCAACACATTGAGGAAGATAGAACCTAATATTTTGAAGATCCATTATCTCTAGAAGTTTAAGATGAGTTCCAAATTTCATTGGTAAAATGCTTGGCACTTCAAGGTTGGAAAGAACCCATGTCCTCTTCAAACCTTTCACCCAACACTCAATGTCGTCATTGCAAAAGAAGAATTGCATCCTTCAATCCTATTTTTCTTATAATTGTCCATATTGTTTGTGTATATTGATGTTACAATTCCTTTTTTGCCTTATATAATCTTTGCAACACACTTCTTCCTTGTAAGCACTAGTAAGGCAAAGTAAGCCTTAGTTGATGTCTTTGACAATCAATTAATTTGTCATTGAGATTCATCGCAAGCACTCTCTTCGACGTTTGTTGCTCGAGAGGCTTCCAATGTTGGATATGCATTCATTAGGTTCCCTGACATTTACAACTCTAGCTCTTCTTTACTTGCATGAGGTAAGGCTTTTTCAGAGATTATATCCAAAGGAATTATAGCTACACATGCTAAAGTGGACCTTATTCTTCCTCTTGGTTTAGAAAAATTCACTTTGTCAAGATGTAAATCATACTAAGACCTTGGCAGTAAGTTAGGCATCCAGGTCTGAGATCCAAAAACTTCTTCACCTTCAAAATGAGAATCTCCAGTGCAATATTCTTCAACACCTGAGACAATTGCCCTTGCATCATTAAGTTCTTCAGGATTTTTGGTGTGTTGGACATATCTTTGTACTACCCAAAGCAAAAGTTCTTCTTTTCTTGGACTGGTTCCAAGGTTCTCACCTTTTAAGAACTCGTAATATCAAATCGACTACATAAGCGCCTTGACATAGTCCTTTGCAGTAGCCACATATAGATCATTCTTTCTATTTTTGGATTGTTGTAGCCATTTGTTATAGACTATCTTGGCAAAGTTGCAAGATGGGTTCACTAGATAGCAAATCCTATACCAAGAAACATGGGTCAAGAAATGAAAAAATGAACAATATTGAAGTTGTCAATTTAAAGGTCATTTAATTAGTTGATCCAAAGGAATGCATTAGAAATAAATGCATGGAGGCAACATCTGTCAATGTGAAGCAAGAATTTAAATGATATATAAACGACAACAAAATGCCAAGTAGTTATCAATATTGTACAAAAACAACTAATTCACGAGTTCCAAAATCTCACAATGTGCATATTGAATCCTCCCCATTGTCTATACAAGAAGTGCTAGAATGCTAACTACAACTCCAGACTTCAAAACTCCATTTCTATCATAGCACTAGAAAAGTGCCACCATATTTGAATGGTGTGAAATTGAATGTCAAACTTAGATGACAATGTTGCATCTTTGTACTACTTGCAGAACTTTCAATGTTGATCTCGTAGGTAGGGCAAATGACCACTATCGTATGTTTTTTTATTGATTGAGTCTAGTGGAAGAGTCATGTGTGTTCTCAATTGATCATAGGCTTTAATGGGTCATCACTCCCATAGATAACTCTCATTGCATACCAATTTTGCCTATGCACAATCAACCATGAAGTCGTTGAAATAAAACAAGGCAATACCATACTTGCCCATCATTGCATTTAAATTAGACTAGAAATTGCTTTAGGCATTCAAATCCTCCAGCTGCATATGGCAAACTACAATGGTCATTAGATGGTAGTAATTTGAGTCATAAACATGGCATGCACTCGTCATCCACCTCTTCTCTTGCTTGACATGATCAAATATTGTCCAAGAGTCTTGAAGTTCACCACAAGCTTGCATTTGCGTATCTAAATTGATGCCACTAGGGTAAATGCACACTACACTGTACCAATATGGATTGTCAAAGTCCTTATTTCACTGGGGGGGTTTTAAACTCTTGTAATTTAAAAATATACAAGTCATAGAACATGTAAAAGGACACATATTAATGAGGTATATTTAATGATCTATAATATAAAAAATAAATCTTTGCAAAATTGTTTACACTCTATTTGTAAAGGACTTTGAAATGTTTCTTTATATTTCCTGTCAGAATCCACAACATTAAAGATAAAGACTCATTGATCTATTAGAAATTCAAATATTTTGCAAAAGAAAGAATTATATTCAAATAAGTATATATGTAATCAAATGTTTTGGTTTGAAATATGTAGAGTTGTATTTTAAGATTTGTAGATATGGACTATTTTGTATCATTATTTTATCAGAAATGATATTGATTTTGGGGGATACATTAGACATACTTAAAATCAACTTTACTTAAATATTTCTTATGGAAATAATTGTAATAAGTATTTCTAATGATGGTCTAATTTCGTTAGGCTTAATTTTCATTATCTTAATTTCTACAATTTATTGAAATAAATCAAAATTTGATGTCATCTTTAAATCTTTTATACATATTTAGAAGAAATTTCAAGGAAATTTTTTCATCTATTGCTTTAAAACACTATCAAGAAATTATAGAAAAAAAATCTAAAAATTTAGGAATTATATGCAAAAAAATAAAATGGACTTTTATAGATGTATTTTTGCCCACTTTGGTATAGTGTAGTGTGCATTTGCCCACTACTTAAGCCTATATTAGATGTCTTGAAGACAAAAACTTCGTTTGAATCCAATCCATGACTAGGAAACTTGATCTCTTCAATATAAGCCCAATCGTTGCATCCCTGAAGCTTCTTGATACTCTCTATGATTTCAAACCTTTGAAATACTTGAAGGTGGTGACTTCATTTCTAGTACTAGGAAAACTTATAAATTTACACTTCTTGAGAACTTGTATGAGATTGTCTAGTCCAAACTTAGTAGTTGGGCTCCTTCATGTGGGTGATTGCAAGAAACACTTGTCCTATTTTTTGTCCCCTTGCCCTTGGACATGTGTTTTTTTGGTCATAACTTTTGCATTGTAAGTCTGTTTGTCTTGAAATTTGGAAGGAAGGTACACATAAAAGTTTCACACATTCTTTATTTTTGGGGGGTTTTAAAAATTAATTTACTATTTTTAAAGTGACCCCGATTGGGTGTCTACCTTAGCCATTTTGGATTTTTTTGAGCCGAAATTGTACCCAAAAATGCGAATTGGAAGTCACAAATTGGAGAAGTTGGAGTTGTACTTGTGTTCCAATGAGAGACGAAGAGTTTTTTGCAAAAACACTTCGCATGAGGTGTCTACATGGGGCCAAAGTGACCATTGTTCGTGCACATTTTTTGGGCAGGAAAATTTTCTTTTTGAAGAAATTTTTGGTGCAATGTAAGAGTAGGCTTGTCTACAAAAATGGCTTTTTGGGGGGAATTTTTTGAATTTTTTTTGAATTACTAAAACTGAAAAGGTCCATAGACCCCTTTTCTACTATTTTCTGCTGCCAGTGGCTTCTACAGTAATACATAGTAGTCTATAGTAGTCTATAGTACTATATAGTATTGAATCAATGGTTAAAATCTATAGGCGTCCAAAATTGATGGTTGAGATTTGCAGGCGCAATTTGACGCGCGAAATTGATAGTAGTTTGTAGTACTGCCAGTCCTGTGGCTAGAAATCGGGTTTTTGAGCCAAAAACATGAAGTGTTTCTTGCAATCACCCATGTTACAAAAGCATCTCTTGTAGAAATTCTTTGCTTGCCTCTAGGACAATAGAAAAATTGGTTACAGATGGATTTCTCTTGACTTGATCCAAAATTAATGATTGATTCCTTTCTTTTGAATCATAGTAGTCTCCTAATTCATAGGGTGTGCATGAATTTTGAAGTGAATACATGTTTGCTTCAAGTCTTTCTTCCCAATAACATAATATATTTTGGCTAGGCAATTTGCAATACAAGAGAGAACAACAGAGAGAATTTTGCATGCATGTGATTGTTGAATCGGAAGGAGGATTATAATCGACCTCAAATGGGACAAGAGAATAACCATCTCATTCAATCTTGTTGACAACTACTACGGGGTGCTTTCGAGTGAGGTATTGAGGTAGTCGCAAGTGGTGTTGTCACAACAAAGATGACCCACACATGACGATAATCAAAACATCAACTTGTCATTGTTTTTAATGTTAGTTGTATGTATATTTGACTAGACGTGCCCATCATAGTGTTCCTCCATTCCATTCAAGAGCTTTGCTTGGAAGTAGAAACTAGAGCTTGAAAGGGCAATAACTCAAAAATGACATCACTATTGAATAGAGGTGGAATAAAATTGATCTGTTGAATTTGTATTGAATCGTAGTTAATCTTCTTGAAAGGGTTCTTCAACCCTTTCGTATAATAGAGCTTCTATAGAAAAGGGATGATGAAATGTCCACCAACATACTTAGATGTCTCTACGATTGGACAAGGTACAAATGATGTACTAGGGGTGTGGGATGAAAAAGTAAAAATCACCTTGAAGAGCTTGTGAAGTAGTGATGATTTGTCAGAGTTGTCACTATCAACAACAATGACTTCCAGTCTTGGCTCAATCTTAACCCTAGTTAGCAAAGGCATCTAGGGACTACTAGTTGTTGATAATTTGGAAGTAGCTTATCTTACAAGATGATTGTAAGATTGATTGAGTTAAACCATATGCTAAATATCTCCTTGGCTTCAAATGCCATGGCCTACAAGGATTTTGAAGGACCATCTCTTGACCAAAGGTATGCATCAATTTACTACTTAGTGTATCAAAGACCTATTAATCAATATATAGTGACTTCTAGCTTAGAAAAAAGAAATCAAATACTCAAACAAAATGCACAAATGACAACCTATCTAAGTCACCAATTGGAAATGTGATACTAACCACTTCTCTATGTGCCCTTACAACTCCCATTGAATTGTTAAACATGCTAAAGCTCATTGCATTATGTCACTACAAAACCTAGACATTCTACTAATCTATGGAACTCTTGTAACAATGAAGTGAATGCAAAGATGCAATAATAGTCGTATGAAAGAATTGGACCAAAATCACAAATTAATTGAATGAATGTCAAATTTTGAATATCAATTCTCAATGACGTCTAAAATAAAGTGTTGCCATCACCATCCTCTATAGTGGTTATCTTGATTGCCATAGTACAACACAAATCATTTAGGTTATGCCTTTAATGTTTTAGTATTGTACAAGGCATAAACCAAATCACCATAATCAAAATTCGTCATAAATCTCATTACCAAAGTACATGCCTTTATAGCCAAGAAACTAACAATATATTTGAATTGATTAAATTGAATCATTAAACTTTGAAGACATTATTTTAGAGAACATATCATGTTACTTCTGTAGGGCTACAAAATGAGAAAAAAACAATGACAACCCTAAAAAATTCAAAGTAACGACATCTCCTTCAAAATCCATGCAATCCAAGGCTCAATAGGGGTTCACCAAACCTATGGCTTAGTGTGCCAAACCAAAAGGCATCATTGAGAGTCCTTGAACCTAGAACCAAAGTAAGAATGCGGCCCCTAACCATGATGTCTTCCTCCTACGTTGAAACTTCGACTCTTATTCTATCACAAAATTGCCCCCGACATGCCCATGCAACATTTCTCTTCTCCTCCACCACTTGCGAAAGTTCATAGTCTAACTTAGTAGGTGTGTTTTATCAAGTGCTGAATCTTTGCAAGAGCAAATCAAAACACATTGTAATCGAGTAGAATTTGACAATAAGGCGTGGCTATGCTGTTGAGGGGTGTGGTCACTAGAAGAAATATTGCTAAAGTCAACACAATCTAGATGACATTTTCTGTTTCCTGTAACAAAACACGTTAACTCAATGCAAAATTTGGGTTCAATCTAATGTGTTTTGTTAAAGGAAACAAAAAATGTCACCTAGGTTGTGTTGACTTCAACAAGGTTTTCTCTAGTGGGTGAGGATCCCCATCATGTTGCCACAAACCCTAGCAACAAGGTATTCTAAACCTTCCTTGTTATTATACTCCTCGAAGGGATTGAATTTAAAGCTCACCTTTGTGATTTAGTTTGAGATTATGCTTTTATAAGAAGACTAGGCACAAAGTTGCAAGAGGTGTGGACCTCCAAACCCCTTCTCAGTACCGAGAAGGGGTTTGGAGGTCCACACCTCTTACAACTTTTTTCCAATTTGAAAACTCAACGGTGCCTTTCTTTATAAAGAAATTTATTTTGAGATTACGCTTTTATAAGAGGACTATGCACAAAGTTGCATGAGGTGGGGACCTCCAAACCCCCTCTCAATATCGAGAGGGGGTTTGAAGGGGGGCTCTTCTTGGGATTTTTCCAACTTGAAAACTCAAAAGTGCCTTTCTTTAAAAAAATTAATTATGAGATTATGCTTTTACAAGAGGACTAGGCTCACAATTGCAAGGGGCAGGGACTTCCAAACCCCCTTTCGATACCAAAAAGGGTTTTGAAGGGGGCTTCCTCTTGCGATGTGTTTTCATTCAGCCAATAAACTTTTGGCTTGATGAAGTTCTATCTTTGAGATTTCAATTGTTTGGCTTGTGTTGGAGGCCATAGCATTGTGGCCTAGGGTTATTCCTGTTGGATTTGATGTCTTGTTCTTGATTATATTTGGTGAATTTTAGAGGGACTCACTAGAGGAAATTCTCGTTCATCAAGTTGATGTGTTTTTGTTAGAAAACACAAAACTACATTTTTCTAACGTAGTTTTGTGTTTCTAACAAAAACATATTAGCTCGATGAACGAGAATTTCTTCTAGTGATTTGGAAAATTCCTTTACCAAATCAATGTTTGAATTCTTACATTGATCTTTGTTTTTTGTTTGAAACAAGTGTTGTGTCATCATGACTGGAGTGGTGGTGAGAAAGTACATTGCAAGGCAAGGGGACCCCTTAAGGGCCTTTTAGCATAGAGAGGGGTCCCGAGGGGCGACTACGGCTTGAAATTCTCATTGTTTGAATTGATAGGCAAGTTCTTTCTTCCAAATATCTAGATTTGTGATTCATAATTGATCTTTGTCTTTGAATGCCAAAGCTTAGTATTTTTCTATTTGTGTTTGGTATTTGAGTGTGGAGGTCACAACCTTGAGGGTTGTATTTGGGCTTGTCTACCACGAGATATAACCAAATTAGAGATGCTTTGAAATTGAAATTTTGGTTAGAGTTGAAGTCACTAGTGTTTGGCAACATGGTCCATGGCGAAGGAGGACGAGACCTCCTTGGGACCTCTCAACATCAAAGAGGAGTCATGAGGGGGTCCTCATCTTAGCAATTTTGGTCTTCATATTTGATCAATTCGTGTATGGTTTTATAATATTTTTTTGAGATTATTGTATGGTGGACCTCATTGGAGGAGGCAAATTCCTTGTCTCCAATTGGCTTTGGTATTTGGTTAATGTTGTTGGGTGCATGGAAAGTGAATTGTCATGAAGTACGACTAGATTTAACAAGGTCATTTGGATTTTTAGAATAATATTTGGATTTGGTTGGAGGGCCACAACTCAACCAAGGGTCTGAGGTGTATATTGAAGGGACCCCTAAGAGGCCTCTTGGTGTCAAGAGAGTCCCAAAGGGGTCTTTGTCTTGAAATTTATCATCTTTGGATATTATCTTCTACTCATTGGTTTCAGATTTTTAGATGTTCATTTTGGTTATTCTTGACTTGTTGATGCTACTATTTGCACTCTCGACTTGGTTATTCCTTGCTTGCAATCTTGACATGCATGCTATGGCCCTTGATTGGGTTCAAATTTGACTATGTCCTCTTCATGGATTCATTATATTATTGTAATATTTTATATGTGTCTTCACGTAGGTTCCAGAAGAGTTAGCTTTAGTTGAGGTTCTTGATTATATATTTCTGGTTGAGACTTCCATTTGGTTGGATGCAATCTAAGTTCCCGTTGAAGTATGGAAGGTAAGAGTGGACATCTTAATACATGAGCTTGATGTCACAATAGTTGAAATGCAGAAGGATGGTCTCATGCCATCACCAACTATTGTTGCACCTCCGTAGAAGATGACAAGTTAGTTTGCGTAGTTTCTAGCTTGTTAGATACCACCAAGTTATATACATGTGGCCATGAAGACATCAAGGTCACATCAAGATTAGACATAGATGATGGTATTCTTACCTTTTGTTGTTAACAATACAAACCTATCTATGCGCTAAGCAATTGCACCCATTTTTGTAATGCTTGATGAATGATCATGTTGGGACCTTTCTCCATATACGTAAATCTAATATTTTTCCATATTTATATTGATTTGTGACAACAAAATATTACCAAACTTGTCTTTAGAGTTGTTGTATGATGAACAACAAATTAATATTTGATCTTTTTGAAATTTAGATGCTTGCTTGCCATCCTATAGATTATCGAAGATCATGGCTATGTAGACTCTCCTCTCAAGTCCATAGGGTCTATAGTAGTGGACTTTAGTCCCCAACCAACAATTGATTCTTTCGTGGATATGGACGATATGGAGAAAGATTAGCATCTCGGAGAGTAGAGGAACTTCGTGGAGGATGATAGTAGGTGGACCCATAAGATGGATAATGTCTCAACAATCTTCAATTTGAGATTGACAAATAACAACCTCGGATCTTTCCAAGATGCAAATTCTGCTTTGTCAATTGGTATCAATGTTAGTGGTTTGCCCCATTCTCTCTTGTGATTTGATATTACTTGAGCAACAATTTGTCAATGGCTATGAAGAGAGTGTCTTTTTATTTCCATTTGAGTTGAGCAAGAGTAGACAGATGTCTTCACTAATGAAGAAAAGGAAAAGTGGATCTTGCTATGGAACTCAATGAATGACAACTTCAACATGAAGCGAAAATCCACAATGGTGCTTAAGCATTTGATGGACTATAAGTTCTATTTTTGTGATGGGAATCATTGTTGCATTGCATGGATGGATTATACTGAGTGGCTCTACAGAATCAAAAAAGTGGCACGTCCTAGTGGACTTGTTTTAAATACCAGTAATCGTATTGAACTATTAGTGAGGTGATCTAGGCCATAAATGACATAAATAAGTAAAACTTCATTAGTTTCTTGAAGACATGTTGTTTGTATTGCAAATGATCATATATCTTGAAGCCAAAATTCATTAGAATTATCTTGAAATCCAATTTGACCGTGCAAACTTATTTTTGTAGGCACATTGAGAAGTCTCACATGAAGACAAATTTGGTGCACACATTCTACCATGTCCAAAAGTATAGGGTCATGGAACTTGACTAATTCAATGAGTCTCTTAGTCTTGAAGAGATGATGACCTACCAACAAAGTACACAAAAGACTTGGTAATCTAATATGCTCCTTGAGGTTTTCACCTCGTATGAATGTGGTCCTCATGGTATTTTTCATTATCTCATTTATCACTTCTATCTTGTATGGAATTTGATGACATGAGACTCTAATTTCATATGTGATCTGTAATTGGGTACAACAAAAAATTGCAACATCTACTAATGTTGTAGTTCAAAAGTACAATGAAGATATGCCACATGATGAGTCCTAAAGGATCATTCGACAAATTTGTTGAATGATTCTTTTGGGATGTCCAAAAGATCTTTTCGGATTCATTTGAGATTCCAAAATTGTATCGTATGCCTCTGTGTAGATTGAAAGGCACTTGAGCCTTTATGTAGTTCTAGAGTTGATCCTCAAAGGGTTGCAAATGATTGTCACTGCAAATGTAGGTATGAACTGCAAGGTAAAGTGGTTGAAGTGGATTAACCCCTAAAGGTATTTGACTATGTTTTCACCAAAAACGCTCCAAAATTGTTATCTCTAGTACAAGTACCAAATTCTAGAAATAAATACATTTTTGGACAAATGTAACCATAGGATCTTGTAGTAAGCTAGTTTGGGAAGATGCGGAAAAAATTTCAAAAATTTCCACCGTTTGGATTGCAAGATATTAGCATTTGAAGTGACAAAAAACGATTTTTTGGCCCTACGAAAATCCGGGCAGCTACACTTCACAAGGTCAGATCATTACAAAAAAAATGTCCAAAATGGTTGCAAATCTTTGGATTCATTCTCCAAGTCATGTTGGCTACATGCTTGAAAATTTTTAGATCATTTGGAATTTTACAATATATAGGAAAAAAATAGTAAGTTGAAAGAAGTAGAGAATGATTTAAAATACTAAATTGTTAATAATTTATTTGTGGAATTGAAAAATGCCAATTACAATGGTGAAATTGTTGTAATAAACAATCTACATCTCACCTTTTTATTTTTTTCCAAAAATATTAAAAATTGAGTTAAATAAAGGTCTTCAAAGTTTATTTTAGAGTAGAGATTCCATTACTATCCACAAACTACCGACAACTAAAACTCTTCATAACTTTCATCTTATAAATCAAAATGTAATGATTCAAAGCTTTCCATGTATTTATAAATTAGGAAAATAAATTTCAAATTTTTATTTTAAAAAAAAGTGATTTTTAAAAAAGTTTTTTTTGCTACCCAGGTTGTCCGCTGAGCAATGAAAACAACATATCATACAATAACTTCTTAACCATATATTCAAAAGTTATGAAAAATTTTGGGTCTTAAAGCTACTCCTTGGGTACATGTTGTGTGAAAACTTCAAAGAAAAAAAAGAAAAATTCCATTCGTAGTGAATTGCCTCAAATCACTATGTTGCCAAAAAACACCATTTGGTCCTTCAGGGGTTAATGCATTAGGTCCTTCTCGAGAAGCCTACCAATTTCTGCCTTGCCCAACCAATGAGGAGAAACTACTTCAGTTTCTCTCTAAGGCATGTTCGTAAGCCAAGGTAAGCATTTTTGTATTCATATGTCGATTGATTTTGTTTTGAACAATTCTAATAGTTTCATATTTATATTTTTAACAATTCATTACTTCTACAATTGGTCATGAAATGACGTCACTTTAAATTTCATTTGCATATCACTATATGATTACATAGAGGACATATGTATAGATATATTTGATTCCACTATCCAATCTGATAATATTCCAATCAACTTTTTAGTTTTAGGTGAGCCATAGACCTTGCTCGAATATTTAGAGGGTTGGAGAATGAAGCTTTTGGACCACTCTGTCGAGTAGAGAGGCCTTGCCTTGGAAAAACGTGGGGCTTCTAGTTGCAGCTAGATGTGGCCGAAGAAATAGAAGATCCCGTGATTATATAAAGTCACAAACATAATAATAAACCCCTGGATGATGTCATATGAACCAATATGATATTACATCTCCATATATCCCTAACAAGATGTCATGGAGTCTCAATATACATCATAAGTTTATAAAAGATAGTGAAGAAATGTCATACCCTCCATAAATTTCCCTTGGAGAAGTGTATGATAGAAGAATGAGTGCCACAACCACTCTACAACTTCAAACTAAGAAAATCATACCATTTTGGAAAGTTAACATGAGTATCTACAACCTCCCCAAGTTTCACTCGAATCTAAAGTACTGTTCCACTTTCATATCCCTTCAAAGTTCACTCTCTTGAAAACCCGAAAGTAATTCTTCACCTCTTCACTCTCAAGCCCATAACTTTCACATACTAACTCCAAACTAAAAAAATTATATCATTTTGGGAAGCTAAAAGAAATATCTACAACCTCCTTAATTTTCATTCAAAACTAAGGTACTTTCCACCTTTCATAGCCCTTCAAAGTTCACTCTCTTGAATAATCGAGCAGCTCCACAATACTTTACTCCCAAACTCATAATTTACACATACTAACTCCAAACTTAGTGAGTGATAGCTGTTCGGAAACACAAAAATAAGATATACAAGCTCTCAAAATTTAATTGCAAAAAAACTTCATGTACAATGTACAATGTGCAATGCCTTCCCAAAGCGACGGTTCCCCCAAGCAAACAAGAAGGAGAAAGAAGATGACCCTCCACCTTCACCTCCATGCCGTCCACTAAAGCTAATGGATTTTGGCCACTAAAATGCCACATGGGCCATAATATACCCATGGGCCACCTCATATCCTCCATAAGTCTATCTACATCATCTACGTGGACTTTTAATCCATTAAAACCACAAAAGAAAGGTAAAACAAGCTTTACCTTTTGTTTTTTACAACTTTAAACACGTAAACTAAAATACTAAAACATCTTAAAGTATAGAAATCAAAGAACTAAATTCAAATGTTTGTCAAATAGAGGTAAAAGAAAAAGAGTTCAAGTAGAATATGACGCCCATTTTTTTCTTGAGACTCTAGAAAAAAAACCCTCCAATTTAACAAACAATTATGTATGTTCACATCATGAATGCATATACAATACGACAACGCTTACACAAAGATTTTTAAGGGGAATGATGCCTTCAAGAAATTTGACTCCAAAGATTTTTGAGGATTACCCTTGTAGTGAAGCGTTCAAGCACGTAGTATACAAGTGCATTAGTCATATAATATTGTTGTGCTATTATTAATATATAAAATTTTTTAATTCTGGCATCCATATGTCCCCCTCTAAATGGATCTTCCAGGGAGAGTTTTATGCATTTAAGCAAAATTTTAGGGCTCTCGCAGTATTAGTTTTTGTATCCTAGGTTGGAGAAGTTGCTTGGCAAGTGATCTACTAGGGAGCCTCTTGGCACCGAGAAGCCTCCTTTGGGAGGGCCCTTTGTGCAATTAATCCAATTGTTTCAGCTTTTGAGAATTAGGGTTACCAAATTATAGGACATTGAGACAGGTGCCTCCAAAGACTCTTTCTACAATTTTATATGGTATCTTTAACTTCGATGTCGGGTTGATTATAAGTGGAAACAACCAAGTTAGTTTAGATGGATGATATTGGTGAAGGACTTTGTGAAATTGCAATAGTTCGGCCATTCATGCATTGATCCCCTATTTAAACTTCTAGGACTATAGATCTTTGTTGCTCATAATCATATTGTTATCTAACGTTTTATTTTTGGTATGCTAGTATTTCAAATTTGAAGTATACACCAAGAAAATCATTGAAAAGGTAGATTTACCTTTATTTCTCACTATTTGATTGGATTGATCTTCTCTAAAATGTATGTTCTCTCCAACGCAGCTAAAGAATTAGACAATTCCACATCTCTAGGCTTGTCTTTCATACCTTGAGTGCAACCAAAGATTCACTCCACTAGAAGAAGAACATTCCTTCTAGACTTTGAAGGATATTGCGTGCAAGCGTGGAGACAAAATTTAATGAATTTGTGGGTTTGGATGATGAGGCCAGAGCTAAAGCCATCAAGAGATGGAAAATATCCAACAAGAAGAAGGTGGATTTATAGGAGGAGGCCAAGAAGAAGACCAAGGACAATAAGAAGAAGAGGCTTGTGGCCTAGGCTAACAAATAGCAAGAGAAGACAAAGATACAAACACTGTTGCAAGAGCCTGCAACAAGCGAAGCCGATATGAAAGATACTTCATCCAATTTCTCCCTTATTCAAGAGCACTTGCTACATAGACTGGCACCAACAATTTAGACCTTGGAGCTCATGCCTAACATTGATGAATGCATTTTGAACTTATATGTAGGTAGTCTTCTTCTTACATGGAACGACTCTACTCTAGAGGCCTACTCAGTGATTGTCAAGAATATGGTGAGCTTGTGGGCACATTATGATATTTCCTCTAGTAATCTCCCCTAATCCAAGTGTTCCCAAACTTTTAGGGCTTACAACAAAATAGAAATATTTGTATATGAATTGAGGTTACATTTAGGGCAATCTTGATTATAACTACTTCTCTAGACTTCTAATGTACGGTCTTTGTTGGATTTCTACTATTTAAATAGGTTTTGTTCTTCTATATAATGCACTAGTCATTGGCATTGTTATAAATTCATTGAATTGGAGATGGCTAGTCCACTCTTACTATCCTACGCACTTGTAAGTCAATTTTATGTTTTGTGTGTGCATCATTTTTTTATTATTATATTTGTAATTGTGAAACTTCTCCTACAATTGTTATGCTCACTTCATGTTCACAAATAGATGCTACCAACTTCTCCACTTCAAAAATGAAATCTCCTCAAACTGCACAACTATAGGTCATAGTCAGATAATTGAAATTAGAATCTTAAATTTGTGCCCTAAATTGAATTCACAATTTTAGGTACCCTACAACCTCGGTCATAGGTTTAATTTTCTGAAACCTAAATCATTACTTCCCACTCATTTTTCCCCACTCCCTACTCTATGCTCCATGGTCCATGCTCGCGTACCAACATTCCCCCCTTCAATGTACATTGTTAGTACATTGAAGAAAGCAAAATGTACCCCTCTATCATTATCACTTTTAGAGCAAACTATCTTATGCATTTGTTGATTTACATTATGCCTTTGAATAGTCAGTGCATGTTGTAAGAAAAGAAAAATAGAGAATGTGATTCAATGTATATTTAATAAACAAATAATCCAAATATATATATAAAAATGAAGTTCACTTCATTTCTGTAAGATTTTGAATAAATAAAAGAAGTAGAAACAATAGGAAGAAAAAGGGAAATGCTCCCTAAAAAAAATAGAGATTGGAAGTTCAAGACTAGGGTTGGGATTTTGAACCTAAAGCATATATTGCAAGATTCTTGGTTATTGAAGATGGTAATAGGGTTTGGTAGTAATTGGGAGTAAGAGGTCTCGATTGGAGGTTGAGATGTAGTGTCTACTCGCTAGAATTAAGGTTTATTGGATGTTTGGTGTAGAGTCCAATTTTTGACGTGTATTGCGAGAATGTTTTTTTCTCTAGTATCAAAATCCCAAAACCTATTGAGACATAGTATTGCAGTGAGCTCTTCGAGAACCAATTCACCTTGAATGACATAAATCTAATATTCGAATTTCCCCCAAAATAGTTTAAACGAATACTAAGAGAAGGCCATATTCGTTATATTGAGACTTTTTGCAAATTTTGAGAGAGAATGCTAGTTATTGGAAAATTCATTTAAAAAATTAGGAATTGAAACCAAAAATAAATAATGCTCAAATAGTGATCCTATAATGAAATTCTAAAAGTTGGTGTTGTTACCTATTTATAAAAAAATACTAGTGAAGAGATAAAACAGTTTATCCTCGAGTCGAAGATAAAATTGAGACTTCGAAAGGTCTCAATATAACGAATATGGCCTTAGAGTAGGAATTTGCCAGAATCCATTGGGATGCAATGGCGCTGTAGTTGCTTCAATTTTTGAATTTTGTCTATTTTAGCCTTGCTAGTGAGAACAAGGTGTAGATTTAGTCTAATTTCTCTTGGAGGATGATAATTAGACCAATATTTCATATGAAAAGCTAATAGGCACATAGAAAGATTTGAATAGGTCTAATAGGCTAGGATTCAAAGTAGTTCAATAGCTTGATGCACATTTTCAAGTGAAAAGATGCAATCTTTCTTTTTGTCTTTTTGAAGACTATATGTCTAAATGACGAATAGCTCATTCTTCACTCTTACTTTTGTATGTAGAGTCAAATACTCAAGCTTTAGTTGCTTAAACAATTTGTCGCCATTACTATTAACATATATTGTATATTTTTCAAATTGTCTGTGGCAATTTTTTTGGTGAATCCATCCTCTCGGGTAGTGAGCTTGGTGTATCAAGATAAATTGACTGTGCAAGCACGGGAGGTTATCCCAGTTGTGCATATCAAGTCAAATTGAGCTTAGGTTGTGAGTATTTGTTTGTGTAAATTTAGTCAAGTTGCTTGTATTGTTATGTGTGTGAAAATTGCAGATTGATCAATTCATTCCAGTTGAGTTGGCTTATTTAGTTGATTAAGTATTAAGTAAATAACAATGAGCTAATTGATCATTGGATAATTTAAACAAGACTAACTGGGAATTGTGCATTTAGTCGAATTGCTAGTTATGTATGGGTGATAATGAGTCTAATTAACTGATTCAAGATATATATGGATTATTAGGCGGGTAGCCATTGTGAATTATAAAATTCAATTTAAGTCTATGAATCAACTTGTCTAGTGATTCCAGTATCTAATTGATCAAATGGATTAATTGATTGTTAAATTGGTAGGTAGCCAAATTAAAATTGCAAGTTGTGTGTAAGAAATTGCAAATCTAATTGCTTGATAGAATCGATGAATTCTTATAATGGTGTTATGGATTAATTGCACTAACAAATTATGTGTATGTGTTGTGTGTGAAAATTGGATATTTGATTTAGTCCAATTGTAGCAAACTTGGTGATCAATTAACAAATTAATTGTGTATGTCTTAGATGTGGGTAACATCTGTTTGTCCATTTGCTTGCGTTAAGTTGTTTATATAAGGGCAATTAGCTGATTCGCTCAATATGTGTAGAAAACTGTGTTGGTCAAATTAACTGAATAATGAGTAGGCTCAAGTAGAGCTGCATGTTCAGAGGAACGATTAGATTGGAATTTAGAAGTTGGTTATAACTTGGGTTGATTTCTCAATATCAAATTGTTTTGAGATGAAATAGTAAAGTTTAATAGTCTCACAGTTTGGAGTTAAAGCAAATTAACTTGAGTAATTCAACATGGAAATCAACTCTCAAAATGGAAGGATTCAATGCAAGATCAAATTGTCTGTAAGCCATTGAATTCATTCCAGTAAGTAGTCACTGATAAGTCAATAAATTAGTCAGTGAGTTTTGAAGCTAATTGACTAAGTTACAATACTAGTATCTTTAGCTGTGTCAAGTCGATAGGCAAGTAGCTAGTATTAATAGACGAATTGATCACGGCCTTGAGTCAAGAAAGCACAATCATAGGTGCTAGGACCAATAGACATATGGTTAAGGGTCTATGGTCTTGATGAATTGATTCATGTAAAGTTTGGATAAAGTTAAAGACAAATTGATTAAAAAAGCTAAAGCTATGGGGCTGAAGTGAAGAATAAATCGACTAAACTAGGAATGAAATTCTAAACTTTTCATGCTTTGCATACCAAGAAAATGGATAGAAAATATGGATTTGATATTTGCATGTAAAATCAACAATTAGGCTAATAATATAGTACGGTGTCACAAAGATTTGTGAACGTGTTTGGAATAGCACCGGGCCTTTGCTGTGGTAATGCTTTCATATAAGTAAGATACCCCTAAGCACCCTAAAGATTCATAAATTTACCCTCAAACCCCCTTTTTCCCAAATCCTTACCCTATGCTTCCTTCAAAACCCTAGAAACTGTCATACCTAACTTTGATCTACTACACAATATGGACAGTAGCTTCAAATATCTTGAAACTTAGCTACAATGCAGATCAACTATCCAAAAAATCACATACCAAGTTTCAACTTAATCCAAGATATTGTCCAACTTTGGTGGACATTTTACTACTACTGACTTTCCAACCCTTCACTGCTTTTATACCCCGGTTGTTTTTTATGCATAACTCATAGATCTAGAGTCTCTTCAAGCGAAAACTTTGATGCAAAGGAGTAGATAAGATAAAGAAAGTACCCTCAAATCAATACTTTACTTCCAATAAATCTTCAACAACAAACAACTCTCCATCCTCAAGTCCACCCCTCCCCTCTTACCACTCAAAACAAGAAAATAAAGACCAGAGAGGGAGCAAGGGACCAACCTTTGCCTTAAGTACCCTCCACTAACCCTGACGGCTAGCTGCCGGCTAACCCTAACCCTAACCCTAACCCTAACCCACTACCCTAGTGTCAACTATTAATAAACCGGTTATCAATCGACAATTAAACGGTCAACAATAACAACCTCCTAACACTCCAACACCTCTCAATACACAATACTAACAACAATCAACTTATAACACTAATAATACTAAAGATGTCCAACACTAACAACATTATTGAAACTAATGAAGATGTCAACTTCAAATACTAGACGGCCCACATCACGACAACGGATTAGTTGAGGGAAAATAAAGAGGAATTAAAGTAATAAAGAATTTCTTTAAAAGTTTATTGTATTTCAAATATATACCTTGGTGCATTTGACTACGTTGATAGTGCATGCATTGTCAAGACAAATTGATCACACCTGAAGAATTGACTAGAGGATTTGCCACGAGCCAAAAGCATACTATATAGGATTGGACCGCATACATGAAGTCTATTATAAATAGCATTTGGGATGGACTGAGACTATTTGACTAAGAGTGTGGGTTTCTTTTGTTAAAACTCTAAAACAAAGTAGATAAATATTCAAAATATGAAAACAAGTGACTTTAGTCACACAAACGTTAGACTTATTGACCTTTCTTTAGGAATTACCCCCCTTATACTATATTTCCTTGGATTTTGTCGAGTAGGCAAAATTCGCATTACAAGCACAATAAGTCTTTTAAACGTAAATGTAAACAAATTACATAAATAACAAATTAACATTGAATTATTATATATTTGAAAAAACAATTCACAAGAATCACCTCAATACAAAATGAATCTCATCATGTATTAGAAGCGGATTATTTAATGAACTCAAAAAATATTTTGATATATTTCTTCACTGACAATCAATCTCTAATACTTTTCCATATCAATCTTTACTATTTCAATTATGAACTACAAAGAATATACATCATGGTTAACAATGGTGATGGAGAAGAAGCGTAAGAGCTCTAGAAGTGTATTATTGAGCCCATTATGAGTATTACACACCCCAAAATTCAAAAATCTAAAGCTAAGAATGGCAAAAAAAGTTGATAGCGCGGACATGTGGGCAAATAGCAAACAAGGACGGCGGATGGGCAAACAGCTAGGGGTGGTCGACACGAACAGATTTTGGCGAGCAACCACTCAGATGGGTAAAAAAAATTATCTTAAAGTAAATTACAAAAAATTGAATGTCATAGGGCGTCCCAAGGGATAGCAAATGTGGACATCGGACATCCAAACATGCATCACTATGTCCAAACGTCCTATCAATCTTGCTAGTATACAAGTTCATCGTGTTTATTAGCCAAATTCATAGAACTAGAGTGGTGGGTTACTCTACAGGGAAATTTAATAAATTGTTGTATAATATATATTTCCAAATGAATTGTTAGGATCACCTTGTGAATCACCAAGATGACCCGTTGTTGAAGTCAACTAATGACATGTGTAACATGCCCAATATCCTTTGCGATACTAGAGACAATATGTTTTGAACTCTTCAGGATTTTCACCGTCACATCACGTCTAGACGGACAACCAATGAACAAACTGTTAAGATTTAACCCCGCGTCCGTCTGAATCCAATTTCTTTTTTTTTGAATGATCTATTCAATGACTTGGACGGCTTGCTGTCAACAAGAATGGTATGTCCATCAACATGGACAGACAAACCATCCTAGTTGACTGCAGGCCATCAAAAAAATTGGCCGTTAACTTTCGCATGCAATCCTGACATGTCAGGACATGTTTCAATTGATGCTAATGGACATCTCGACACGAAAAGCTAGCATCACATCAGGATGGAAAACCTTGGAACTCTTATCTTCGTTTATTAATTTCGATTTTTGTGGATATGAATGTGACTCGATAGGGATCTATATCAAAATCTATTGTTTGATCTTGTCGCTTGCTAATGTATATTTTGGGAAGACTTGTCCATTTTGCAAATCTAGAGGACTGCCTTTGAGAGGTTCTCAATTTCAAAAAGAAACATGGTGATTTGATATATAAATGCACGGAGGAGGTCAGCTATTGTATGCCAAGGATTATCGATTTGCACAACTAGAGAAATAGAATCTGCAGGAAGAGAAAGTGAAGAGAAAATTTGTTGGTTTCCTCTATAGGATAGGAACTGTTGTTTCAGTTCTTGGTCGAAGAACTTTCTATTCTTTTTTTTCTTGGTTGAAGTGTCAAGGAAGCATGTCTATGGTCCATTGTTTACCACTGCTGCATATGCACATGGCTGAGGAATTTTAGAATATTCAAATTATTTGATGATAAAGACTTCGGCAGAGGCCATTTTATACATGTTTCCTACTAAATAGTCGATTGACGTTCATCACTTCTGATGTGGTTCATATCGATTTCTTTTCCTCATAACAATTTACTAAGTCAGAATTGGTTTCTTAAATTCTAACTTTAGATACTAGCACTATGCTATGGCGTTGACTCACCAATTCAACCATTACATATGTTTTGCCCTCTTATGGACATCATGCATCGTATCCATGCTTTGATCCCTTACTGCCACACCTTATTATTAATACGTCGAATTACTATGAAGATCACCGGGAGTAAGCACCTCAATTCTTTTTTAGAAGGGTTTTTTCTAAAAGTGAAGAAAAATTGTTGAAGTAGTGAGTGCATGGATGTTAAAATAGAGAAGCATGAATGTTGAGAACTACTGTGCTATTGATTGATGACATTTGTTGATTGTCAGGATCCTTTGGGGGGGAGGGGGGGCCTTAGAGAGGTTAGTCAACTATAGTCAAGAAGGGTTAGGAAGAAGGAACTATATAATGTTTTGAACTCCATAGTGGCTGACATACTTGTTGTTTGGGTGGAAGTCGCTTAGGATCAAAATAATTGGAGTGACTAGGAGGAAGTCACCACATTGCTATGTGGACGTCTAAATTTGACTTCTAGTTTTCACATGTTTGTGCTGAGAAGAAGTGTGACTACCTCCCCGGCAATCCTCTTCAGAAGAATAGAGCATGAGAATTTTGCATACAACAATTCAAATTTGAGGAACGAAAGTGTACAAAGCAAAGGAAGTGACTTACTGTAGTTGTCGTCCTAAGGTGTGTATGTATTGTGTATTTTGTTATCGTAGATTTGAATAATAATTTTTTGGGCACATCCGTTTCGTTGAGTGTGTACGTCGATTTGAATTTGTGAGCATAGTTAGTGAACGGTGGAAGTCCTGTACATTTGGAAGTAATTAACTCTCCTGTTTTATCGTAATACACAATTATAAATTGGATTCCCAGCGTAGGGCTGTTTTCAGTTGAGCACCTTGGCAGAGTTGCATGCTACGAACAATTCCTTCCGGAATACGAAATGCAAGAAGGGCATACGAAATCCTGGTTGCAAAGTCCTCGCATCGAATAACGAGAAGGTCAAGAATCCCTTTGAAACCTACACATGATGTTGCAAGGGGTTCACAAGTGCTAGTCATAAGAATTGGGATCATTGAAAGGAAGTCGTAAAAACAAATCATTAAGACCTTCTGCAGAGGTCAAGGCGAGAGGATGCAGGAAGAAATGGACCCAATCTCATCATCCCAATCTCATCTTCAGAGAATGTGTAGATTATTGAACAGATGGCCTTGATACTTGGAAATTCTGGCGGTATGCTACACACGCTCCAGGAAACGATGGATGGGTAGGATTGGCCTGGAAGTACAGAAAGCATTCGCTTGAAACTAACTTGGAATAATGAACCAAGGACTTACAGATTACCTATCCAAGGGAAGCTGCTCCACTCACGGATCGAGCAAAGGGCCCAACACTCTTTGAGTGAAAAACAGAAGTGATGCAAGCTGTGAGAATTGCTTTTTCTACTCTAGACAATCTGTCTCCACCAGCTTTAGCTCTTTTCACTGGCTACCGGAGCAGAAAAGCCTGAAAGGCACACCGCCAGATAGCTTCTGAGTATCACCAGGGGCTCCGAAGGTCTTCAGATGCAAGTTGCCAATAATTTCACGCAATAAGCAGTGGGTAGCACCGTAGATGTACATCTCAAGGGATCAATATCACAAGAGTTGAGTGCTCTGGCCTGGGCCGTGCATTGGGTCGCGGTAAACAGGTTTAAAGTGGTCAGTCAAGACTGTCCTGGCCAGTTGAACGTCTCTCACAAACGTCGTTCTTGCTTTGGCATAAGGCGCATCTCGAGCTGCAGAAAAAGACAAGAGTAAAAGACCAAAATTAGTATTGATTCTGCACAGTGCGCCAGGAACATTAAAGAACTGCGACTAAACTTCTCATTCAAAAAAAGAGGTGGGGGGTGGGTGGGTGGGTTCTTGACCAACCAATAATTGAATCTAGAACAGTGTTTTCATCAAAATCACAGGGATTCAGGACAGCACCATAAAGGATTCAATGATTCATGGGGAGGTCTCCCTATGGTCACAGTGAAATCATAGGTCTCCCTCCTCATGATACATTGGGAGGCCTCCATATGATCACTGTGACTGGAGGAAGACCTCGGAAAAGAACTATGGCGAAGATCCTCTTTACGATGCTGTCTAAAAGTTTTTGAAACAGTCTAAATGGACTGAGAACCACTAAATAACTATGAAACAGCAAAAGAGATGCACCGGACTAGGGCAACTTCGGAATAGGCCAAATTCTAAAGGTACAAAGGAAGACAGAAACTTACGCAGCCTTTGGGCACGAGCGATGTTCTGTCTCCTTTTATAGTATATCAATCCGAATAAACCGGCCAGAAGACATCCTATTATCACTCCAATGATTAGGCCGGACTTACTGCCGGCCTTCAGGCTTCCACATGGTCGAATACCAACACCACATAGATTCTCGTTGTTGGCGAGGCTGCAAAATGCTCAAAGAGCGACAATATCAGAAGCAGAAGTCTTTTCTCTACCCGTCACAACTGAAAGGACTGAAGACCCATCTCATGTACGTCAGCAACGATTATGGACTTTCAGTAAACACAAAGAATCTAAACAGAGACTACTTACTTAAGATTTGCTCCTCGCAGAGCGCCGGCACTCAAGCTTGAAGGCACTAATCCACTTAAGAGATTGTTATTCAAGAACCTGCAAGATGTAATCAAACTTAGCTTACAAGTGCATCGTCAAAAATGGAAATAGTACAAGCAGAATAACTGATGCATTTGCAACTCAGCAACAGAGACAAGGATGTGACCAGGCACTTACACTTTCTGGAGTTTAGTTAAGTTGCCGAAACTTCCAGGAATTGATTCGTTCAATTGGTTGTGGGAGAGATCTCTGTGAAATCAGCACAATTACGTCATTCTGGTTGCGTTGAATCTTCATATTAAAAAAAGGGTACTCAAAATCGACTGTAATGACAAGGACTACAACGGGCAAAAAATTTGAAATTCCCAGAGTTTTGGAACATACAAAGTCACCAGAGATGTCAGTTGGCCAATCGACGGAGGAATGGGCCCTTGCAACAAGTTGTTGCTGACATTTCTGCATATATTTTCACAATGAGTCAGAGATCCGAATAAATTCACTTCCATCAAGTCTTCATTAACCCCTAAGTGACCAAACTAAAAATAGAAAACTCACTTTGCAAGTTAAGTAAATAATAGTCACCTCTGAAACATATTCCTTTCAAAAATGTAGGGCATGATTTTTTCCTTAACATTGATACGTTTCTATTCCTTCCTTGAAACTTCCTGAATCATTTATTTCAACTCCGAAACAAATGGAAGCAGCCACTCTTGACCATTTGGACCACTCATCGCAACACTGAGAAATCAATAAGCGAAAGAGAAGAGAATTTGGTTTACATAAACGCACATGTTCTGAAGACCTGTCAACGAACCAATCTCCTCTCCCAACACACCTTGTAACCCTTGAGAATCAAGAGACCTGCAGCAAGAATCCATAAGCATCGGCAAGCGGCAATCAACCCGCATACTGGCACATTGACAAAAGCCTAAACAAATGGGTTCGGCATTCAAAGAAAACCACCACCATGGCCACAGGTAGCTCGGGTGAAATGCCAGCCAGCATCTATATAAAATAGCTAAATCAGGAAGGTAAAAAAGTTTAGGATACGTACAGGCCATCAATAATCCAGTAGCCGGAGGTGGCATCAAGAGTGCAATCCACCCCAAACCACGGATGTAGTTGCGGCACACATGGGTCTCCATTCCATCCCAGACGGGATGGAATGCCTAAGGACTGCTTCAACCCTTGCAGTGCCCACACTGCAAAAAGCAAGTCACAATGAAGCTACAACCACAAGCTAATGAATATATACTAGAAAACAAGTTTCATTTACAAAATGTCCTGAAGCAAGCATAGTTATATAACAAGGAAGAGATCTGAAACCTTACCATTTGAATTCAAAGTTGCTCTCTCCGTAGGAATGAGCGCATACACCTCAAAGGCATTGACAGCAATGTTTCCTCTAATAGGATTGAAGGTGATAGTGAGAGTTCTGCCTTGGACCAACATTGTTGTATTGAGGATGAGAGCGTTCAAAGGTCCACGAGCCCAGGCAACAACATCGACAGACGTAAAAACTTTCTGGGAGTTTATCACAATATCAAATACTCGAGCAGTTGGGCCCACATACTCTTCTGCCAGCTCTGCAAGGTAAATCCAGATGGAGTACTGCAAGTTTGGTTCTACAGGCAAGGTATAGGAGAGGCTCTGGCCAGGGTCTGTGGCTGTGGCAGTTTGGAAAATGTTCACTGGGTAAATGTTTGGGTACACCGCGGCGTTATTCACAGTATCATTGGTGAAGATTTGGTGCACGGCCGAGCCTGCAAGAAAAAGGCTGACATCGCTTTCCCAGTAACGGTCGCCACCCCATGGGTCTGCATGAAAATCCGATCCAAAACCCGACCTCGATGCTCCTGCACTCACTCTCTTTTCGGTTCTCATGATGAAATCCTGGCTTGCATTGGATCCTCTTTGATACGCCTGGTTGAAGATCTGCAGCACTTCAATGGAAGCTACGGCAGGGTTTCCATGCCCTGAACTATGAAAGCATACAGTAGCAGCTCCGTCGTTGACATAGGCCAAAGAATCTTGATAGTTGTTGTCACCATCCTTGCTCCATCCTCCCAGCATAGTGTAAACGAGAGTGCCCTCTATCGACACATCAAACTGCGGCTCTCGGCCCGCATTATCTTGTTGTCCATAAGCGAAAAACAATCTGAAGTTCCAGCAAAACTCTGGGTTAACTTGCTTGCAGGCATTAGAAAGTGTAAATTGATGTTTGAATTACTAACTCAAAAGCAATACAAAGCAACAGCACATTATCAGAATGTGAATAGTAAACTACTGAATCGACTATGAAGTCCAAATTAGACCTAAAGAACCCAACTTCAGAAGCATTCCCACCAAAGGCAGCAGAAAATAGATGACCGCAGCCTAAATCTCAAAATGAACTACATAAACACAGTGGAAGAAAGAGATTTGATGCACGTGTGAATGTGAACAGGAATGCTTTTCTCACGGAATCACAGAAGAAAATTCGCTGGCCAACAAAAGCATGAAAAGCATGAAAAAAAGAGAATTCCAATCATATTCTCAAACCAGATCTACGCGTACCTGATTAGATAATGTCCAACTGGAACTGTAATGTTGTAACAATTCTCTCCACCATCTGACAGCTGAAAATACCGCACTGAATTCAGCTGGGGAGCGTTGTGATTAACAACAGTGAGGTTGGCGGAGCTACCGCCTGTATAGCCTGAATCCTTCGACCAAAGAAATCCATTTGGGGCATAAGTGTCCACAGTTGATCCACACGATATGCGTACTTGATAAGGACCTGCAGTAGAAATTAATTCAGCTTTTGGGTCAGCATTGCAGCAAGAGAGTAGCCCTCGTAGCTCTAATCTAAAATAGCCATAAATCTTGAAAACTAAACATACATACTGTTACAACCCTAAAACCAAACAAGACGCCAGATGCCATACCCTACTCTTCTTGTTGGGACATGACACCATGGAAACCGAGTGAAAGGTGAAAAAAGCACATTACCTTCGGCAGCCACCAAGGTAGGCAGATGACCAATGCCAACCAAAATTAGTGACAATATGAGTGCTTCCATTACAATAGAATCTCCAGTTAGCGTTCTATTGCTCCGACTCTGTTTGAACGGCATCCTGTTGACAGAAACGAACGATGTAGCTTCCGACCTAACTCTGCTTTCGGTGTTGCATCATGAGCTTAATCTGGGAACAATCGTGCAATTCACATGTCGTCCTTCCTCCAAAGAAATTGCGCATTCTTTCTAATTGAAACGGGTACATTAATCCTCTGAAACTGAAAGTACCCGCCTGTGTCGAAGAACACAGAGCACCAAAGGTTAGTACCAAAGCTTCGCTTGAAAACCGTGTTCCGTAATCACAATACTTTCAATGCGAAAACAATAAACACACAGGGTTGGGAATCAAGACTAGACCTCTAACCTGAAAAAGTCGGATCACCAGCTGAACTTATTTAGAAATTCCTCTGTACGTAAACGAAATGCTCCCCAAGCTAACTACATTAATCAAGACTTACACTTCACGCTCTTCACGCACACAAAAAAGACGCAAATCTAGTCACAAAATGAAGCTACGGAGAGTGTAAATCCGAAATGCATCGGCGACCTGCATTTTCTCGACAGGTAAGGAGAAAGGCACAATTGTAAGAAGAAACTAAGTCACGTAAGCTTACCACGCATTCAGTAGTTCTTCTTCTTCAGGAGTATCCCAAGTGAGATTCGTGCGCCAGGATTGCGAAACACGCAAATCCGCAGGAGCTCCCTGCGAAACGAGCGAGCGCGCTGCACCATGGCGAAGGTGGTGGGAGCTCTGACACAGGCGGCCAGCGACCCAGGTCTGGATATCCAGGTCCCTTTATCGAGATCCGGAAGATCGTTCATTGGATGAGAACGGGTGGGACGTGAGACCAGGTCCTTATTGAGGTTTCGAAAATGAAAAGGGATCTCGTTCTTATTAGTAAGTGGTTTGTTGGGCCAGGGTCAGTGGCTTGAATTTGTCACTTGAAACATTGTAAGTAAGGTGTCAGTTATCATTTGAAAAATTAAGTTTGGTGCCAGTTGACATGGCCAGCCAGTTCTCAATAATAAGTTCATTATTTTGTATTGTTGAGGAGGGATTTTCCTGCAAATTTTAGAATGTTGCCAGAGTGGAGAGTTTCTGTAGATCAAAGGTACACCACAGTGACCACACTATTAATGAAATGCAGTGTTAACCACACTAATTGAAATTTGGAAATGCTATAATTATAATGCTTGATGAATATTTTTACCAACTATGTTCGTAGGGACCACTCTTCAAATCCATACCTAAAGTTAGGTTGGTTGGTTGGTTTGGTTGTTACGTTGAGATCTCTTCAACTATGCCTCCCTTAGTCGCATTCTTGGTACTGTCACAAAGCTCTCTACCCAAACTGGTGCACGGGCTTTGTTTCATGGCATTCAGAGCTACATTGTAAAAGACATTGAATTTAGAAGTTTTTATGAATTAAAAAATTAAAAAATTACTTTTACTTTTATTTTGGTTGTGGCAACAACACAATGCACACTAGTAGTATAGATATCTATGCTCTTGGTAGAAATCTTCATCTAGAACAAAGACCTCTAGCATTTTCAAATCAATTAGTGCAATAGAACTATATTTCATTTCATTATTAGATTTAGCAAACTAGATGATATATCACTCAAAGTGGATGAAATTTTTGGTAGTAAGAAAATAATTATTTAGTCCAAATTTTGCATCTCTAGTAAATAGATTTTATCATTTGGTAGTACATTGACATTGCCAACCCAAAATTTAGTGGTATGTTGCCAATTGGTCTACAATGTTGATAAATAGTTTTCATACATGGATACTAATATTTATTTTCTTAAAGGAAAAAATTGACTTTAGTCAATGAAAGATGTTTTTTTTATTGTTGTTCTCATTTTATTTTATAGTGTTGTGTAGAAAAAAACAATTAATAAGTACAATTATACATACTTACACTTTCCCACATATGCACGATTTTCATATCAGTTTATGTCTATGTACATTTATATACATAGAGTTTTCTATTATAGCTCATTCAATAATGGAATTTAATTATGCCATGACAAGGAGTTTTATAATGATTACAAGGATGTGTAACAATATGATGTTAGCAAAGGAACAAGACGATATTGAATTCAAACTTCACAAATCCTAAGTCTGAATAATTTTTCATTTTTAAATAAATATCAAATATATTTATTAATAAGTTTATATTATATTTGTAAAATTACATTATACCCTCCAAAACTACTTTAATCCCTTTTTATTTTCTTCAATTACTAAAATTTAGATTCTTTTCATAAAAACTTAAAATAATTACAAATTTTCAAAAATAAAAGTGAAGAGAATTCATATCAAATACAAAACACTCTTAAAAAAATCTAGAATTTTCTTACATATAAATAATATTAAAGAGTACCATGATATAAGTTACCAAATTTTTGGATCATTCTATAATTTGAAACTATAAATAGAGTATTTATATGCCAAAAGGTTCAAATTGCACTATAATTTTCCTTTTTAGGAATTTTTTTAACTTTCAAGTTGGAGTAGAGGCTAAATCCATTAAACAAATTTTATAAATTTCTCTTTAAATTTTAAAAAAATATAAAATTTATGGACCAAATTCATATTAAAAGCAAGGAGCTAGAAGTTGCTGCAACTAGGTATATGGTGATTATTAGATTAAGCAATTTCTTTCAAAAGAAAGTCAATAATAATACTAAAAGGGACTTTTAAAGTTCTAAAACCATGAGTAGTAAATCCATTAAAGCAACTTCCCAAAACATTGGATGGAAAGTTGTCACTTCTTCTATCCTATAGGACTATCTAAAGTCATCTTAAGAACAAAAAACATCATTTGCAACATTAGAGGATTGAAGTGCCCTAACATGAAGCTTTGAAGCTTAGGGAATAACAATCTATATATTTATTTATAAGGGCCTACCTCAAGATAATTATGGTTGATTAATTAAAAAAATTGACCTCTTCTAACTAGTCCAAGTTCTTCAAGTTCCAAATATGGATTCAAAATTTCAAAATTTTAATTAACTATATATTAAAAAAACAAGTTCAAATGCTTTCTTCTACATCAAAATTTAGAATAGTGATCCATGATTGTTTGTAAAGTATCTTTCAAAAATCCAAAACGAATTACAAAAGTCCCTACCAATTTTTTTTGAGAATCTTAGAATGTGTTCTAAACTAAACAAAAGATTATAATATTTTACGACAAGAGGGTTAAAATTTAAAAGTGATTCAAAGTCTTTTAGGTTCTATATTATGTGTCACATTACAAGAGATTTAGCAACCATGGAAGCCTGTTTTAAGCTAGTTCCCCATGCTATGAACTAGCCAAAGCTAGCCAAAAATTAAAATTATTCAAAATATAATAAATAATAAGTAAATATTATTATTATTATTTTTAAAAATTAATGAATTTTTTTATTACTATCTGATGTGGACGTCACCTAGCCATGTCAACCAGCTATTGACATTGAGTTCCCATAACCTGAGAATTCTTGGGACCTCGCGGTCTTTTAGACTAGCTAAATCCCTTCTAATGAATCCCAAATTATTATGATTCCAAAGATATGAAGTAAATACTATAGACATAATGAGTATAACCATAATAAATTTACATCGTCTCAAAATCTATACTGTAATATTTTTTTTAATTAATTTGTAGCACCATTTTTTTCACAAAGAGCTTTTAAAACTAGAAATTCAATATTTGAAATGGACATTGTAGAACAATATCATGAATAGAAGAATCATTATCATTATTTTCTTATAGTCAAATTTTTTATCCCAAAAAGAGACTAAAAAAGAATATTCATATGAAAGAAAAAATACCACAAGTCTTATTTTGTTAAGATTTTTTCAACTTCAAAGTTTTGTTGACATCAAAATTTGGGGTTTACCAACCATATTGCACTATGAGTAAAGTTGTATGTATTTGATAAGGATTTGAGGTTTACAGCACTTTTCAAAGAATATTGTGGGAGTACTAAAAAGTGGAATTTGGGGTGCATTTTCAAAGAGCACCGATGGGCACATAATTGTTGAGTGTGAAGTCATGATTTTGTGGGAAATCATTGTATAGGCCCAAGATCATGTGTGAACCTCTATTCCACCTTCCCAAAGCTACATCTCTTTTAGTTGAGTGACACTCAAAGAGATGCAAAAATAAGAACAAACAATGTTGATTGACCCCTTCAGTCATTTCATTTGTCTTTGGAGTGATGATTGTATGGATGGAGGAGGAAGTATTGCTCATAGTTTTTTGCTAGTCCCAGATAGCAATCAAAATTTCAATTTGGCCGATCCACAATGACACAAAGTGCAACATGAAGATCATTTTGGGACAAAAATGAAGGCCAACAAATTCATTTTAGATTTTTTTCCGATAGAAAAAATTCTTAAAATTGTCAAAGGAGTTTCATTTTCTGACACCTAAACAAGCCCAAAATTTTGGATGACCACACATACATATATGATTTGTTATGTAGTTAAGGTAGTTTGTTCTAAAAACAATTGTGCTCTAAGAGCAACGGTGCTCTAAAAGTGATCATGTCACACATGTACATTTTGCATTTTGCAATGTACCAATAGTGTACATTTAAGAAAGTAGTCACTTTTAGTGACCGCTAGGTTTTAACTTCAAAATTTTCAACTAATTCCACAAAGGTCCAAAAATTATGAAACAACTTGGATTAGATGCCAACTCCATTTTTCTTCCTACAAAAATTCATTGAAAATAGTTTCAAAGAGTTTAATTAGCTTCCCAGAAAAGGCAATCAACTATTCAACTCTACAATGGTTGCTTTAAGAACAAACTACCTTAGGTGTTAATGTATGTCATGCATAATCATGGAGTTGTGAAGTCGTGCCTTGCCGGTTGTTTTCTCAAAAGAGGGCATTGGTCACATTCGCCACACCATAGAGGTTGCTTTCATTGAAGACTAGATCGGTCACTTTCAATGAAGACTAGATAGGTCACTCTAAATCTTAGCCAAAACACCAACACCAAGTTCAATGCCCTAGCTGAAAAGGTCAACATCAAATTCATTACCTCCTAAAGGTTATCTACTATATTTTCACCAAAATGCTCCAAAATTGCTATTTCTAGTACAAGTACCAAATTTTGAAAAAACAAACATCTTTGGATATATATAACCATAGGATCTTGTAGTATGTTGGTTTGAGAAGATGTGGATTTCAAGAATTTCAAGAATTTCTACTTTATAGATTGCAAGATATTAGTGTTTCAAGTGACAAAAATCCCTTTTCTTGCTTTGCAAAAATCTTGGCAATTGCACTTCACAAGGTCACATTATTTTGAAAAAATACCCAAAATGGTTGTAACTCTTTGGGTTCATTATTCAAGTCAAGTGAAGTTGGCAACATGCTTGAAATTCTTTAGATCATTTGGAACTGTAAAACATGTATGAAAAAATGAGTAAGTGGAAAGAAGTAGAGAATGATTCAAAATACTAAATTGTTAACAATTTATTTATGGAATTGAAAAATGCCAATACCAATGGTTGTAATGTTGTAATAAACAATCTACATCTACTGTTTTTATTTTTTCCAAAATATCGAAAATTGAGTTAAATAAAGGTCTTCAAAGTTTATTTTAGAGTGTAAATTCAGTAGCTACCTACAAACTACCTACAACTAAAACTCCTCATAACTTTCATCTCAAAAATCAAAATGGAATGATTAAAAGCTTTCCACGTAAATATAAATTTCAAAAAGCAATTTCAAATTTTCATTGTAAAAGAAGTGATTTTTAAAGAAATTTTTTCTTAAGTCCAAATTACAACCAAGCAATGAAAACTACATATTATACAATAACTTTTTAACTAAGCATTCAAAAGTTATGAAAATTGTTGGGCCTAAAAGCTACTCTTTAGGCACATGCTCTGAGAAAATTTCTAAGAAAAAAATAAAAATTCCAATCCTAGAGAGTTGCCCCAAATCGCTATGTTGCCAAAAAACGTTATTTGGTCATTTAGGGGTTAAGGTCAACACCAAGTTTGATGCCTTATCTACATGCTAGACCCCTTATTGTTGTTTACGAATGCCAAACAAAAAGGATTTTTTTTATCTCAACTTGATGTAGGCTATTTGCATCGCTTTGTCATGTTGCATCAGTTGTAATGAGTCCTAAAGCGTCAAAAACACACCTAAATACAAATGGCCTAACAAATTAATTAAATTTTTTTTTATTCAAGATTTTCCTTACAATAAAAAGTGTCGATGAAGTTTGTTGTACCCGTCCTCCATGTCCATCACCTAGACAGTCAATTCATTGACTTAGATAGCCCCTTTGTCAAAATGGATGGCTTGTTTGTCAACTAGATGACCTATCTATCATATTGGACAACCACTTTGTCAAGCTAGTTTATCCTTAAAAATTGTCAAGCCAATCAATCAAATGATCTTGTCCATCCTAGTCGTAATTTTTTACCTCTAGATTATCCATTATAGTAATTCTCTCCTTGATAGTAAACATTCTATCCTAGTAGATGCCAGGGTCAAGAGTTGATGTTACAATAAACATACTAATGCCGCGTCATAACATGATATAGACAACCTTGCCGAACAAGATCAAATTGGCTTGAAGGCTAGAGTCATCTAGTTCAAGGTGAAAGTGGATAGCATCACCAAGAAGAAGTAGGGTGCACAAAGATTTAATTGAAGTAAATTGCTAGGTCACAATTCTATTGTCCTCTTCTATGAATAGGGAGTCTAGTCTCTTCTTTCGTTGCTCTAAATAGCACCTTAAGATAACCTTGAGTTTAATATGCATCAAGTTCCTTCAACAAACTAAATACCATCATTGGCAACGAAATTGTGCCATAAAAAATGTGCAACCTTCTACAAATTCAAACTATAAATGTGGGCTTCAACCAATGTTTAAAGTTCAAGAAGAAACATTGTAGACACACCATTCACACACTTGGAAGCTACTTTCGGCTGTGGGCATTCTTGGCAACATTGCCGTGGGCGTGAGCACAACTTTCACCAAAGAATCTATGGGGAAGTTTGATGTGAAGTTGAATGCCCTTTTTGATAAGCTAGACTCAGAATTTGAAGTCCTCTTCATTAAAATTAAAGCCCTCCATAAAATCAAAGTTAGGTCTACCTACATAGAGGCCACATTACTCTTAGTTACTAATGTCAAATGTGAACAAAATGACCTCAAGGCAGAAGTTGCCGACTTCAAGGCCAAAAAGAAATAGAGTGTGATTCCTTACTTCAAATAAATTATAAAAAATAGTAATTTAGGAGATGAATTTTAGGTGACATTCAATGTAAAAAACCATTTTCTTATGTCAATAATAATATCCAAGATAACATCCCTAAATTCAACTAAAGTTACACTTCCACTGTAGACTAGTTTAGATTATGCATTAGAAATACAGTCCACTTGATATATCACACAACTATTTAATCACTAAAATTCTAAGGTATTTAATTTGTAGGGTAGAATTCTCACTCTCTCCCATAATAGGTCTAAAATCTTGAAATTATAAATTATAAATTATTTATTTATTTTTCATGAATTCAATAGTTGGATCTTTCAAATAATGTGTTCAAGTATATACTTCCAATACCTTTAATCTCCATTGACTGCAAGATCCTAATGCATTAACTTCAAAACAAGTTTATTGAGCTTTGTTTTTTAGGAACAAGGTTTTCTATCTTGACATGATGTGGGATTTGTGCTTCAAGATGTCCATCGGCATTAGTTCTTTACATGTTTTGATGAGTCAAGATCACATCTACCCCCCCCCCCCAAATGTAGCAAGATGACCTATTCATTGATTTGGATGGCCTATTCATCGGTTGGACAAACTATTCGTCGATCTAGATGACTTGTCCATCGTTTGAATGGCCTATTCCTCAATTTTAATAGTCTCAAAAACTATTGAGCCATTGGAGCAATCGATCTTGTCCATCTAGATCTCAATTGTTTTCATCCCAATTCTATCATGAAAATTGAAGGTTGATGTTGTGACAGACATCATAACATCTCAACATGACATGACTCTGAAAACTTTGCTTGGAAAGGGCTTCTAGTGCTTCTAGGTCCAAAATTGACCTTAGCAATAGTCCCAATGCAGAGTTTTAGCATTTTACAAGAGCACATTGTTTTTTTACTTATAAGGTTAGTATATCCAAATTACAATTAATAAAAAAAAATCTCTTTTAGATTCTTACTTGCATTGAAGCTTTTAATTTTGAGAATGTACAAAAGGTTTGTAAGTTTTCAAATTTGAAGAGAGTACAATAGCTTCATTTGATCCATGATGTTCTATACTATATATTCACTTTAGGAGAAAATTTCAATCTTTTATGCAAATTTTGTATTTTAAATGTTTTTTTGTCACTTTTTATTTTAAAATTCATGGTAACTCAATTTCTCATAAAAATGAATTTGAAATAGTTATGCCATATAAAAGACATGTGATCACATCTTACAGAAATAAATGTAAGAAAATTTCATTCAACTAAATGGGTGATGAAAATTGCACTTCATCCGATTAACATTCATAATCAAAACTTCAAGTAAAGATTTACAAAAATTTAAAGGAAACAATGATATAGACATCTTGGAAGAAGAAGAATTGTTTAATATAATTATTTAATAGTGATCACATTATTGACTTTGATTTGAGCACTTAGAGGATAAAATAGAACATAATAAAACACTATAATTGAACATCTCTACATACCAAATAACTTTCACATCCTTTCTTCTTCAAAAACATACAATAAAATATTGCAAATAAAAGTGATTTTCTACTATGTTGAAATCATAAAGTTTTTGGTCAACATCAAAATCTTTTTTTGATAATAAAAAAAAATTCTTTTTAAACAAATTTTTTATAATTCCTTCCATTATTCTTACAAGTATTCAATACTATAGAGAAATCAAATGATAACTTAAGAGAATTACAAACCAAAAATAAAACCAAAAAGCAATGTTTAAATTTGATGAGTTTTCGGTGTAAAGTGATGACTTTAGATTATTTTGAAATTAAAAGTTTTTTAGTATTATTTTTATTCATAATGAAATTGAGGTTAGACATGTGGAAAACCAATGTTAGTAACTATAAATATACATCCAATTGTGTACAAAAAACATTAAAATTGTGAGGCTCTATTCCAAAAGTTGTTCCAATACTTGTAATAATCAAATATAAAATTTGTAGTTAAGAAAACTCCAATTAAAATGAAAATGAAAATTTCGTTTAGAAAACAAATCCATAATTTTTTTGGAAATAATTTTTGCAATAAAAACATACTTATTTGAAATATTTTCTTAAAAGTATATTTATTTAATTAAATCATATATTATTCTTCAAAGCTTTCTTGTCTTTAATGAAGTATAAATCATTTAGTTTATGCATTTATTAATTAAATTATGCAGATGTTGTTTCTAATTTTAGGAGATTTTGGTATGAAGTCTAAACTATTAGTATTACAAGATTTTATGCAAAATTAAATTCATAAATTTATAAATATTTTAAAAAAATAAGAAAAATAATAATTTTTGGATATTTATTGTATTAGAAGTACAGGTATCCTACTTGTTAATCTTCACGTTGTCCTTCCTGCTCTCACTTAGCAACTACAATTTTATAAGCCAAGGCACTTGGTTAGTCTTACAAGCTCTAAGCATTGACATGCATCTTACCCTTGGAAGCTAGGTTGTCATGACACCCTATAGTCATACTTGTCCATCCCATTGAATCCAAAATATGTCTAATGTAGTCAACTCTTTGTTGACTAGAGGAGCTATAAATTTAGAATATGTGGACTTACCTTGTGTGACACATGGAATGTCACTTGGATTATAGTTGGAACCACATATGATTGAGGTAATGACTCAAGAATTGGGTATGGATTTACAACAAGAACATAAGATAGTAGGGTAGAAATATGAGAGCGCAAACATTAGGCAATCATTAAAGCATAGAGCATCCACTACCAAGACAAGCGGATATCCAAGGATGGATCCACAAGAAGCCAACTTGGGTTTTAGGATTCAGGATTGTGGAGTTTGGAAAAAAAATCCTAAAATGAAGGGTCTTCATGAATATAAATGAATTGGAATTTTGGAAGAAAAAATAAATTTTATTGTATAAAATTGGCCTAACCAAAATTGGAAAACTTTGCCACATACATATGAAGTCACTCGTATCCAACATTAGAAACCCTTGAATAACTAAAACTATTGCTCTTGTTCCCACCTCAATCTGTAATAGTGAAAGAAAAATTTGAAATACTATTTTATACAACATTATGGTAGTAACACTCTTAAATCAAAAAAAGATATGGTCTTGTTGTCAAAGTTTACATCATTTTTGCAATCATTGCCTTCTATGTGTAGTCTAGTTCTACAAAGAGATTCAAGAGTTTTGGACATTTTCTTAGTGTAGGATGATTTGGGGTATGTTAGACACCTCCATTATCTTTGAAAATTGGCATGGAAGTAACTAACATAACTATTGACCCAGTGGTCTCAATTTCCAAAGTTGGATAATGCCCTACTCTCCACAAAGTTGAGTCAAACTATACTAACCATGTTGGGCACACTACTAGAGAAAGGGGGTTCTAAATGAGTTTTTAAGTATAGTCCTAGACATAAGATTATTAGTAATGACCTATAAGGAGATTTTCAATACAAATTTACTAAAAATACATGTGTTTCTAGTAAAATTTTATTGAAAATCTCCTTAAAGATCATTACTTATAATCTTATGTCTAGGACTACAATTGAAAAACTTACTTAAAATGCCCCTTTCTCTTGTATGCACATGGCCCAAAATTTCTTTGCTCTTAACTTGAATCATTATAATCTTGCAATCTACATGGTCTAATAGGCTAAATTTTTTTCCATACATTCCTAGGGAAGTATAGTACAACTTTGCATAGGTAAATGTTTAAAAAATGTTTTTATATTTCAAGTATGCTCAATGCACCCAAAAGTGACAATTTTAGGATAGTTTTGGGGATAAATACCTTTGGTCTTTTTTTTGCTATATGTTCAAAAAATAATGGTGGTTACAAGCTCTCAAAGAATTTGAGTAAAGGAGATCACCCATTTCCGATCAACCTCCCATTCTTGTGGTTTAGGCTGCTCCATTTCCAATAAGGTGAATTGTAGGTGACAGCTCATGCACCACATGACCCCACGGACAACAAAAATGTCTAGAAGGTGTACATTGAAAGCTTATATGATCCAAATGTGTACATTGGAATCCTTACATTGATTTTAGAAAACCATCCTGAGGTTGGAAATAGGTTTGCCTACATATTGAGAATGGGACAAATAGAATCTTCACGAAAAAAATTCATGATAATTTTGCTTTTCAGGAAAAAAATTTAGAAAATTATGAAATCCTTCTTAAATCTATTTCTCTACACGTGAAAAAAATTTCCTGAACTTTTCCCATGCCGCACACAGGCTGAATTGCTTAAATGATCGGAAATGGGTGATCATCCTGATAATCAATCACAAAGCCCGTTCCCTGTCTAAGCTTAACATCCAAAATAATATCATCTGGAAATGCAGTTTCCAATGTGAGATTGAGAATGACTGACAGGACCGACATGTAGAAATTCAGCATAAGCGAAGCTCTTTTCCCTTCTAAAATAAAGCATGGGATCCAATCTTCGAAAAGCCTCTAAATTTACAACAGCTGGTGATGCTGGAGCCTATAAACTTCAAGATACTAACGTAGCGGTGAATGATTTGTATTGCGCTAGGACAATAATGCAACGCAGGGCCTGTTCAGTGATGACCACTGCCAACTTACAGTGCGCAGTGGCCTGCGATTCGAACACCGCTACAGATTGAAGTACAATTTTACCATCAATCACGGCTTTCATCAAGCACGCAAAGCAGACAGATCCCAAAAGAATGAGACAAAGTGTCCCCTGCAACTCACTCATACAAAGCTCGTGATCTGACTTCAGCAATTACCATATCGGTGTAAACAATGCAAAATAGAAGAACGATTAATTTTTTCATGTCTAGCTAGGCAAGTAGGAATCCATGAGTGAAATACTGTTGTTCAATGCCCTATTAAACTGCCAAGTAACTTACAGGACAGCATGCGATACACAATAAGTTGGTTCTCCTTTCTGACCTTATCCAAGTTCCTGAAGAGTTATACCATTTGTGTCGCAATAATGATTTTTACATACGTTATGGAGCATGATTTCGGGAAGATCGGGACAGTGCAGTGGAGAGATCTTCAGTAGCCAAATCTGTTGACATCAAACCTTTAAAAGTATGTAAGAATTTCTTAGTATGCAATTTAATAAGTGGGAGGTTGTAGATTGCGACAAGTGACAGTAGTCCACCCCAGTCATGTCCATTCAAAGATCCGTGAAATTTAGCAAAGTCATGCTTATAATTACCAGTTAAATAGAGGTTCATCTCAGTGACTGCATACAGAAGTTATTGTTGGTAATAGGTTATAAAGGAGAGGAGAAAAGGTCCCTAACGATTTTAGTATCAGCCCAAAGCTAAGTCTGCATGTAATCCGAGGTCAGGCTCGTAGGTCAAGCTCAACAGTAGCTAACATCTGAAAGTCTCAAACGTGAGGAACAAGATTCACATTCACCGGAAGGGCCGATACAATAGTCAAAAGTGGAGCAGTTAGTGCACAGTTTAGACGTTCTTCAATGCCTTCCACAATGAAGGTTCATGAGGAAAATCAGTTGAAGGCAAGGTATTAACACAATAGCATAAACAAAGTCTCCAACAAGAGTTCTGTGCAAATAAAAGAATGAGTAAACTATACCTCACTATGAACCTTGAGAAGCTCACAGACACTTCTCCATGCGGAATGCGCAACAATTAGGCCACGAAACTTCAAGATTTTGCGTGCCCATTAAAGCAGTGTTTCATCAGATTCTGCACAGCCAATAGCTGTACGTGTGTCGAGAATCTTCAACACCTGCCAATGCTGGTCTGCCTTCGAGCACCAACTGCCACAGATACACGAGCAACTGTGTCTATGTCCTCCTCTGAAACCAATTTGTCAATCTTCTAGTATCTGGTTTTGCATCCAAACCGATGATGTGTTGACGGGCGACACTGCAGAAGCACTTGCTATTTGATCCCCCAGGAACCAGTTGAATGAACTATTGAGAATACCGTAGTTGGAAAGCTGAAAAGCCTCTCCCAGCATCCGCTGGTCACTCTGGTCCTCTGCTCTAGCACCATAATGATGGTGCGCTCATCATAATAGCCACATAAATCCCAATCTTTTTTATGCATATTCTACGGCTCAGGAGATCTCAGACGTTGGTAGCGCATGTTACCGCCTCTGGATGCACCAAACAGGCAAACTAGAATAGCCATCACTGAAACTAGAGGCAAGAGATACATTCGATGGTACTGTGTCGAAATTGCAAATGGTGATCCATCATCTAAATGCACATTGTTCCTGTGCATTCTTGTTGGCTTCCAGGAAACCATCTCCACGGGTGGCTTCTGTGTAGTAGCAGAGGATGTTTTCAGCCCCAGCTCCTCGACAGATGCCATTGCTGCTGCAGTCTCGTCCGGTGGGATGACAACACGCAATTTTTCCTCGTCAAATAGGCCTTGACCTCTCAGTCGTGCACCACCAGCACCAGTAGGCAATGGATCCAGGATGAAGTCCAACGTCAAGGCAGCACCGTTCGGAAGGAAAACAGAAGTAGTGCGACTAGAGTATCCCGCCATGCTCGCTGTCACTGCGAACCCCAGATACCGCTTTGGGGTTAGTTTCAAAGTAGGTCAGGAATATCAAATTAACGTGACAATTGTTACAATACAAGAATGTATGTTTCCAAAGACCAACCTTCATAAACTTGGCCTGGTTCTAGAAGTCGATGGTAATCTCCAAATTCAGAACTTGCATTCATCTGTTGATAGTCAACGAAACAAGTAGCACATTCAATGTAACCCCAACAGTTTCATCATACATACCAAAATTCAAAACCCAGACAATGTAACCCTGACATGGTGAGGGAGACGCAAATTCGATCAGTATTTGAGTCAGTAACTCAAGCTCTTCCTCCGAAGAATTCTGAGCATGGAGCTCACTATTTGTTTCAGAGGTAATCAATAGATATTCTTTTCTACAAAGACAGGCAACAATTGTCATTAACTCAAGCTTTTCCTCCATAGAACTCTACCAGGAATGTATGAAAGCGGAACGGGGATAGAAACGCACCGAATGGCTTATGCCACTGACATTAATTGTAGCAGCCAACGGCTTTCCTCCGCTTGACATAACACGTCCATGTACTCCTGACTGAAATGTGAACAACGATTGGTTGTCACCTTCTTGTAGGTTCGATGTTCAGAATTAGATATCCTCCTAAAAGGACAGAATATCGACTCTCTAAAGCTAACCGTAGATTGCTGTTGATTCGGATTTTCCACGCATGCTAATTCATAGCAGTATGCAACAGCAGATTTTTATGCAACAAACATTTCATGAAATATACTCGGGCATCAATACCATATCAGGAAAGTCACAGCCCGTAAACTCACCGTCACAGTAGCTGCCACAAGTTGCAGCATGCTCTTGCGATGTTCGCTCCAGATCTGAGGAACCTGTCAGATTTTGCTCCAGTTAGTAAAGCGTCACTACAAAGCCAACACACAAACATAGCCTGATTGTGAAAAGACAATAGAGAAAAAACAAAAATACCTCGATGAAAGGCGGCCACTTATTATCACTCATTTCCAAAGTTAGATCCAAGCAGTTTCCATGTAAGTAGTTCCAATCCTGCATGCCTCCATAGAGTGGGTACCTACAGAAACAGACAGCCAAATCACGAGTATTTGCTACTGATAATACTTCTTTTTGGAGCAGTGCAGCAATTGATTACCTATTTCACGAAAGAAGATTATTGAGGATAGTCATTTGCAAATCCCTCAACTCATTACAATGTCTTTCAGGCTCACTAAAATACACTCCAGAATTCAGGTGGCAAATGAGGCTCTGTAGACAATGACCTACTTTGGTAGACTGCTGACAGAGGGCTTTTTACTACACAAACACGAGACCAGGGTTTACTGAGTAGCAATCAATGGTGTTCCCAAATCCTGCAAAACCTGAACGTTTCTCTCCTTAAAAACGGCCTTTAAAATTGTATGGGAACTAAATAATCGCTAAAGACAGGACCTAGTGTTGTGCTCAAATATGACTCAGACAAGACCAGAGGAAAGTGAGAAACCTATTGAGCGAAACGTCAGAGTACAGAAGCTACTGAGGTCATTATCCTTCGGAGAATTACTTTCTATTCGTGCCCTGAAAGCCAGCTCTTTCTCAAACGAATTAATCCTAAATACATGGCCAAGAGATCAACTACTAAACTTACCAAGCAGCACCATTTGTGATACCACCAGAAAACTCCTTGCTCTTGATCATCAAAGGGTGATTTTCAGCATAAACGCCAGCTAGATATTTAAAAGTACTGTCATCTGGTGAGGAAGCATACGTTTGACTGCACAGCCCAGGCAATACTGTGGAGAATGAAGGCACTGAATTCCAATATGATTTTGCAGAAATGGAAAGACAGGGACAACGACTATGCTGGAAAAGCAGAATGCCGCATGACACAGTAAGGTCACCGACAATACTGTACAAGCCACAAATAAGATACGCACCTTACGTCACGATTGCCGTCATATGGGTAATTAGCAACAAGTGCCCCCTGTAATCAATATTGTCAATATAAGTAAAAAAGGCCTGAACAGAAGTAAGGACACGCGAAACCACAGACCGTGGAGGAAGACTCTGACTTTGAGCGTGTTTAACGCAGTGTCCTACAATCACGAAAAGGACGAGAGTTAGCGACTGTAATCAACAACGAATGACCATTAGAATCACCTCATGGAAACTAGCCGATGCTGTGAAGTGAGTAGAACGGATCCACCTCATTACCGCACGCGTTTCGGCCTGTCGCTTATCCTCAATATTATTCGCCAAAAAGAACTGGACACGAAAGCCCAAGTTAGGGGAGATTAGGACAGCGAGTGTGTGAGTATTGATATATAAGAAAATCAGCTGTTAATGAGCTTCGGTAGAATCTAAATCAGGACAGACAAGAAACCATCAAGAAAGACTAGACTGAACGCCAACATCTTATTCTTGCACTACGTAATATCAAACGGATGGGAGCTTTCAAAAAATCAATGAGTTGACAATACTGAGTTCCAAAGCAAGCATCGTTATCCATCTTTAATTGGTGTTACACTACGATGCACGAGGTCAAGCAGAGTTGGTCAGAATATAACATCATTTGATGGGAATTAAGGTAATATACCTGATCGGGGAAGTCACGGTTGAGGTCAATATTATGCGCATTATTTCTCGTAGGTTTAGGCAGTGCAGCAAAACCGTCTGGGTTCATGGATGGCAGTAGATGCAGATGTAACTTATCCACGATCAGAGTGGCCTGCATCAGTTTCCACCACAGTCCAAAATTAGAAAAACGATCATGACGCAATTCCTTATTTCCACTAGGAGAAAGAAACTCGGCAAACATCACAGCAGGTCAATGAACAGGATAGAGAGTCTCACATCTTAGAAATATCTTTACAAACGCAGAAACTCTATATGAAGTGAGTCAAGAGCATGCCCCATAGTCATATGTTGAAACAAAGGATCCAGAGGAGGAACACACACAGTAGATGTCACTGAGAAATACTAGAAGAACAAAAGCACAGAAAAGAGAGAAGATATATTAATAAATGAAGAAACCATCATACCAAAGGATCATCTAGATAATTTTCGCACAGCCAATCTGCCAGCAGAAGCACCAACTCGCGCCCAAGAGGCTCATCTCCATGCATGTTCCCCACATACTGAAGCATTAAAACAGAATAAGTGACCAAAACGGCTGTGATCTCTGTTACTTGAGTCATAAGGAATGAGGAAATTGATAGTGAAAATCATACCTTAAATGCAGGTTCAGGTTCAGAAACCCCAGGCTTGTCTGAAATTTCCAACACCCACTGCATCCAGAGACAACAAGCACTACTCAGACAGAAAGTTTGTAAAGATGTCGTGCACAGTTGCGTCTGCCAAAATCGATGATCTCATTCTGCGACATAGTTCTACATAAACCGCGTGTATATTGAAGTAGAGGATACTAAAAACATTAGGACCTTATCCCGTCTCGGACACTTGCATAGCTAAGTATTAACAATAACAACGCTTCTTTTCTTACACTTGCTTGGACTTGTTAGCAAGTGGTGTAAGCGAGACTTGGCTAAATGTCTGTGGCCACTGATCTTTGAATGGAAATGGAGTTGTCTACCATCTACAACCTCCCACTTTGAAATTGCAAAAGAAATAAATACGAAGTGATAAACACTTGACCTCAACAGATTTGGCTCTTATACCTAACGTGATCTCTCCACAGCTCTGTAGTGATCTCCCCAAAAACACTCCTACGCATGCTGAAATGCTTCAAGTGACGCAAATAGTATCCGCTACCTTACGTGCCCAATATATCCAGAATCGTCGAGATTTGATGACATGGAAGGCATTCATAAAAGACGAGAAGGAAACAGATTTACATTCAGAACAAATGGTCCATGAAGAATCCTTACCAAAGGCACCCCAAGCGTGCTATTCCCTATGCTGCACCCACCAAACATCCACTCAGCACAATAAGTTCTCAAAGTGCAATCAACCAGTAGTACACAAGTAACAAGTGCATTCGCATGTCATTTCGGAGATTCAATATTCCTATTCATGGTTCAAGCGAGAGAGAGGAGTACATGTAAAGCCTAGATATGTGACTGCAACGTTGAGTAAAGTTTTGAAGGGCTGCTTCCAGTTCCAAGTTACTTTTGTAATGAAGACCTGCATTGGCAACAGATACCACCAAAAATAGAATTAAAAGAAAAGTAAATCAAATGCTTTAAGCTCTGTTCTCAATACTTTCATGGCTCTGGAAACAACACAGTCGAAAGCCATATATGGTGTAGATTAAAAGTAGGTATAAAAAAGGATGAGAGAAGGGGTCATTCTTCTATTCAGCATTTATACGGAAGATACCGAAGCTTAGTGCTTCATAAGCCATTGCAAAATCAATCAATACTGACGTAGAAACGTGTTCCATGATCGGCATTTTTCACCAGACTGGATCATATAGGTTGCATGAAAACGTAATATGGCGGAGATTAATTGATGCTCTGTAAAATTGATAGCTAAATGATATAAGCATAGGAAGCAGCATCCTCAAAGGGAAACAGATTGCTTCAATAGAAATCCCATCAGGGGAAAAGCATACTTGAAATTAGGCCACAAGCTTCATTCACACTGCTGCTCTGCCATCGTCTTCGTTATTTCCATAAATTTCATACTTCGAATCATAATCCATTTGATAGAATCTGAATCTTTAAACCGCATAAACCATATAATAGATCCAGAATCTCAAAAACGCTGAACGGCTGTGGCCGAAAAATGCCGAACGATCTAGCTTACGGTGCAACACTTCGTCGATTACGAGGCGGCACATATGCCGAAAAGAACGAAGCCGCGCAAAGCCAATTGTAAGAGAAGAAGCACAAATCCGTCGCAAACAAAATTTCAAAAGCTTCAAAAGCGAGTTCCTAATCGAAACGCAGCATCGAACATGCTCTAAAAATCTTTCCGGGACAGGGAGAGAGTAGTACCTGGGCTCGCCGCATCAGATCGCCCCAAGAGCACCACCAAAACCAAAATCACTGCAGCAGGAACAATACTCCCGTGCCCGCAGGAACCTCGAACTAAGAACAACACAGACATCTCCCCTGTCTGCTCCACAATCTCACCCTCTCTCACACATGACCTAAAAATCACGACTACAGCCTCACACTTGATGTTTTTCGCTCACAATACTTATACCACAATTTTGAAAACACCTCTAAAATCAACCATTCCAGATAGACGCCAAGCCATTTCCACGAAAATCTTTGGCAATCCGGCACCCCTTCTAGGTCTGTTGATTCCAAATCCTGATGCCGCAACACAATCTTAGCATTGGTTAGCCTGTTTCCCGATCTGTCTTGATCTCGGAAATTAGAATAAGCCGTGTCAGATCATCCGAAATCAATGGCAGCTTGCATCACTTGCAAGCGAACTCTAGTCAACAGCGATCTGCTTTAGTCTCCACGAATCGTACTAGTACCTTTGGAGAATTGTTGCTCGACATAAGAATCCCCGCCCGATGGGTGATTTAGGCTTACGTGCACATGGTTTGCGAAGAGATGGTATAGCAGCTTCCTGAAAACGATGATCAGCAGAAGTGGCGATTCTTCTTGATACTGGAGCTAATGCCAGAGAGACACATTTGGGCACGATGCAAATTAGGTTTGAATTAGCTGTGCGTTAGCTTTGAATCGTGTCTACAGTGTAGCAACGAGGACTTTTTGGTTGTGAGAGTACGAGCCTGTCTATTTGTTGACCCTGCATTGGGAGAAGGTTTAGTGCTGACGCTGGAAGTTCCGTTTGACGCATACAGTTGCTTTTTTGAGGCTCTTCAGGAGGGCCGGGTTCGTTGCGATGGAAGTGGAATTAGGCTTTGATTTTGTACACTGGGTGTCAGTCCAGGCATTGACGGTCGTAGGGTTTTAAATCACGACGATGACTTGTCTGCGAATTTCGGAAAAACTATTGGATTTCGGATTTGGTTTTCGTTGATTTGCGATTTGAGAGAGTTGAGATTGGTGGTGGTGAAGTGGAATGGAATTGCGAGAAGCTGAGGTGTGGTTGAATTTCAATGCTGTGGATTTCGTAGTTTAGGGTTTACGGTGCTCACTGCAAGTGTGCCTCGAATTACACCTATCTCTAAATTCGCAAAATGTTTGGAAATCTGCCGAGTTGGGAACTGCAAATCAAACTATGTCGAAGGTTGTAAAGCGCCGACGATGGAGTTCGTCACGTACTCAACTCTGTGCCAAGGCAGCCGAGTTGCGAGGAGCGCTCCATGAAAGATAAGCTTCATTGTCAATTTCTGCTTCATGGTTAAACCCTACGTGATGTGCTGTTGTTTGCAAGCGCCATTGTCCTGCAAAAGGTATACGTGATGCCATCTGTAAGTTTTGTTAGTTATCTTAGCAACTTTCGTGGTACGTTTTGCAACTTCGTGAGACATCTAGGTCCAATATTTCGAGAAGCAGCTAGATGCACTCTTCACGCAGATGCAAACGGTCCGCCAAGACCTTTTAATCCAGCACTCTGAGCAAATAAGGTATCCCGCTCGTCGCCATAGCCAAATAAAGGCTGGTGAAGGGACATTGCCATTTTAGGTGGGAACCCTAAAACGTTGGTGAAGAAGTTTGTGGACAGTAATGATAAATCAGGAGGTGCCAGACCTCGCCATTTCTGCTTCGCAACTGGCAGTTACAGTTTTGATACCAAACTGGGCACAAACCAATTCTTCGTTCCTCAAAAATACTAAGCCCCACGTAGAATTTTGGATCGCAATTCTGAAATTACCTACTCCTGCACGTCAACTTTGAGAATTATTCTTTCCTCAGAGCACTAGCCCTTCTTCTGTGGGGCAATTTTGACTCTAGCTTTTAGGGTTTTAGGCCTCGTGATTCCTGCTCTGCGATTGTAGATTTGTTACCAAATTGCGCACTAGGCGATCGAAGTATGAGTCCTCATGTATGATTTTGGAATTCGATTCTGAAATCGCCTTCTTCCATGGACCAGCTCTCACACACCCATTGATCTTCTAGATGATGCATGTTCACCTTCATTTTTTCAGGTTAGGTGCCTCCTATTGAGCTGCCGCTTGTCAATTTCAAGGTTGACTCCATCACAGAGGCGAAAGTGTTGTTGCGAATGATGTTTTGGGATGAATTGCAAAGTTTTCCCGCTGTCGCCGGGCTAAGGAATTAGCAAGTGCACTAGCTGCTTTGCTTTCGGTTGAGAAGGAGGAGATCTCTCTCAGCTGGCAACTAACGGTAAGGGTGATGCCTCCTCCTGAGATAATCACTTTAGGAACCACGATTGCTTTGGCCTCACTGTCTTTCCATGAAGGCGCACAACCGCAACTATGTGGGATGTCATTTCGCTAGTGCATGAGTCCCATTGGATTCATGAAGTCATTGTATCGGTATGGGAGTTCAGTGTTTTGTTCAGGCTGGAGATTTAGAGGAGAATGTTCCTCTCGAGCATATGGCACTTTGATCCAGCGAATTCTGATCCTGCATTAAATGATACAACTGTGGTACTTCCTCCGTCTTACAAAAATGATGATTGTTTCGCAGAAATATTGATTGTGGAGGGTTCAAAGTATCAACATGGCGCTATGTTGCTTGAATGGAACAGAATGTTATCATATCAACATGCAGAGGTTAGTCTAACAAGCAACCTTAAGTTTTGCTTTTTCCTTAAGTGCTTCTGTTTTGGGACCTAGGAGGTGTTTGGGAAAGTTGTTGAGGCTGATGAGACTCTTGAGGTTCAATGAGACCACGTGAACTCTCTACCGCAGGGTTTTTTTTGTTGCTAATAGGTCTTCGTAGGAATTTCCAGTCCTTGTTGCAGTGCTGGCAAGTAATGACTGAGAGGCGGGACCCTGTCTAGGTGAGTGGCGGTACACTAGGTACATTAGTTGAGGGACAAAGGCAATCCGACGAGGCAAACACTCCAAATGCTCACTTGAGTACGAGATTGCTGGCGCTACCATTTTTCCACGGCCATGCGAAGTGCTGATCGTCGGAACCTGACTGCCTCAAGCGTTCCTCTCGTTTTGTAGGTATGATCTGACACTTCGGAATGTAATGATGTGTCGTGGACATGATTCAGATAGGAGACTGGAAAAAACGATGAACTTCAGTTTAATGTTGTCGATACTGGGTACACCGGAACAATTTGCACCTGCCTTGGACATGAACGAGGTCAAATTCTGCGACTAGGCAGCTGAGAATGGACAAAAGACTAGGCATTCGTGCCATCTGATTCATAAAAAAATTGTCATGAATGCCTAGTTCGTGTTCATTATCTCCTGCGTACGTGCTCCTGTTAGCCATTCATGGTTACCCTCGGATTTGAACTCCTATGTATTCTGAAAATTTGAGAAAGATTCTTTCTTTGAGAATTTTTAACAGTTGATTATGTCAAGAAAAATAAATGCCCAACTCCAGATGTGCTTGCATGAACTGAGCTCTAGAAATATTTGGACTCGGATTTACACGATGCTTAGCGAAGTTGGAGAACTAAAACGATCAGTGGGTGTCATGGTTGGAGACTCGCCTTGTTGAATGGGATGTTTTAAGCTTTTAATGTTTCTTAGGTGGTAGAAGAAGTGGCTACAAAGGTGGAGAAAAAGGCACTTCATCTCCAGTTTCAATCAAGTTTTGGGGCACTTAAGAGATGGATCTTAGCATTCAATATTTATTGATGGGGTGGCAACTTCTCTAGATTCAAGGACAAATGTTTGGTCCATAAAAACAATGATCTATAATATTCAATTTTTGGCATCCATAACTACAAAGATTGTGATTTGATGGTTTGCTATGACTGATAAGTTACAAAGAGTATGACCATGTACTTCTAACCAAATCAAATTATGCTTTTTTGGTGGACATTAATAATCTTTCAAAATGAAATTTTTTATTGTGAATTTCTACCAACCTTTAATGATTATAGTAAATAAAAATAAACCTTGAAGTTGCTTTTCTCAAAATCAAATGAAGTGACATCTAAGTTTTGGGGATGCAAGGTTGTGGATGAGATGATGTATCCTACCATGTTCCAGCCCTAGATTAGCCTCCTTTATATTATACCAAATTTGACTAAACATTATACTAAATATAGTTATTGTCAATATAATATAGCCTTTTCGAGTGTAATTGCAATAGCAATGTTTATTAATTTGTTTAATTTGAGGTCAATTTTGATGATGTGGAAGAAACAATTTTTTGCTTCCAGAGTTCTAGACACCCTAACAACCATATGACAAGGATTGAATTTGCCATTGAGGTCTTATTAATATATTTGCTTCATGATTGATTTTGATGATGTGGAAGAAGCAATTTTATGTTAGGATAGTTGGACATTCTAATGATCATATGATGAGGATCACATTCACCATCTACCTATAGGTCCATGAGGCTTAGATAGTTGACCCGTCCCAAAGGAACACTTCATTCTCACCATTCTCTTAGACCATATACTGAACCTTTTTATTTTTCCATATGATCATTTCTCTTCCTATTAGTTCACTTCCACACACTCTAGTTTCAATAATCACATAATGCTCATATTTGTAGAAACAATACTAGTAATTCTAACAACAAGTGCATTATCCGATGTAAGCTTACTAGGCAATGAGAAAAACAATAGTGACTCTAACAATGGAAAATGCAAACTCTCTATTTTTATTTTTATTTTTATTTTTTGACAGAAATGAAACAGAATTTCATTGCAAAGAAAATTTAAGCCTTATGATCCTTTAGGGGTTAAGTTATATCCACTAGGCACGAGGCACTTTCTCCACATATGTAGTAATTAACAATTATTGAATTCCACAAGTAGCCTCTGAGATTTCTTTGGGCTCCCAACACAATGCAATTTCATCATCAATGTTTTTTGAAGGACCATGTTTCCACAGACCCTGCATCACTGCACCGAGTACTTTAAGTTAAGTTACTGCAAGCTTCAAAACCAGGTGCCCATTCACAATCAACTTAAGTTATTGCAATTCATCAAAACTTCCGCATCTTCTCTGCCATCAATACATGGCTTCAACAGGATGGCACCAACGCGGAAACGTCCAAATTCTCCCTGTCACCTGCACCAATCCTCACTCTCGATGCTGCGATCCAAACAGCAAATTAAACCTGTGGAGGTGCAACCCAAAACCCGAGAAAAAAAAACAAGCAAATAAGCAATCGCCAAGGGAGGCAAAGCAAAAAACCAACTGCCCATATCCAATCTTCATCATATGGGGCTTTCGTTTTTTGTTTTTGTTTTTGACACAAATGAAACAGAATTCCATTGCAAAGAATTAGAATACAAATCACCAGCAGCCACAAGAGGCCTGGCGAGGGAACAACAAACACATATGGGGCTTCGTTTTGAATCACCCTGATATGAAACCTTCGGAAAAAGCAAAGCAAATACGCTCCACTCCAAGACCAGCTCCCTTTTTAATGCAATGGGTTTCCCATTTGTTTCAAAAAAAAAACAAGACCAGCTCCGAGATTGGAATTGAATTGAAATTGATCCCAACATATTGAATAATATATTTTCACCAACTATTTCTGACATGGAATTTTATTTTTATTTTTCCTTGGAACACATGGACCATTTCCATTGATGAGGGAAACAATTCAAAGAACCAGAGGAACCAGTCCCTGGCAGGCTCACAAAGAGTCTCTGACATGGATTTTGAGTATGGCATGCATTCCAGATAGTCCCAAGAATATAAAAATAAAAATAAAAAACTTCAGTCTTCACTTCCATTCCCTTTGCCCAGGGCAACTAAGTTAACTTTATTGAGGACAAAGTGAGTTTCACATGCCTAAGGTACTCAACACAAGGAAGTAATGTTCGTGAAGTTTCGTTCTAGAGTTAATCATAAAGTGCATGCAATGAAATGAGGGACCACTCAATAACTGGAACTGAAAGTTTGAGAATAATCAAACACAGCCTGATGAAACTCCTTGAAGCACCAAAACTAGGGGTTTGATGGAGTTTGGTGTTGTGTTTCTTTTGCACTATCAGTCTTAGTTATTCAGCCTTCTTTCTAACACCCCTCGTATAAACTAGGGTTCACTTTCACTTTACAATTATAGTAGAACCACCCACTACTAGCCACCTAAGCATTTTGTGCATGATCTGGAGTAGTAGCAGAAGGCATTGTTAATTTTTGCCATGTAGAGAGATAGAAATGATGATTATTGTTAGATTTTCATAATTTTTTTTCCTTAGATTCAAATTGTTATGAATTATAGAATCCAAAAATTAGCTTGCACCCATCTCCAACACATAGATTCTTCTTCCATCACTGCTCATCTAAGGACTAATTTGGCTCTCAAAATGAAGCACATGTGTCATAATAGTGATGATGGCTAGAAGATGGTGGGAAACCAAGAAACTAATGGTTACATATCAATCATTTCTTTGTTAAATTTCTCATTACCTATGTATTGACCACAGGACCTAGTTGGTCATGGGTGGTTCTACTATACCTCCATTGTCTACGAATGTTTGTGAGGTGTTGAATAATTGGGTTTTTTTTTTTCCTATTGTCCTTGGTGAACCCTATATTTTTTCTTATGGTAGAATTGAATAGTCGTAGTGAGAGAGAGAAACCATCGCATGGCTACATCAGCTAAAGGCTAGTGGTCCTACGTACATGCGAATGTGTCAAAATGAAGCACATGTGTCATAACAGTGATGGCTAGAAGATGGTGGAAAACCAATTGCCAGAAACTAATGATTACTTATCAGTCAGCCATCTCTCTGTTGAATTTCCCATTACCTATATATTGACCATGAGGCCTGGCTGGTCATGGGTGGTTCTACCATACCTCCACTGTCTACAAATGTTTATGAAGCGTCAAATAATTTAATGTTTTTTTTCCTGTTGTCCTTGGTGAACTCTTTATTTTTTTTATGGTAGTATTGAGTAGTAGTAGCGCAGGAGAGAGACTATCGCACGGCTACAGTCAGCTAAAGGCTGTTGATCCTACGTACATGCAAATGCATGTTTGATTGCCTTGCAATCTGAGCACAGCATGTAACTTGGTGGTGGTTTGGGAACTTGGTGGAGGTCTGGAACTGCACATTCGGGTTGTCAGGGTGCAGAAGTTTGGCATTTCCTCCTCAGTGGAAGCTGTAGGAGTATCATATCATACCGAGTGGAATATGCGTGAGGGTGTGTCTTTTTTTTTAATTGCAAATGGCAATTGGCAAATGGCAACTGAGTGATGGCCCAATGTTGGTGAGTTATTATTATTCATCTCATCATGACTGGGAGGAGGCTCAGAAGGCAGACACAGACAACCACAGACAAGCACCGAAAAGCTTCTTGAAACACAGCTTACAAGCTGGGGGAACACAAAGTGTAATGGTCGCGTGGGTACGTTCCTCACTTCAGGACCAATCCCTTATGAGAACAGACACCCAATGTTGCAAAATCTCGACGTGGCGTTAGTATTTGGGATCTATTTGACAACTTCCCTTCCGCCCCAACTACCATCAAAATAGATCTCCAGGTTTGTATAGGGCAAGGCCCGCAGAGGGTGGAGCCTGATGAGGAGATGTTTTTTGTGTGTGAAGTCCCCAACAATGAGAGGTATTGCTTAGCATAAAAGGGAAAGGGAAAGGGGGGGCATTGGATGATAAAACATGATACGCCACATTTAACTACTTCTAGACATTTGAAAGTCTAGAATTAATAATGGTCATTAGGAGAAAAAAAATGATCATCAAGGGATAATCCAAAACATCAGGAGATCTATGCAAAATATCAGGAGATCAATACAAAACATCCAAAAACGTATATAAACATTAGGAGATCTATATAAACATTGTGGGATCTCACAATGTTATTATTTAGAGATCTCCGGATGTTTAGTTTAGAATTCACTTAATAGTCTAGAAGTAGTTAAATGTGGCATTGATGGTATTGGATGAAAAATGTGTGATGTTTGATTATGCGAGCAAAATTGGGTAATCAAGCAAGAATCCCTAATTGGGGTGTAGAATTCGTACGAGGATTGAATGAGACATTTTCCACCTCTGATTGGCGTAGTTGGAATGAACACCCTCCTTTCATTGATCCATGTAGGTCCCCCCTAGTGAATTGTGGCCACATGATCCAAATTCAAATTCAAATTTTTTTTCAACCCCTAAAGTCCCAAGGTTCTTTCAAGAGACACTTAGGATTTAGGGGCAAGCTAGTGTGACCTCAATTTTTGACATAAATATAAATACGATTTTTTGATGGAAAAAAGACCTTGAGACTTTAGGGGGGAAATTGGTCGGTCTAATTACAACTTTTTGTAGACTACTCATGGCAACCATACATATGTGCCTGGACCTATTAAAAAAAAAAAAAAAAAGAGATGGATGTGAGAACATCCTAATTTGTTAAATTGAAAAAATGAATCCTTCCTATGAATATTATCTATACCAAGTTGTATATAATAAAAGGGTTTAGGTGGAGTAGTAGGGCAAAACTCATGTAGAAATTGAATAACTATTTTTTAAATTCTAAATTTTCATATATATGAACCATATTGATTCAGGTACGAGTTTGACTTTCTTTGGTCTAGACACATTGAAGATATTGAAATCTAACATTTATCATCTATTCATACATTTGATTAGACAACCTATTTAGAATGTAGGTCTAAAGATCCTAATGAGTGAAGGTCAAGGATATCTCTTCATCAAGTCACTTGAAAATCTATATTTTTATTTGAAGTCTCTTATTGTAAATTCATACCAAAAATTGGAATTTGTCTAATTTCTATAAAAATAAGGCCCTAGAAGCTCATTGTATAAGAAATAGGGTGATCATTTTAATGTATCATTGCTTGAAAAATTCACCAAAATGTCAATTGTTCTTGCATCTTTAGACATTTAGATTTAAACCTAACTTGCATTGACTAATATGTGCACCATAATGAAAAAGTACATGAACATTAACTACTTTTGCAATTGCAGATTCTCCAAAAATTCAAAAAAAAATTCAAAAGTGAATTGAAGAATATCAATAAGGTAAAATCACTAACTTCAAAGAAAATACAATGCAAAATCTAATGAAAATAAATAAATATTATATATAATAGAACTTGTTATAAAAATACTATACCTTTACAAGATATTTGTTTTAATACACATAGAAAAACTAGGTAACAAAATTTCATTTATTTTAAAATTAATCAAAATCAAAGGAAAAAATATCATAATAAAATACAAAATACTCAAAATGGCATGGAAACTTTACTCCTGGATTTGTCATGAAGAAATGGAAAAAAATGCCATTAAGAAAGATGCAAACAATAACCAAGGCAAAGACAACTTTACAACAATTAACTAGTAGCTCAAAACTTCATTTTCTTCATAAGGAATTTTAAGGATGGATGTGAAACATTTTTTTGCAATATCATCTTCTAAAATTTAAAGAAAGGTTACCAATTACCTATCATGAATGAATTCTCCTCTTCATAGTGTTTTAACTCAATTTTCACTATGCTATAAGCATCGATCCCCAAACCTATTTCAAAAATCATTCTTGAAAATATATAGGGATAGAAAGTCCAAAATGCACGACTTGCACAAATGAATGCAAAAAATGGTTTGGGGCTCAATACTCTCAAATTTATAGCATATTCAGAAATATTCAGAAAATTATCATTCCTTTTTTGAAATTAATGATTTTGAATTGCCAACATGTTAAAAATAATCTCATATGTTGATTCCATCTCAAAAGATGTAGAATTGCTTAAAGAGTTGGTTATTGATGCTTCTAACTTTAGTTGGTGATAACTTACATATTATAACATGTCTATCTCTTTAGATTTTTAACTTTGTTTCCTAGACTAATTTTCCCAACTTTTTGTTTTTTTTCAATAAACATAGTCTCATGAAAGAATTAAATTAAATTGAAAAAATATGATTTTGAACCATCTTTGCATCTTATTCTACTACAAGAGAAAGGGGTGTTTTAAATGAGTATTTAAGTATAGTCCTAGACATAAGATTTTAATCAAAGACCTTTATGGAGATTTTCAATAAAATTTTACTAGAAATACATGTGTTTCTAGTAAAATTTTATTAAAAATCTCAATAAAGGTCATTGCTTAAAATCTTATGTCTAGGACTATACTTTAAAACTCACTTAAAACACCCCTTTCTCTTGTAGAATTCTCAAAAAAATTCAAGTTTAACCCCTAAAGTCTCAAACAACGTTTTTTGGCATTATAGATATCTTGGGCAACTTACTAAGAGTGCAATTTTCAATTTCTTTCTTTGAAATTTTCACACAACATGTGGTCGAGGAGTAGTTTCAAGGCCCAACAATTTTCATAACTTTTGACTACATGGTTAAAAAGTTATTGTATTAAATGTAGTTTCTTTTCCAACTCGGGCAACCTAGGTAGATAAAAAAAATAACTTTTTTCAGAAATAAAAATTTGAAATTGGTATTCCTGATTTATATGCACTTAGAAAGCTTTGAATCGTTCCATTTTGATTAATGAGGTGAAAGTTAAGAGGAGTTTTAGTTTGTGGGTAGTTATGGATTCTCTACTCTAAAAATAAACTTTGAAGTCCTTCATTTAACTCAATTTTCAATATTTAAAAAAAAAAAAAAAAAAAAATCATAGGATGTTGATTGTTTCTTAAAACATTACAACCATTAAGATTGACATTTTTCAATTCCATAACAAAATTCTTGACAATTTAGTATTTTGAATCATTATCTACTTCTTTCTACTTACTATTTTTTCCCATATGTTGTACAATTCCAAATGATTTGAATTTTTTCAAGCACATATCCAACTTGACTTGAAGAATGAATCCAAAGACACATCCATTTTGGTCATTTTTTCATACAAATGTGACCTTGTGAAGAGTAGCTGCTTGTTTTTCCGCAAGGACCAAAAAAGGATTTTTGTCACTTCAAATGCTAATATCTTGCAATCTACATGGTGGAAATTTCTGAAATTTTTTCCACATGTTCTCAAACTAGCTTACTAGAAGACCCTATTGTTACATGTGTCCAAAAATGTTTTTGTCCTGAAATTTGGTTCTTGTACTAGAAATGTCAGTTTTTGAGCGTTCTTGGTGAAAACATAGTCAAAAACCTTTGGGGGTTAAGAGTCATTTAGAATTTAGGATAAGTATTCTAATTTGTCCCATAACCAATCTCAACAACTACATAACAACAATAACTAATTTTAGAATTTTGACATGGACCACACCAATTGAAAATAATGATGCATTGTAAATTCTATAAGACATGTTACAATTTACATTTATTTCTCCATTATTTATCAAAGCTAAATGTCAAAACATTAATCTATTATATTAAATACACATTGACACGAAATCTATCACAACCCTTTGTCACAAATTTGGTCACATTTTCATCCTCAATATTTTATCTTGTCATCATGATTGTTTTTCATTGAGTCTATATTCTCCTAAGTTCATTGTTACACTACAACATGTCTGTGCTAGTTGTTCTTAACCCCTAAATGTCTAGAGTCATCTCCAAAATTGACAATTTGAGAAAAATTATTGTACAATACTGTTTGAAATCATATTTTGGAATTGATATACAAATAAAAGTTGTAGATTGTAGGTTGCAGATTCATCTATACAATTAGATTCACCAATGCTATCATCAATATTTTTTTATAAATTTTGAAAGAAAAATTTCAAAATTACTTCTAAATTTTATTGCGAGCTAAATAATATCATTTTTTGAGTAAAATTTGTTGGAACGGATTTGAAATGAGGTTTTCTTCACATGGTGATCTTTTGAAATTTTTGTGTTCTTAAAATCTATGACCTCAATTTGCAAATCAAATTTTGAACTAGAGCTAATGCAATTTTGGCTTGGTGAACCACCTGACATACTTGCACATTTCTAATTTTAGAAAAATATGTATACTACTAACACCAAATCCAACCCTTCTATAAAAAAAACACCTCAATAAAGTATCTCCAAAAATTAGGATAGCTTTCATCTAAGCAAGAAGGAGGATTCAGGTTGAGTTTCAATCTATTCATCGTCCAAAAAGTGGACATTGGAGCGCTTAGAGGTTATCTTGAAATGTCTTCACATTCTTTGTGGAACATCGTTACAGTCCTCAAATTTCTTTGCATGTTCCATGTATGATTCTACGACTACAATGCACTTTCAAAGAATTGTGGTTGAATGATTGTCTTAAATCAAGATGAGATTCATTTTCTCCTTATTCATAACAATGTTAATTAAGATTAGGAGGCTTTTTCTTCTATAGAAAGTGGAAGCCCCTAGCATAGCAACTTCCTAGCCACCTAGTACCTCTTTTGTATTACTCTTTACTCAGCCAATGAAATGAGTGCTACAACTTCCAAGCCAACCAATGATTATACACAAATTATAACTAAGTTAACTCCCAACCATATACAAAGGCATTATCCCTCCTTCAAGGAAAAATGGTTTAGCTTCGTTAACAATGCCATATTGCTCATTTTTCATTTCAAAAATATCTATATTTTCTTGATTTATCCAAATGAGAATGCAAACACTCATAACATTATTAACCCCTAAGGACCAAGTGTCCGTTCAACGTACACAAGAAATCTTGGGTAGGTTCCTACGAGGTCATTTTTGGTTGGATGTTCATGAAATTTCGACATGATGTGTAATTGTCTACCCTCTTCTTGAAAATCTAATTTTTTTTCAATTGGGTGCCTGGATCAAAAGTTATGTTGCCATAAACTTTGCAAGCAACTCATGCAACTTCGGGCAACATGCGGAAAACTCTTCCTATGATTTTGAAATTTGGTGTGTTTATAGATTAAATGATACAAGATGCGCAAGTAAAAAAATAACCATGTTTAGTGTCAAAATCTCATTCTAGAAGGAGTTAAAGTTTGTAGGCCCTGTCGAGCAAGGTTGGAAAAAAACTTTTTCACCTAACTTCGAATGTTATAATCTTTCAATCCATGCTGTCACAGTTTCTAAATTTTTTTCCACATGCTCCCAAAGAATTCTAGTACAAATGTGTACGGTTGAATTTTGAAGAAAAAACTTTTTTTTTCATTTTTTTCTTGCTGCCCTAAAAAGTGGCAATTTTTGACAATTTCTGCCCAAAATATGCCTCGGTCCTTTAGGGGTTAATGTTTGTTGGGGGGATCCTTTTTGCGCCCCCCCACAAATAAAGAGTCCTCCATAAGTTACTTGCTTAAACAATGAGTCCTTGGAACCTCTGAGAATCTTGTAATACAAGTTGTAGCTAGAGAAAGATATTCCATGCATTATAACTAAAGTCTCCCCCAAGGTATAAGGTAAACTTGCCTATGATAGGCAAACCATCCATAATAGGCACCTAGGAAATGACCCATTAAAGTCTTACATCAACCCATGATAGACTTTATGTATTAAATAAGATTAGGACTACATTAGTTTGGTTAGTGACTAAAATCAATGGCTTTGTTGATAGTAATGGTGTTATTAGTGCCTATTTTAGGAACTTCTAGCTTTTTAATATAAATTCATCAAATCAAGTGATTTTTTTATTTCTTCATGTTTTGGCCATGTTAGGAAATATTATACCCATGTTAAAAAATGTTTTGACTACTTTAGGTGGTAGGATGGCATACACTTTTTATTGGTTTTGGAATAGTCTATACTCTTTTGGATCAATTGATAAGCACACTTCAAAAATTCATAAGAAATTCATATTTTGTCAAAAATAAATAAAATTTCAATTGCTCTTTTCTTTTCTCACAATTGTCTTTGTATGGCAAAAACTTTGAACTTTCTTGCTAATTATTATAGGGCAAAACACTCATTCTGCATGTCATAGGTAGGCTTACTTTATAAGGAAGAATAATACCTCCACCTAGGGGCAGCCAACTTGCTCGTTTAATAATGTTATGACTATTCTACCAAAGTCACATGATTTTAACTAGTGCATCCTAAAAATATTATTACTAATTTTTTTAAATGGAAAAATAAAGAAAGAATATAGTTTCACTAATTTTGTACCCTCACTAACAAGAATAAATCAATGTACTTGAGCATTAGACCTAGCATTTCCCTCTTGAATAGTTGATTTCTACACATTGAAAAGAACCCCTATTTATTTCAAAATATTATTTCGGAAATACAAATTATTTTAAAAAAAGAAGTAGAAATTAAAAGAAAAGACATATACATATACATATATATGAATATAAAACGGAAGAAAATTTGCTTTTTCAAAAATTGCCATAGCCCATTTGCCATCTCTCCGAAGTAGTGTGCATTTGTCAACCCCCCTTAATGATGAGATTCTCTTTCCTATGTCTTCCGCCTTCATTTTTTTTCCTTTTTTCTGCCCAAATAGGCGCACCTGCAATTGCACCATAGTGGAGTAGTAATAGGATTCACGGTCCAACCTCCCCCAAAACCGCCCCAGACCGCCAGAGAATTGGGCCGTGATATAAGAGAGCGGACCCCAAAGAAAGCCCTGGGCAGTCATTATATTAAGCCCCTTGACGACGGTGGAAAAAGGGCGGGTCTTCTATAGGACAGGTTCATTGCTAAATCCCCCCCCCCCCCCCCCTTCCGTACCCCACAAGAGCAAACTAAAATAAAATATATTTATTTTTTGAGAAAGATAGAAAGTGGGGTTTTGCCCAAATACAAAAAGGCTTTGTGGAATGCAAACTCCTGTTGTGACAGGAATCTTTTCTCCGAGGTTGCTACGGTGACATGGACCAAGAGGAGACTGTCACTCACTAGTCGGTGGGGAGCTTGGATTAGTAAGTCGTTACACTTTTAGGGATTGCAACATGGGGATCCACTTAAGTTTAATTTTTTTCTAATTTTTTTTGGAAAAATTCAAGTTCATTTTTTTCTTTTTTTTTTTTGGAAACAAATGGAATCCCATTGAATTAAAGTTCACTTTTCACTCGGGCTTGTGTGCACATTCAAAATGGAGCCAAGGGCGGGGGGTGGGGGAATGTCGCCTAGTTAAATATATATATATATATATCTAATCCCCAAGAAAAAGGGGCGGGGGGACCGGGGGAGACAATTGGCTCGGCACTCAGGCCGCCAGGCGCCCAGGCCCAGCCAGATTCGGAGCTACGGTACTTGAATTTGAATTCCCGTCCGTCTCGTGGTCTCCGCCCCCTGTAATGCACTAACCGTATTTAGGGCTAACAAAATCCATTGGTCCAGATTTTATTGGCTGCTGGGGGGACTGGAGGCTGAGAGTGTGTGTGTGTGTGTAAGCTGGCTATGGTGGAAGCACTGAAGATAGACACTTTTCCCTTGTTCTACACTGATACACTGAATAGGGGTATTAAGGGGACCCATACTAATCAATTGACATTTCACACTATATAAATATCGACCTTTACTGTACATAGTTATATAGTTACTGAAGTGTCCCAAGGATGTACATCATGTTTCAAACATCTAGAGTTTTCTACAATCAGTCCTTTCAATTTTTTGATCTCCTTAATACCCTATTCAATGTACAATACGATACAATCTCATGATGGAATAACTTATTAGTGTAGTTAGTGTGCGCTATGTTGTTGCCACAGTCAAAGTAGTTTTTCATTCATAAAAACTTTGAAATTCAATAACTTTCACATTTGTAGTAGGTCCCCGTGCCATGAAACTAAGTCCATACACCCCTCCTTGTTGAAAGCTTTCCGATGCTTTAAAGACTGTGACCGGGGGACGAACGATTCTGAAGATCTCACTATAACAAACAAACATCCTAACTTAAGATGTGGGTTGAAAATATATAATAGATTATAGGTGATGGGAAAACAAACTAGTGGGTTCCTAAGAATGATTATAGGTAAGACCTACAAAGTAGATTTAGAAATGAGTGAAGTATTGACTTGCACTCGTTCCTTATGACATAGTCTTTTTAACCCTTACCTAAACTAAACTAAACTAATTTAATACATCAAAGCAAACAAGTAGCTAGAGTTGTTTCACAGAAGTTGCAATTTGTTGTTTGTGGTACGCATATTTCTGGAGCACATTTGGTGAACATGATTGCAGGACAAAAAATTTGACGGCTCTTCCAAAAAAATAGATGTAGACTTTCAGCGCGTCAAATTTAGTGAGCGCCGGTGAGGTTGACTCAACGCTCCAAAAGAGATCCCGGGACCGAAGGCCTATAACTTAGGAAGGCCAATTGAAAGCCTATTATATAATAATGCGAGGAGAAGTAGGGCAACGTGTCCTTCATGTTATTCAGTTCCCCACTAATAATGAGCTGAATTTTCTGCCCTTCTGACACCCCCTGGCTGGGAGGGAGGGATAGCAGTTTCCAAGTGGCTGGGTTCGGCTATAATAAAGAAAGTTAGGGTTTTGCAGTCAGCGGCTTGCAAGGGCAATTTCATTTCATTTCATTCAGTTGCTTTTTTCCATTTGGGACCCAAATTTTAACTTATGAAAAATCAAGTGGTCAGGAATGGATTGATCATCCACGTGGCAGTCGGTCAGCCACTCCAGGGCTCTACTTACTTTGCCCAGGTGCTGCATTAGTATAGTATCCTAGGAGTTAAATTCGTGAAAGGGGGTTACCTTAGCACGATGAAAGCGGGCACTTTGGTTTCAAGAAAAAAAAAGAAAAGCGGGCACTTTGCATGAAGTCTGGCTGTCAAAAGTTTGGAGGTCTGTTTCAAGAAAAAAAAAAGTTTGCAGGTCTGATTTGGGGTCCATTTTAGCAATTGGGCAATTTGAGGCCTCAAATGGATGAAAATTGAAAATATGGAACAACATTCATTCAAGAAATAAAGCATTTTTCATCTTGATTGGAAGGGGGGTCTAATTGAAGTATTTATATACACACCTCTTCTCCATGGGATTCAGAGAGGTATATGAAATAAATTAATGAAGCATGAAATAGAAGGGTTTTTTCTTACCTGCACCCTTGCATTGACTTAGGAGGTGACAAGTGAGTTTGGGGTGGGGGTGGGGGTGTCATGTACCCCAACCCTTCTATTTAGGTGAATCAACCTATTATTGCCTCCCATCTCAATTCCACCTTTATGTAAATTTTGGAATGAAAATGTGCATTGCGGGTACATGAGGGCGGAATTGAAATTTAGATGGTAATAGGGAGGATCACCAAATGGTATTAGCAATTCCCAAAATTGATCAATATAAGGTATGTGCATACAAAATGGACACCTAAAATGATCAGATTGTATTCATTTAGAGTGATGATTCTAAGTGTACATATATTAAGAGCACAACTTCTATACTACAATTAAAAAATATATACACATTATTATAGTAGAGGAGAGCAAAACTTGGTTATGTCAAAACTCAAAACTTCCCCCTGTTATTGACCACCTTGTCCATAGTGCATGAATAGAAAGATGGAATCCTAAAGGAAAAGCAAGAAGGAGAACATGGCAAGGATGTGGAAATGGATCAATCAACATTAAAAATGCAAAATTTTAAAGAAAAAAACTAGGAATAAATCTCATATAGTAGAAGCTACTGTAGCCCGCAAAGTAAAGACAATATAGTGAGGAAAGCTACAATTTTGTGCTAGGCCATGAATTTGTTGAATCGTATGAAGAATTGTTTTGGCTTAGAGAGTTTGCATGTGATTCTTGTGGGGGTGCAAAGGTTTCCTTTGGTACAAATGGATTATGGTATGCAAGGCATGTTCTAACGGCTATGGCAATCAATCATGTTTGTTGAAGAAAAAATATATCCTTGTAATGATGAATTTATTATGAAATGAGTTTCTTTTTCATATGAAAAATAGCTTTGCTACATTCACTATATTCTTCTCAATTTTGTAGAATACACAAATATGAGTAGAAACTTCATTAATCTCTTTTGCATCTTTTAACCAATTCATGTTTGAAAGAATAATAAATTCCTAACTATTGTTGCATATATCACATGACCAATTTATACCATTTCAATGCATTTTTTATTGAGAGATGATCCAATCCCTTCCATCCCTACACTTCATGTGAAAACAACTATCATTTTACAAATAAGTTACAAATCTCCACAATTGTAGGATTGTTAGGGGACATGAAAGTGAATTTTGCACATGAAATTAATGATAAAGGCTAATGCTAGTCTTTTAACCATAGAAAAACACCATCCTATGACCAAGTCATTCATTGACCCCTTTTGGGTTGCAACGTCCTTACATGGTTCAAGGATAATACACATTCTTCATACTGTAAAAATTCAAGATCTCCCTTATATGCTTCCTCAAAGAATGATAGTCTCAAAACACCAAATTCTATAACCACTGGTCTACTAGTAGTAGGAATTTATAGGGCATGCTTTTAAAACATGGTTTATGCATCTCCCTTCAAAACTTACTAGCAAATTGGGATATTGTATAGTGAAGTCAATGTAGTAAAATTGCACTAAGTTTGCATGTAGGGATCGTTTTTTTGGTTTCAAGCGAAATTTTGTTCAACCCACCAAATTTTGGCCTCTCTGTTACTGTCCCTCCAAATTTGGACCTCTACAATGAGGCCAACAAGTTGACACTTACCCAAGAAAGAAACTCCGGTAGAGATGAAGTCCTTTTCTCCTTCATTATAGGCAAACACTCTACCTCTACCTCAAAATAAATCCATAGTCTCTAGTAGGAAACTAGTTGGAGTAGTGTACAACAAAATTGAAACAAAATTATATGAAACGAATTAGACAATACCACATGACCAAACACAGCAAATCAACAGAAACTGCAGCTACTGACATGAGAAAATTGAGAATCTCTCAACACTGCACAAGAAGTTTGTAAGCTTAAGGGTTGATGTTTTACTAGGCTATGCGTATGGACACAACCAGTGGAAGAATCCTGAATCTTTGAAGTTGTCAGACAAAAAAGTTTCACCATGTGACTTGGATTTGTACAATTTCAATAATTGACGAGCGTAGAGCTGTGTGGGGAAAAGAAAAGAAAATTGGACCACAACAAGCACTCACAAGTTACCTTCTTTCCATTGTTGTCAAACAGTGCAAGTTATACATCTTGCTACTGTAGTAACTACGCACATTCTTGTTGCACCTCTCTTTTTGTAACTTAATAAATAAAAAGTTGCGCCCTTTTCAATCACAATGCCCAGGTTCGCAAGGAAGAATATGGTAGTGAGCGCTGCATGATTGGAGCAGTTGGGGAAGTTCTCTTGAAAGTCAACAAAGTGAGTAGAAAACAAGCTAGTATTCCAAAACCTTGGTGGTATGGTACATCACAAAGTTCAGAATTTGCGGTTTATCAACAGTTATTATGTGGTTATTGTTGTTTCATGAGTTCGTATATTAGTATTCAATTTAGCGCATCATTATGATACATTACTTTATAATTTATCACATTGTTACGATGCATTACTTTCAATTGAAAGTAATGCATCGTAATGATGCGGAAAATTGTGAAATAATGCATTGTAATGATGTGTGATTGCAAGAAACACTTGTTCTATTTTTTGTCCCCTTGCCCTCAAACACGTGGTTTTTTTGTCATAACTTTTGCATCGTAAGTCTACTTGTCTTGAAATTTGGAATGAAGGTACACATAAAAGTTTCACTCATTCCATAATTTTTTGTTTTTTCTTAAAATTACTTTACTATTTTTAAGGTGCTCCCAATTGGGTGTCTATCTTGGCCATTTTGGGGGTTTGGGGTTTGATGTTGTACCCAAAAATGCAAATTGGAAGCCACAAATTGAAAAAGATGGAGGTGTAATTGCATTCCAACAACAGACAAAGAGATTTTTGCAAAACACCTTTGTAAGAGGTGTCTACATAGGGTCAAAGTGACCGTTGTTTGCGCTCATTTTTCAGGCAAGAAAAAAAATTTCTTGAAGAAATTTTTGGTGTAATGCAAGAGCAAGCTTGTCTACAAAAATGACTTTCTTTTATTGAATTTTTTTGAATTTTTTTTGAATTTCTAAAAATGAAAAGGTCCATAGACACCTTTCCTACAATTTTTTGCCCCTAGTGGCTTCTATGTTACTACATAGTATTGTATAGTACTGAATCAACAATTTAAATTTGCAAGCGCCCTTAATCAATGGTTGAGATTCGTAGGCGCACGTAGACGTACAAAATTGATAATAGTCCATACACTAGAAGAAAACTGCATTGAACTTGTCAAAGAATGCATTTTACTCAATAGAAAAGTGTAGGTTGGATTTTGTTGAGATCTCCCTTCGTAACCCAAAATTTTACATTCTAACACAAAATTTTGTGTTTCACTTGTCAGATTTGGTGTTGAAATGCAGAATTTTGCGTTACAAAAGGAAAACTCAACAAAATCTAGCCCACACTTTTATGTTGAATAGAACATAGTTTATGTCAAGTAAAACGCAGTTTTTGACAATACAATTTTCTTCTAGTGATAGTACTGCCAATCCTACTGCTAGAAATCGCGTTTTTGAGCCAAAAATGTGAAGTGTTTCTTGCAATCACTTTGATGTGCTAAATTGTATATTAATGTGCGAATCCATGAAACAACGATAACCACATGATAATTGTTGATAAATTGTAGGTTCTAAACTTTGTGATGTAGTTTGCTCTCAAAGTGACTATTGAAGAGCTAATTGCCTTTTGGGAGGAAACTAAACTCCTTGAAATAATTTTCAGTCAATGTTTATAGGAAGGAAAATGGAATTGACATCGAACCCAAATTGTTTCATATTTTTTTGGACCTTTGTGGAATTAGTTACGAATTTTTGAAGTTCAAATGTATTGGTCACTAAGCTAAAAGCAACCACCTCTTGTAATGTATATTGTTGGTACATTGAAGAAAGCAAAATGTACCTTTATGTTATGTTCATTTTGGGGGGCATGGGCACTTATAGAGCCAACTACCTTAAATGGACTTTGGAACCAATAAGAACTCTTGATTAAAGTCAATGTTTCTCTATCATATTCTAGTTTGGTGCTCCAAATGACTTCCTTTTGCTTGTGTTATTGTGTAACCCATCATCACAACCCATCTTTCAAACAAACAGAAGCTTAGGAAAATGTTTATGGAGAAATTGGGGATGAATTGAAAATTTGCCACGATATTAATTCAAAGTTTGAATTGATAGTTTAGTAAGGTCACCACACCTAAAATTGACCACTCCTAAAAACCACCCCCAACTTTTGAAGGAAAATTGAACGTGAAGAATACCCAAAGTAGTGAGCATTAGAAGGCCAAGTGCCAAGTGGAGTTGGGGGCAAGTTTGGGTAGTGAATGGCTCTATTTATAGTACTATGGAGGTGGCAACCTTACAATCAAGTGGTTGATTTTGAGTACCAACTTTCTTTCTATGATAACTTCTTCTCTATGACATATTTTGATACTACTAGTGGTCTGATTTCTTATTGTGCATCAAATGGATCCTGGCATCACCTACATTACACTTTTAGCCTCCTACACCTTGCATCTTTTGAAAATTCATATAACTAATTAACAACACTTCCAAAAATTATAGACTCACATGCATTTCGCCTTGTAGTGCTTGGCAGCAATGTTCATATCAGTTATCACTCAAAGCTTTTTCTTCATGCGATTTTAGGCGTACTAAGTTAGTAGTTGCCTTATCGTACATGCCTTTGATGACGGACAGTTCACACTTGACATTGGACTTTGAAAACTTATTACTATTTTTTAGTATTCTTAGCTGGTGGAATGATGCTGAGTGTTCATGCAAAATGAAGCAAAGCCAAAAGGCTCTGCCATGACAGTGAACGCAAAGCAGCTGGTCCATTTCACCCCAACTTTTGCCAGGGGCGTATTAATGGAGAACTGTTGTGATCTCATGGAGGCTCAATAACTGACTGAACTCAATGTAAGTATATAACTTATGTATGAGAATTTGTGTCCAAATGGAAAAAAAAAAAGTTAAAAAAAAATGTAGACTAGTCGTGACGTGAGACGGACTTTTCATGGTGTCTCGTTTTTCTTTAACCCCTAAATGAAATGATCCAGGCTCACTCTGGATAGAAATTGCCAAAAACTGCCACTTTTTAGATCAGCAAGAAAAAAATGAAAAAAGAAATTATTTTTTCAAAATTCAACCATACAAATTTGTACTAGACTTCTTTAGGAACATGTGGGAAAAAATTTAGAAACTTTGATTGCACAGATTGAAGGATTATAACATTTGAAGTTCGGTGGAAAAGTTTTTTTTCAACCTTGCTTGACATGGCCTACAAAATTTAACTCCTTCTAGAATGAGATTCTTACACTAAACATGGTTTTGTTTTTGTTTTTTTGTTTTTTTGCATCTTGTATCATGTAATCTACACATCAGCCAAATTCCAAAATCATGAGAAGAGTTTTGCACATGCTGCCTGAAGCTGCCCAAGCTGCCCACAAAGTTCAGGGCAACATAACTTTTGATCTAGACACCCGATCAGAAAAAAAAAATTAGATTTTTAGGAAGGGGGGACATAGTTACTCATTGTGTCCAGATTTCATGAACATCTAACCAAAAATGACTTCATAGGAACCTACCCAAGATTTCTTGCATATCTTGAACGGACACTTGGTCCTTTAGGAGTTAAACTACACTGCTCTATCCTATTAGTATATGTGACACTAATTTACAAAAGTCAAATTATCTATATAATATTTAAATTAGTGTATTTTTTTCCTTTGAAAAGTGACAGTGCTTTCATAAAAATAAAGAGATCGAGAACAAGCAATCGATCTGGCTCACATGGCGGTATCAGCTTGGGAATGTGAGTAGAGGTCATATTCCACTTAACCCCTAATTGCCCAACTAACCATATGTGGTTGATTTGAAATTTTAGGCTTGTTTTGAGATGGGCAATAAAATTCCTCTAACCGATCAAAAAAATCTATGGATAGTTTCAATGGTTAACTATTGAATTTTTTTATTTTTCATTGCTAAAGGTAAATTCTTCATTTTTGAGCAGTCCTCAAAAGCATACATGTATCTTAGTGGCAAAGTAAAGCTTGCAATTTTTACTCGATTTCTTGGCTTTGAACAAAGCTTGCCAATTTCTCTTGATTTGAGATCTAAAAAATTATATAGATCCATTTGATTTGAAAATGGTCCCAATGGAAAGAATAAATCATTTTCATGATTATCACCATTGAAAATTTAAACATACAAATGTTGATGTGGAGTTAATTGCAATTTCTACTTATAAAAAAAATTGCATTTCAACAATTGCAAGGTGGATTGTGTAATGAGTTTGATAGCTCTTCATTTGAACTTAAGGTTTTTGGAAGTGCATTTTAGTATGCTAACCGGGATGCTAACACGATTTTTAGTTGGTCATGTCACCTCCAACCCCCTAAAACTCTTATACGCAAATTTTTGAAACATTGTGGGGAGGGGTAGTATACTAAAAATAGAAAATGTACATTTTTCTTGTTATAATCTCACAACTTCTATGCAATTTTGCACTCAATATTGGTACGCATATTAGTAAGCAAGCTCTTTAGACATCCATACAGTTAGATTTTGAAAAAAAACATTCTTTTTCATTGGGGATAACTATAAGTCCAATCCATACTCTTTTTTATAGTCAAAACACACTTGGAAAGGCTTGGACATATAGGGGTTAACTTAGGTTGGAAAAACTACTAGAATAGAAAACCTCGTTCTTACACCAAGTATAAAGAAACTCTTGGCAAATGATTTTTCAAAACTCTTCACTACATTTGCCGAAGTAGGAGAGAATGTGGTTCCCATAAATCATGCTAGCGAGATTTGTGTCCTACCAAGTAAGGATTTCAATTAGGATATCATGAAATATTATGTATTGTATCAATTTATACAAATCAACAAATAAAGTAGGCTCTATATTTGATTCTCTTACTAATAGGAAAAAACAATGTTAGTAGATTTGGAACATTTGGTGTATGTATTGATTAACAATCTTCAAACATAGTATGTAAAGGGTTCAATTTGTTTTTAACATGTGAAAAAATTATATTTTTGCATCCTATAAATAGTTTAAAGTAATTTATGCTATTTCTATGATTTTATTTTTCTCAAATGATCAAAATTTTAGATGTAAAATTGAAATACCAGATTGAAAGACTTCAATCACTCTCATGTTTCTAAAACCATTGTCTCATGATCAAACATTATAATTCTTCAATCCATACGATATGTGATATTCCCGGTGATATTATTGTTAAAAGGAATTTTGTTAAAACATATTATTCAAAACATTTGCTCACTATTTCATTAGAGCATACTTGAAAAGGGAATTGTACATTACAAGTTAAAAAAATAAATAAAACAAAGGCATGCATGATTCAATTTAATTTACTCATCCCTACAAGTCAACTACCATAGGTGCAATGCCACAAGCCAAAACATTCAATTTTGTTTTGTCTTTTTAAATGAAACTAGATTTCATTGCAAAATGGCAAAATACAAGACCACCAACCACAAATGGCCTAGAGGGAGAGAACTGAACCAAACCAAATCATTAAGTTTGAGGCATGTTTGAATATGGCACCACGCATATTTGTAAACAATTTCTAAAATTGACCCCTACAAATTCTAGCCAACCTAAAAAAATAATACAGATTCTATTCAATGGTTAATTTTTGATGAACCTACTTTTTCAACACTTTCAAAAAATATATTCATAATTTATACACACAATGTTCAAAAGTTGCATTCTAAGAGAATCTATATTATAGTCCCTTTGTAACTACCAATAGAACCAATACAATTCTTCATAGTTTAGTAATAAAAAACATACTTGAAACCTTATTCATACCTTAAGTTAGTTAGTTAGTTTTGTTTTGTTTTATTTTGTTTATTTGTTATGTTGAGATCTCATGGACCATGCGTCCTCCGGTCACTTGTTTGGTACCATCGGAAAGCCCTTGGCGAGAAGGGGTGCACGGGCTTTGTTTTGTGGCGTTTGGACCTACAGTGTCAAAGTTATGAATTTTGGAGTTATTTTTGGTTTTTTAAAATTAGAAAATTACTTTTACTTTGATTTTGGTTGTGACATTGGCACATGGCACACTAGTGTGGATGATTTTAGATGTTGTTACATTGAACTAAGATAGAGGTACCAATAGTCAATCATTTAAGCAATATTTTAGAGGAGATCATGCCAAGCATGAGGTGGTGGGCATTTTTCCCACATAGGAAGGTGGGAAATATGGGGATATCAAAATTTTCAGAATTTTATTCCCAAAATTGAAATTACTGTGAATTTGGGAGCCCCAAAGTGCATTTCACTAGTAGCCAATGTCTAGAGTCTTCCTACTCTGACCATTCAATTTTGCTCACTACTTCAAAACATGTGTCATAACCTGATCAGTCCCAACCTTGAAAAGTACAAAAAACTGGTTCCCTTGGTTGCTATGTACTGATTCCCCCATCAATGGAAATCGTACATGTGTTTCAATTTCTAAAAAAAAAAGTACAAAAAACAACAACATTCCAATCTTGAATTTCAGCCTAAGGTTGAAAAATACTGCACACTATAAGTTGGGCACTGAATGTGGTTGACAATTTGTGCTTCTACCCTAGATATCAAATGCATGGTGGTGTGGTGTGTGGAAATCCACTCAGTTGCGGTGCAAAAACACATTGGTTTCCCCAACTTTTTTATTAATCATGGTGGATCCGTGATTCTTCCATTCAGTTGCGTTGTCACTGACTTGTACCAGATCCTCCACCCCACTCCAGGATGGAGCAAATTGCATTATTATTATAGCCCTGCGGAGTTCAGAGCGGAACGGAACTTATCCAGCTCACGGCCCAATAATCATTCGACAACTGGAGACGCCCAGGCATGTGGTAAGTTATGTGCTACAAAGGTCAACTGAGAAACTTGTTTGCACCAGTCTCGGCCCAAGACTTTTCATTCAATGATCCAACTTTAGTCACCAACAAATAGTACTTCAATTCTTGCACCTTCTATGTCAAAATATGCAAAACAATACAAAAACTTGTTGGGGATTTTCACAGCTTGAAATCTGGAAGCATGATTTCAAGTAATTTTTCACTTCGGGGCAGGCCCTTTCTTGCACAATATTTGTTGGGTTCTTGTGAATTTTTGTATTGTAAGTGTAGTTCACTACTAGCTTGATACATAGAAAATTTCAAACCAATTCAAGTTACGGTTCAAAACTTATGCCTCAAAAGGAGTCTTTTTTAGTGATGTATAGTTTTAGGCAATTATAATAGATGGGTTCAATTAGGCTGAATTTTTATATGCATACTCTCAACTAGCATATTAATATAACCCCAAAATTTGAAAGGCATATGAGCACAAGATTTTGACTTACAAGTCTTTGAAATTGGGCTTTCCTTCTTTGGGTAATGTTCAAAACTCACAAATGTACAAAACAAAAATAGGTAGAATGTAGGGTCTAATTACAATATGTTATCTCCATGGTGAGGGTGCATTTGTAAAACTTCACTGACAAGGAGAGGTTCACGACATTCTCCACAACTAATACCAATGACTATACTTTCAACACTTAGGTACTGCCATAGTCTCTTGAAGCCAAAATAGGGTCTCAAAACCCTTCACTTGTAGCATGAATCCAAAGAACTCTAGTTTTTGTACTTAATATTGAGAATACATTGATAAGTGTAACAAATACAATTCAATTGATTTCAAGTTTCTTCATGAGTCTAAGTTACAATTAAGAATAGTGTGACACCTTCTCAAGCCATTGTTTATTTTGTTACTCCCAAACCACCTTTGACAATTGTAAAAGCATTAATTAGAAATCAATTATAGGAGTTTATACATGTATAAGTCAATTTTTATAAGACCAATTGCATGGATTGAAATATTACTCTATAACCTTTGAAGTTGTGGTCAAAGTTATTTGACTTTTTGACTTCTTCGCCTATTGCATCAGCAAACCATGTTCTTTAGTTTAGCCCATGAGAATGTACAAGGAATATAGTGCTACACCATTCTAAACAACATTTTGCCATTTGAATCATTTGCTTAAAAAAACACCAAAAGCCCTCATTGGAGGCCAAACTACCGTGCAAGACCTTCCCTCGATTTCATAACAAATTCTGAAAACAAACACTTACACTTCTATCTTACATAGAAAGATTCTTTATCATCCATCACACACATAGTGTTTGTTGCGACATTAGAAGGTTAAACAACATCCTCAAACCACCCAATATGTGTAAGTACCCAAAATTGTGTTGACAAACAAATCATACCATCAAACACATCGCGAGTTTTTTCAAATTCCTCCATCAATTAATTTTTGAAAAGATAATAGCCTTTAAAATTTTAATTATCATAGTACCAACCATGGACATTATTTATCTGGTTGTTATCGCAATAACCTCAATAAGGATGAAGTGCAATAAACTCAACGAAAAAACTTGCAGGTGTACACAAGTACTTGTGTTGTTGAGATTGCAATTTAGAAATTGACGGTGTGATTGCCAGGACTCTCTTTGTAACTTATTTATCGCTGGGGGACCGAGATGAAATTCATCCTCTGAACAGCGTGAGGTAGTGCCCATCATTCCTGCCATCTATGTAACATGAACATCAATGATGCAAGTGGCAAGTCCTTGCGGCCTTACTTGTAATTCTTGATGATGTCAAGTACCCTTAGTACACCCATTACTTCTAGTAGTATGGCGAGAATTAAATAGATACTCAGTGTTATTTAATACGAAAGAAACAAGGATGGACAGTACAGTAGTAGAGAAATATACATTAAAAAATTAGTCAAGATTCATTTGTTTCAAAAATAAAAATTAAAAAAAACAAGAAAAATTATTTTTTGATTTAAAAAAAATAGTCTAAAAAATTATAAAGTATTTTGCATACCTTCTTAACAATAAAATATTAATCATGAATTTTTGTGAGAAGAACATTTTTGTACAGTAAATTGATTAAGGTAGTCTGCTCTTAAAGCGACCATGCTCTAAAAGCGATTATGGCACAGGGGTACATTTTGCTTTCTTTCATGTACCAACACTGTTCATTTCAGGAGATGGTCGCTTTTAGTGACTACTGCATTTCAACTTCAAAAATTTGTAACTAATTCCACAAAGGTCCAAAAAATATGAAACAACTTGGGTTAGATGCCAATTCCATTTTTCTTCCTACTAAAATTGACTGAAAATTGTTATAAGGAATTTTGCTTCCCCGAAAAAGCAATCAGCTCTTAAATGGTCGCTTTAAGAGCAGACTACCTTACATCACTTATTATTCTTTTACTTTTCACTATTGTGTTTACATTTACTAATTCTTTGAACCAAAATTACTTGTAGAAGAAATTCATTTCTGAAAATATTGACCTCGTACAAAATCAAATTAATTTAATAATCTTGTGGCATTTCATCAAATGCAGTAAAGTCATTAGATGTCAATCTCAATAATATTTCATGGAATTTTGACTAAGAAAATGCAGTTCCAATTATTTACTTTGTATTCCTTTGAAAGTTTTTTTTCTTTGAAAATTGTTAAAATTGTAATTTTTGTGACCTTCTGAAGGCAAAATCTTAAAATCTCAGAATACACCGCTCTTAAACTTTTCTAACTGAATTTCTCTAAGTATGCACTCGAAGAGTCCACAAATTATTACACCATGATGTTTATCATTATCATCTCTATTTTTTCTAAAACTTTCATACTATTTAAAACATCCTTGTAATTACTATTAATTTTACAAAGAAATTACTTTCAATAATCATATAAATTTTATTTTGATATTTTAATAATGAAAAAATATTTATTTATTTTATATATACATGCATATTATTACACGAAGAAACTCCCAAGAACCCCAAAATTTGAAAGGTGGGTTTTGTCCATTGTCTGTCTGGTTTGTCATTGAAGGTCTCTCTTGTTTATGGTTCCCCCACTAGGCCACTTGCGATTGGTCATTTTGTGTTTCACCTCTAATGGAGGCAACCCATTTCTAACCACTTAAGTGGTTACGCCTATTTGGAGGGCGAGTTTGGTGGGTGGGGCATTTTCCAATGTGCAAAAATAGAGTTGGGAAGGTTTCCATAATTTATAGATTTTTATTTTTCAAAACATAATTGTTATGAATTTTTGAGTGGAAGATTCCATTCTTCCCACTCTCATCATATAGACCTTTGTGTTTCCCACAAAGGCTAGTTGCAAAATCCACTAAGGATTGAGAGTGATGTAAAACAATCGCAATGTGCCACAACTACATGGGGAATTGTGTTGTAATTAATCATTGTCATCTCCTCTTGCACAGAAAGAGAGCACTCTATATTGCCAAAAGGGGCGGTGATCAAGAACAGGTTTTTATTGAAATGGTCAAAGAGCAACCTTGATGAGTACTTGTTGGCCCCAAAGCCGGCTTTGTTTTCCAACTTCAAGGGGCAGCTAACGCCGCCTTTGTAAGGCAATTTGTGTGTGGCTCTTGTATTTTGCTCTCTTTCTCGTCCTAGGTTGCTTGCGGGTGAGTTCTTGTACTTCTATTTCTTGCAATAAAGGTATCCTTTATTTGTGTCAAAAAAGAAAAAAGAATGGGTTGCCTCCCTTATATAATGCAATTGCATTTCATTTGTTTCAAAAATAAATAAATGAAAGTGTGTTTTTTGTTTTTGTTTTTTTTGAAAAAAATTGAAACGGGGAAAGGTGTGTTTTGAATATAGAAAACAAATGAAGTTTGACCAAACAAGACAAACAAGGAATGCCCTTTTTCTTAAAAGAGTTAAACTTATTATTCCCTATGCCTGAAAATGTGACAGGATATTGATAACTCAGCCTGCAGTTTCCTGTTATTTGATTGACCTAAGGACTAAGGTAGGCCTAGTAAAACATTATTTGGGCAGGACAGGGAGCGGTCAACCACCTTGCTTTGGAATTTGTGCCTTCAATTATCTTCCTGAGAAAAGATGCTGGAGTAACAGAGCTCTTCCTGATCTATAAACGCTCAAGATTATGAATTGGAAAATGTTCCATGCGGATAGATTTCGGAAGGGGAGTGCATCCTGGGGGGGCGGTTGTGGCCTAGTGTGACAGTTTTCTCCTGATCCAAATTTCAGTGGGCAAAAGGCATACTGAGGTGGAGGCACCCATAACCGACCACTTAACCCCTAAGGGACCATAAGGCCACGACATGGCTTCTGCAACTACATTTGTAGAAAATTCAGAATGTGAACCTCACTAATAGTCTGTGACCAACAAAGAGACCCTAGATGATTTTTTGTTGTTGAATCCATCGGTACAAACTGATTGAGAAATGGTTGAGTGAGTGATTTTTGGTGAATTTTTTAAGAATTGGAAAAGTACTTTGGGCTATCACTTCACGTGTTCATATCTTTTTTTCCACAACTCAAAATGATTTGAAAAAAATTAAGCATCTAAATCATGATAATATGTACTTGTGGAAAAAAAATCAGAATTTTTGGATCACTTTTGGGCATTCCGATTTCAATATTCTAATTTCAGCGCATGTACAAAGTTCAGCCAAATTGGATATCTTTCATCAATTTTGTCAATGGTGTCATTTTCTCAAAAATTGTGCGATTTTGTTGATCTTTTTTCCATAGGAAAGCTACATAAGTCTTCTTTCATTTCAACGGTCGCTATCATCAAAATCATATCACACATTTGAGAAATTATGCATGTTACAAGAACTAGTCAAGAAAACAAGAGCTTTGCTCAAACACCTCCGGTCCTTTAGGGGTTAAATGATTCTGAACATGATTTGGAGTAGCATAATGTGAAGCAAATATTTTCCTACAAAGATAGAAATGACGGGGAATTGCAAAATCTTTTAGGTAATTTTATTGCTCAAACTAAAATTATTATGAATTTTGAAAGATGATAATTGGTCTAGACTTGTGTCCAATGTGAAGACTATTCCAAAAGTGCTCATTTAAGAGACTATTTTTTGTTCACATAGGCACTCTAAACCAAGGACATGTGTCTTGAGAAGAATGGAGGAATTGATGGTCGGAATTCAAGAATTGATGGTTGGAAATTAGACCCAACCTCTACTGAATTTTAGACACCCTATTGATTGCCGATAGTGTGGAATGGTGGTAATGAATGTCTTGACCTTGATAATATGAGAGCATCTCCATTCATTCATTAGGAAGGGGCCTGACTTGGTATGTGGTGGGTCGAGCCCCAAAGATCTCCTCCATTGCAGATATGTGCAAGAAGAAGAAGAAAAGATCGGCCTCTAGAAAATGAGCCCTCAACCTTTCATCTTGATACACCCTCCCATCTCTTCGATCATAGAGTTTGGTTTTCACTTGTTTGACTATGTTTTTGTAACACTTTTTTGATGTGTTTTGCAATTATAGCAACTCCCACCAACAAGAGTACAAAGTTGTAGTGCACATTTGGTAATCATGTTGAATACCATAGAGATATGGAGGGGAAGGATGGGGAACTACTATATTGGTGGAGTGTATAAGAATAATTGAACCTTGCAAAAAGGTCATTTGGCAAGGCAATTTCATCATGAAAAAATGAAGATCCTCTACCCCCTACCACCTACACTCTCAAATTTGGCTTGTAAACTCACAAACCACTCATTTCTAATCACTAAGGTAGAGAGACCATGAAGCCCCTGTTGACTAGCTTATGGCAGTTTGGTTGGAGCTAAACTCCTTTGACAAATCTTTTTGTAAATTTCCCTTGAAAGATAAACAAAAGTACACTCTTCATTCTATTGAGTGTAGTCCAAACTAAATAGATATCATTAAAGTATTTGAGATAATTTCGTTTAGTATTGTTCCCATGATTTAAGGAATCCACACTATTTAGTAATTGCAATTTTTCTTTTTATTCTTTCAATAGTGTCACAATTACCCATAGAGTACAATCTTTGACATTTATGGTGCTTGCAATGTATGAATTCCCAAATTTTGGGGTGAAGTATAATCAACAATAACAAATGATAAAAAAAATATCTCTACGTGTCCTTATACTTGTAAGAATAACACTATAATTTGAGAAGCAATACCAAATAGGAATTCTATAGATTTTTCCACCCATTTTTTTTCCCAATGCCTATTTTCCAATTCAAACTGATTCTTTTTTCCAATTCCAATTGATTCTTTTTTCTAATTCCACCAACTAACAATGAACTAATTGGAGATGGATTCTCCCCTGAACATTTTTTCATCCCACTCGACCCCTCACTTCTAGTTACACAAAACTTATAATGGCACCTCCCAATCTTGCTCACTTCCAATCTCCAAAAGCTTTCACAACAAACTTCGTGCAACGATACCCGTATCACTCACTCGAAGCTATTGATCAATTTAGTATCACTTGTTGCAAAACTAAGTTATGACAAGTTTCGCTTCAATGGCCCGACCCCAGTGGAGTTCATGAACACTCGGAGTGATGAATCGTAGAAGTGGTACGAACAATACCAATCGACCATTATCGAGGGAGGCAATATTTCATTATGGATCCCAACAAGGATGTGCTGCTGAAGTTAAGTAGACCTAAGTTATGTCCAGATCGAGCACTGTATGCACACTGAGAATCTTTAGTGCCCAAGGACAACTTTCATTCAAGAAATAATAAATGGAGCTAATCACTTAGAAAAGGATAGGGTACTAACTGGTAGGGGTAAGGGGGGACGGAAAAAAAATTAATTTGGAACTAATAAGTTACAAAATACTGGGGGTAAGTTAAGTTTTAAATGCATGGGATGGAGGCCGGGAGGCCATGCAAGATATTGTTCTCTTGGAGGGAGGGAGGGAGGGGACTGGATGGAGGTCTTTGGGTCAACGAATTTGGTCGAAGTTAAGTTAAGTTAAGTTTTGTTATATTAACAGGAGGTGAAAGCATGCAGGCAACTGCTGACAACCGGAACTGGGAAGAGTTATTAACATGGGCGAAGATTTTTGTGGGTAAAAAATCAATGGTGTTCCTGTGGCTGGCAATTGGAAGTGGCAATGGAAGATTGGTTAGAACATTGACCTTCGATTGGCAGTTCTCCTGATGCAATGTCCGTAGTGGCATTTGTTAATGAGATTAACCCTTAACCCCTAAATGCCCAAGGCCTGTTTGGAGCTTCTTGAAATTTGCTCTAAATTGAACAAAAAGTCAACATTTTCATAAGTTGTACCAATTTCTTTTGAATTGTATTTGTACAGATTCAAATTAGACATGTTAGAGATCACATAGGAAAAGAAAACATAACAATGTCACTTATAGATTGAAAGATTATAATGTTTGATTATGAGGGTGTAAAAACTATGAAAAATTTTCAATTCTCTTTTTGCATGTCAACTCTAAAAAGTTGGTCACGAAAAAAATATGAGGTTATAGGACCTAGCATGCACAACCCCAATCAATTTACGTTTTTTCAAAATCTATTCAACAATTTTTTTAAATGAATTTCTAATGTGATTTTGCCTCCAAGATCTAGTGTATTTGAGGCTCATTTCCAAGAGCCTGCAACACTATGGAAAATCAAGATTGCATTGGGCATCCTTGCACAAAATCTTCAATAGAAAAATCATAATCATTTATTTTTAAGATCATCTTTTTGATCCTAAAACTAGACTTCAAAATCTATTCTACAAAAATATAAACTACTACTACTACTAGCAATTTGGTTGGATTTTACTTAACTTCAAAATTTTCCAAACACCACATTTGGGTGCCTTGAGCATATAGGGGTTAAAGGACGGATTGTTGACCGTGGAAATCATGGCTTTTGGAACCATGGGACATCATCTACATTAAAAAAACCAAAAATATCCATTGGAGGTCAAAGTATTGTAGAAGATCTTCCCTTTCCGCACAAAATTTGAAGGATGAAAAGTTGCAATTCTATTGTAAATAGAGAGATTTCTTATCATCCATCGGCCACAAAATGGTTGTGTCAACGTTTATGGGGTAAACATGGACACAGACGTTTTGTGTCCGATGGATGACAAAGAATCTCTCTATGTAGGACATAACTGCAACTATTCATCCTATGAATTTTATGAGAAAAGGGTAGGTCTTCTACAATACTATGACTTCTAGTGAATATTTTTGGTTTTTACAAAGTAGATGATGTCACATGATTCCAAAAGGGAGGATTTTCACAGTCACCAATCCATCCTTTTAAGGGTTAAGTATAAGTAAACCATTTGCAGGACATTAAAGGGATCATTTGAAGTGGAACCCACAAGGTACAGAAAGTTAGCCCTGGGAAAGCCTACTAGAATTTTTAATTTGCCACCCATGATAAACTTTGGAATTCATATTTGGAATTGGAGGACTAGGATTAGCTAGGAGAGATGAAGAACATAGAATTAATCTAATACAGAATAGGAGGAAATGATTTTACAATGATCCTGTAGAATACATAATTCACCTTGCAGGACCTATTTTGTATGACCACCTTTATCAATGACTTGCAAACCATTTTTCCTTTAGTTAGAGATTGGGATAATCCTTCTTGAGATCTCTACACTAGTAGAAAATTGCGTTGCCTTCAACAAAACCCAAGTGATCCAGTTTTCTGTTCTCTACCCCCAAACGGGAAATCTACGTTACTTATAATGCAGTTTTTAGAAAATTGCGTTGTAGTTAACATAGATTTTGTATTAGGGGGCAGAAAATGGAAAACTACATCACCTAGATTTTGTTGAAGGCAATGCAGTTTTCTACTAGTACTAGGAGTGAATTTAGTTTAATCCATAGAGAGTCAATGAAGTTGCAACATTAGGGCTTCCATTTTCTTGGGAAGGAAAAGGGCCCCTTCCATTGTTGGTTAATAATGTTATGTCATTGCATTTTTGGGTGGTGAACAATGTTCTTAGAAGTGGATAAATTTAGCAAACCATAATCCCTAAAGGACCTAGAAGCCTACTTTGGATTTTCTTGAGAACTTAGGTTGCTGACTTCACAATTTGGAGTTTTGAAATTATTTTTTTGGAATGGATGGTAATCATCCTTAACTATGTGTGAAGCTTTGTTTGAGGTCATTGAGATAAATATTAGAAAATTTAGAAGGTTTTAATATTTTCAGTGTCAAAATTGGGCAACTAAAAATATTTTTTTAAAATACTAATTCATTTTATTGCATTGTATGGATTGATAACTAATCAAAAAAGCATTTGAACCACTCAATTCCAAATAACGAGGTGAAAGTTATGAGGAGTTCTATTTTGCGGGCAATGAAGGTAAAAAACCCATATAAAGTCATTTTTTAAACTCAATTTTAGAAATTTTCAAATAGAAACAAAAAATATCCCGATATCCATCATTTACTAAAACATCCTCACTATTGGGATTATCAATTCTCAATTTCTTGTAAAAAATATTGGTAGTTTGGTTTTTTCTTTCATTTAGTACCACCTTCCACTTCATAATTTTATGGATATCAAATTTCTTATGGTTGGATTTTTTTATAAATATTCTCAATTTTATTTTTCAATCCATTGAATAAAATGCACAAGTTATGGGACATATATTTAATTTTCTAGAAATGTTGAAAGAGAAAATTTCACCTTTAGGAAGTGCTAGAAAAGTCTACGTTTTGGAATTTAGGCACATTGAACTTGCAATCTAGGGAGATATTTACTCTAAAATTTGTGAAGGATTTACTCAACCAAGTTAACTAAATGATCTTGTGGTTGGATCTTTTGAATAAATATAGATGGAGATCTCAACCTTGCTTTGGGAATGAGTATTTTGAAGCAATTTTAGGCTTCTAAGCATGAAAGAACTTTAGGGATTAAGGTAGGGACCCTCAAATGTGTTAGGTGCCTAAAAGCATTACAAAGGTTTGTATAGCAGGAAACCTTATTTGCACCACTATATTTCAATATTGTTCGTGCTAAATTTTCAAATGTCCTCCATTCATACATGGTGGCCATGAAGTAGCGCAAATAGGGGCTCTTACCTTATACCAAATGTTCTCATTTGGTACATCTCCAACATTTATATATATACCTTTTGTTGAAGGAACAATTTTAGAACATCTACCCAAAAACTGTGATCCTTTATAACTTTTGAATACAATGTCCAAATGATGATTGTCTAGGGTATAATTTATTTATTTTCTATTTTACTTACTCTCTCTCTCTCTCTCTCTCTCTCTCTCTCTCTCTCTCTCTTTGTGTGGATATGTATATATGTATATGTGATTGGTCTAATAATAGAAATTGCGTACATTAGAAAAATCAACACTTGTAGGTGTCCCTACCTAATATTGATTTTTCTAAAAACAACAAGGAATTTGAACCCACGCTATCAAGATACCTCTAGCGATCCTTCCAATTATTTTAAGGTGATTGCCCATCTTCAAACAATGTTTTTAGGCTACAAAGAACTCTCATTATTTGCAAAATGCATTTTCCTAGGTTGGCCCCTTAGGTTATGAAGGGTTGAATTTGAAATTTTAGTACATTTACACAATCCATCCATTTCATCAAATTGATTAATGACTTCATGGAATTTCTTAGTTTATCTAGAGGTACATCTATGTTAGAGATCTCAGTTCTTTTAAGGAAATAGATAGTACCCTTTCAACAATGGTTGAGATTTTTTATGTGGATAGAGAAGTGTTTTTGCAATCATTGTAGGTAAGTAATCTAAGAGCTATTTTACAAGTTTCTACAAATTCTCAAAATTTAATTGGTAGAGAGTTGAAAATTGGAATATGGGGTTTTACACTATGTCCCTAGTCCCAAGTTCTGTATCACTCCAAAACATCTATATGGCAACAATTTTTGGGAGTTTTAGCACTAAAAAATGGGACTTGGAGGCCCAATTGCATTTGGCCAAAACAGAAACCCTACTCAACCTCTAAGTACAATCAAATTCCTTTGATTTTAAAATGAGGTGAAAAACACTATTATATAGGGTATGCTAGTAGGGTGAAGATTTATCCAAATTTGTCCAATGTAGATTTGATACTGAAAGTGCCCCCCAAATGAATTTTTGACTTTTTGAACCACGTTTGCTACATAACACTATACTAGAGGCAAGTTGGGACTTAGAATTAAGACTTAGGTCTTCACACTATGAATTCCATGTTCCACACTTACTTTTTTAATTCCACAAATGTCTACAACCTTCTAAAAAGCTGGGATTTGGCCATGAACCATGACCTAGAAGTTGAAACTTGGAACATAACTTAGATGGCATGCACACTTTATGGACCTTCCATGTAGTTGCGAGTTTGATGTTATTTCATATTTGTTGTCGTAATCAAATGCTAGTGTGCCTAATGAATAGTATACACTCACAATTATTGTAAAAAAGCGCGGTCTTATTCCAATATTTTCAATATTTTCCGGTAGGCAATTTCACATAAGGTGTGCAGTGACAAAACAAATGAAGCAAAAAGTGACAAACCACATAAGTTACACACTTTTGACTCTGCATGCAAGAGGTTAGAACACCTGAAGCATGACAAGAAACTCGCCACTGTCCTTTGCTTCTAAAGACATGGATAACTTTAAAATAATTCCTTCAACAACATTGGCACAAATTTCCTAAAAGGTTGAAGTAGATCCCTGCTGTAAAAAAAGCATGAAATATTTTTACAGATTGTTGTCATGTTTGACCTCTATGTTTGTTATGCGATTCAAGTTTTAATAAAAAAAAATACATGTATATTTTGGTTCAACACATACTCCCAGAGCTTCTTTTTTTTAACACTCTATAATATTAATTGAGTCTATGCATTTGTGTACACAATTTAAGTCAAGTTAATCCAATTAGGTTAGGAAATTGAATAGTGGGAGTCCCCTCACACTAATTTGAATAAATGGTGGACGAATGTGGTCTAATTATTGTGAACATTTATACTCGCATTCGGATTAATATTAGATGAGAATGAGAGGGATGTAGGCGAAAGTTCAATGGAAAAAATGAAAGTTGGATGACAACCACATTTTGTGAGATAGTATTAGTGCACCTCACAGAATCAAATAACTCCTCCGTGAATGTGAGAAAGTGATATTACTATGGGACTCTCTAATTGAATTAACTTGTGTAGTAGCCGTCAATTTGTTTTTTTGGCTTTTCAATGCCAGATTGCATTAGAAAAAAATAATTTGGTTAAAAAAGGATGACAAATTGTGAAGTTTTTCGCCATGAAACTTCAAATTAAAAAAAAATTGGATGAAATTGTCAAATTGTGTATGAAAATAGAACTACAGCTATGTGATATGTGCTAATGTGATATTCTCTATCCAATACATGGATGAATGTTGAAATTTAGAGCACTATTGTAACATTTTATATTGCCATTTTGGCACTTCATAAAAAATGAAAACAAACAAACCCTCCTAGTCATACTCAGGGAATGCCATTCCATCATACAATCAAATTTTGATTTTATGTGGAAAACAAACATTTTAACCTCAAAATTTCCTTTGGATTTTGAGAACAAAAAAATATGTGGAAAATTGAAAATTTTGGATACAAATTTTTCTATATGAACAAGTGCCAATAATAAAATTGTACTTGTAGATCTTACTCTTGCATTCATGTAAAACAATTGTATGAAGAAAGCTTCAAACTAAAGTTTTCACCATTTGTGAGATCATACTTTGATCATATAGATTGCAAGATATTTGAATTCAAAGCAAGGAAAATATATTTTTTGGCATTGTGGCAAATTAGTTTTTAAGACTTTGAATCCTCTTAATTAAATTTGAATCTTCCATTTTAGATTTAGATTTAAGAAAAAATTATCACGAAGAATTGAATGGAGAGTAGGGAAATTTTTTAAAAAAACACAACATAATTTTCATTATACTTTAACAAAATTGTTAAATATAAGTAGGTACAAAATAGAAGGAAAAACAAAATTTTCAATATCTCTAAGATGGAATTGGAACACGCTAATTTCAATGGTGATATTTTTCTAACAATTAAACTAAAGCTAGTGCAATTCTTTTTTTTGAAATGTTTGAATTTTAATTAAATAATGGACCTATTATGTAACTCTTTCAAGAAGATGCTATGATTACTAGCAAAACAATATATTCTATAACGTTCACATCACTTATCCAAATAGAACAAATTAAATCTCACTACATAGACAAAATAATCATCTATTACATTTACAATTTTTTTCCAAGTTTTTGTGGTTTTTATGTTGCCCCTTTTCAACTATTTTTGAGTTTAATATGACATTGCTTTTGCTTCCAAATACAAATGGAAATGGAAATTATATTTTCAAAAGTTTCATATATTTTTTATCTTGAAGAAAGGGATTACAACATTATGCCCAAAACTTGAGATCACACGAGTTTACCCAAATTGTTTAGTCCTCTAAGGAAACACTTGGGAATTTATGGATTAAATGTCATCTTTAAGTGATTTTGTTAACAATTTAGCATGTTCAGAAGTTAGATTTAATTTTTTTTTAATAAATTGTGTTGAAGCATGAAAATCCTATTGTATGGGCAATCAACAATGCTTATCCAAAGGCAACTATAGCAATGAGATGAAAATCTCATTGAATGGGTAATCAATAGTGAGTGTCTAGAGGCAACTATGGCAATGTCATAGAAATATCATGATATGAATATTTAATAAGTGAATATTGAAAGTGCATATATGTTGGGTTCTTTCCTTAACATTCAATAATAACATTGAATCTACTCTTTACAAAGGAATCAAGATATAATAAAGTTTATATGCTAGTTGAATGAAGTTTAAAAAGTTCATTTGTCATATTTAGTATTATTAGAGATATTAAGCATACACTAAATAGAACAAAAGTATCAAATAGACTTTGATGTGTAAATTTAAAAATGAACATATTTTAATTCATAGTAGAGTATAATTGAGGGATGAGGTGAACGATGATGTAACATTGTCAATGCTTGAGTTCTTTATCCATTATTCTACTTCAGTATCTTTGTGAATATATCCAAATTGTTGCATTGGATTTCATTCTAAATAAGATACTAAAACTTCTTCACATTTACTATAGATGTAGCTTTCGTCAAAGCAAAGTCTCATCTCCTTTGAATTAAAATCAACATGTAAAGTGAGATGAATAATCCTATTTTGTGACGCTATTGAATAATTGTTATATATAGAGATTTTAGCACAAAAGATTCACATTGTGAACACTTCATCTTAGAGTTCATTTGGAATGCACTTAAAAATCAATATTTTTGAAATGTTAGGTTTATTCATATTATGCTTCAAGACTTATATGCTAATAAAATTTGAACACATTTTGGGTTGCCAATAATGCTCAACGTAAACTTAGACACTTTTAAATTAGTAGAACCATATTCATGGGTCCTACACATTGAAAATTGTACTAGTAAAGAACATTGGGCCTTCAAACAAATCAGTTAGTTTTCAAATACATCAAAATTGAGGACATTATAAATAATAAAAGAGTCTAAATAGCTCAATGAGTTTTTTTTACCATTGATGGTATATGAGGGTTATAATACTTCGTATTTTCAACCAAATGTAATTGCATAAAAATAACTTATGTGTAGTTGATCTTCCTTCTATTCCGTTAATCTTAGAAACTTAGACTCTTTATTCATGTTTTGCCATTTTGTCAATGCTATGATGCTAGCAACACTACTATGAGGTCTCTTTGTGAACTCTATTTTACTATTGGTGCCCATGTAGCATTGCATATATAGTGCTAGTAGAATTTTTGTTGAAGGTGGTTGTATAAAGTTTTGGAGGGTTTGATTCCACAAGCCCATATGGGTACTAAGTTACTATCTACATGGGCTTGTAGAACTGATTTATTTTACTATAACTAGGTATCAATTTACTATACCTCTTTTCTATTAGTATAAATGTGTTGTCGCATGATTAATAGATTGTTCAATAATACCAAGTGTGGAAGGGTTGTCAAATTCTTATATAGATGCTTTCATAACATTCTTTACTACTAGATTGTCAACCCTCATTCTGCACTTGGGATATGGAAAATGTATTCTTCTTAGATACTTGGAGGAGACTTAAAGTTAGGTGACAAGTGATCTCAAGTTGTCTCACCTTGTTCCAATTTCCTTTACTTGGATCTACTTTACATGTCAAAGAATGCAAAAGGATCCTAAGTGAAGAGTTTAAAATGTTATGCTTGACTACAGTCATCATAGTCCAAAATTCAAAACAACTAGGCCCCAATGATGATGAGGTAACTAAAGAACTTACATTCCAACAAAGACTAGGATCTATACCTTAAATTAGTTAGTTAGTTAGTTTTGTTTTGTATGTTACGATGAGATCTCTTGGACCCTATGTCCCCTAGTCACATTTTTAGTACTGTAAAAAAATTCTCAGAGAGTGTGTGTATGCATGAGCTTTGTTTCGTAGTATTCAAATCTCAAGTGTGTTATTTGAATTTCAATTTTTTTTCATGAATTGAAAGATTAGAAAATTTCTTTTACTTTCAATTTGGATGTGGCAATGGCATGGGGAATCCATACCTTTAAGTTAGGCTGTTTGATTTGTTACAATGGATTGTGTAGCCCCACAATTGCATTCTTGGTACCATTGGAAAGCCCTCATTGAGGACGTGCGCAAGGGCTTTGTTTGTTTCATGACATTGGGACCTATGGTGTGAGAGTTATAAATTTTTGAGTTGTTTTTTAATTAGAAAATTACTTTTTACTTTCATTTTGGCTGTGGCAACGGCACATGGCACACCAGTAAAGTAGTGCAAGGGTCTACTTTACTCCGCTATTCTTGAGAGACCACCGTGAGAAGTGGAAGGTAAAAGGTCCCAACTTACTAATTATATTGCAATCAAATTAAAACAGACCCCGGATGCCCCCCTATTTGGAACTTACTACTTTTTCATTAAAGAATCCCACCTGATTACGTTGCCGTGCCCCCCGCCATTCAGTCCCAGCCTACAGAAGCGGACAGGCAGCCCCAAGCCGGGAAACCACCCAGCAAAAGAGCCGCCCAGGTGGGGAACTGGGAACCGAGAACCGGGAACTTATGGGAACCGAGAACTGGGGACCCTCTTCTGCCCCATAACCCACGTGGCGCGCCCAGATATTCCATCATGGCAGACAATTCCTCCTTTCACTCCTGGATCTCCGACGATGAATGGAAACCGAGCCCAGGTATCGGGGGCACCTATGACCGTGACATCGCGATCTGGACCACGGTCGTAACCCCCGCGACCTAAGCGCGTGGACTCCGAGCCCGGGCTGCCAAGAGGCCGGGGGTGCCGCGAGTATCCCTGTTGTGTGCAGCTGTGCGCCTGCCTGCTGCGGCCCATTTCTTTGTGTTCACAACACTCTTTCACAACACTCTCCCCTTCGTCTCCATCGCCAGGTTGCGGAACTCACACGCATTGCAAGCTCATCACTCACACTCTCACAACCAGTTTGGGGATCCACCCAGTTTGGGATCTAAGTGCAAGCATTGCAGTCTTTGTTGGTGGAGAACGAGCGAGACGTAGACGAAGAAGACGAAGACGAAGACGACGAACTCAAGGTGAAGCTGCTGCTGGCTGCAAGTGGTGGTGTACATGAGCTGCGAACTTGCCGAAGGTAGGGCACTGTCATTTTTCTGGGGATACGAGGACATGAGCCTTCCATTTCCTGTGGATGTGTTCACTTGGGAAGCTTTTGTGCATGTCTCTGACATCTCGCTGGGGAGCATTAACGGCATTGATCCCTTTTGGGGGGTGGCTTTGCGTTCGACGGTGGAGTCATTTGGGTTTGCTTCCTGCGTTTTGAGAATGTGAGATTTGGTTGGTTAGGAAGCTTTGCTTACGGTACGTGAAGCTTGGGTTTGGGTTTGGGGAGATGTGTCGTGAGGTTGGTGATTCAGAGCGTCATTGTTGGGCTGTGTTTGTGGTGACCTGCATTTAGAAATACTTTAGCCATTCCTGCATTTGTGTGGTGTATTTAGGAGATGTGTGAGGGAGTGTTCATCCTAGGAGATTCGCTCTTCTTGAGTACTCTCGAGCTGCGGCATTGGGTTTGGAACCACCTTGAGATCTCTAGTTTCGCGTATTGACGAAAAGAGGGTGGTTGTAAGGTCGACGCGCGGGTCACCCTGTGCAATCTGACTCCTGGGTGTTTGGATGTTCAGCGCAGAGGTCTGGATCTATTTTTTCTGACTTGGGTTTCTTTTAATTTGGTTCGAGTGGCGTGATCTACACGGAGTGTCGGTGGTAGTACTGAGTTTCTGTTGTTGGGAGAAGCCAAGAACGAATGTGATTCCTGGCATGGTGTTGCGCAAGTAGATTTAGACCAAGAGGGTTTAGTGCAGTGGTTCTTGGTTAGCCCCTACCCTGTCATCTTCTCTGTGGGGCTTGTTTACGAGTTCAGAACAAGCGGCAGTCTGTGTTCAGTTGGTCGTATCCTGTCTGCTTCCTGTATTCAGATTTCTGGTCAGGAGCTAGCGCGTTTCTATTTTGCCAGTGCAAACTAAGTGGAGAAGATCTTCAGATATGGAGATCTAATTCTTCTTGTCGGGAAGATCTCGTGGTTGTTGTCTGAATGTGGAGTTCATTGTTGTCCTGCCTCGTCTGGACCGAAGCTTTTATGATAAAACCTTGCAAGATGCCGGAGCGAAGAAATGTTGTAAGGATTTCTTTCAATCGTTGCTGCCTGGGGCTCTATTTCCACTCCTGTTTCGTGCATATTCTAAACTGCACATCAATTAGGTTTGCAGGATGGCCTTGGTCCTTAAGGCATCCCGGAGCCGAGTGAGATCCTACCGGTCGACCCCTCACTCGCAAGAATTTGAGCTCTGAGCCTTCACTCTGCATGTCGTGAACGCCTCACCTCTTTGAAGCAGATCAAAACAACAAAAATACCCCAAAAGAAGGACACAATGCCGCCCAGCTTCGACTTCCAGGATTTGTGGTCGAAGGAGGAGCACCGGGGCACCCCAGTGGTGGTGAAGATGGACAATCCGAATTGGGACATGCTGGAGCTCGAGGGCCCTGCCGAAGGAGGTGTGGAGTTTGGGAAAGGGAAGAACAAGAACGCGAAGCAGCTGACGTGGGTATTGCTCCTGAAGGCTCACCGAGCAGCTGGTTGTGTGGCTTACTTGGCCATGGGACTGTGGACCCTTCTGGCTGCTATCCAGAACCGTCTGATCGCTCCGAAAACCACTGGCGTGTCACTTGACAAGCCCGTGAAAGGCAAGCTTTACAAGTATATCCGGGCGTTTTTGGTTCTTGCGCTTGTCATGTTGTGTATAGAGGTCGGGGCTCACACGCTGGGATGGCACTACTCCACCGGGATGAACGTTTGGAACCTGCCCCATGCAATTTACATGGGATGGATGGTCTTCCGGATGCAGTACATCGGTCCGGCTCTGCAACTCGCGGCAGACAGCTGCATCGTGCTGTTTCTCATCCAATCCGCCGACAGGATAATTCAGTTCATGGGTTGTATGTACGTGAAGATCATGCGGATCAAACCGATCCCCGTGAACCCCTCTCTTGAATCGGATGACCCTGAGCAGCCCGACAAAGGCTATCCGATGGTTCTCATTCAGATTCCCATGTGCAATGAACGGGAGGTGCGATCTCTCTTTCAAAGCTTTCACGTCTCTCTCTCACTCGGTAGATTTGATTTACTGGTCTGTACCGTAAGCCCAAATCGAATATATTCATGGTCTGGAGGTACAATAATACTTATCAAGTACTGTTTGACTGTTCCTCAGGTGTATGAGCAGTCAATTTCTGCGGTGTGCCAGATTGATTGGCCGAGAAACCGCATGCTGGTACAGGTGTTGGATGATTCGGACGACGTGGAGACGCAAGAGCTGATTGCCGCGGAGGTTCATAAATGGCATCTGAAGGGGATCAATATTATCTATCGGCATCGTGAGAATCGTACAGGGTACAAGGCGGGTAATTTGAGATCCGCTATGGGTTGTGAGTATGTGAAGGACTACGAATTTGTGACCATCTTTGATGCAGATTTCCAACCGAAGTCTGATTTTCTGAAGCGAACCATGCCCCACTTCAAGGTAGTCATCGGCTCTGTTGTGTACTGTTGACTTCCTGTGCGCTTCATGAGCGGAGAATTCGGACAGGAATGATTGATGGTTGGATGTGGTTTGATTGCAGGAAAATCCTGAGCTATGTCTGGTGCAAACTCGATGGTCCTTTGTGAACAAGGAAGAGAACCTCCTGACAAGGTTGCAGAATATCAATTTGTGCTTTCACTTTGAGGTCGAGCAGCAGGTGAACGGGCACTTTCTGAATTTCTTTGGATTTAACGGCACGGCTGGTGTCTGGCGAATTAGCGCCCTTGAGAGTTGCGGTGGATGGATGGATCGGACGACCGTGGAAGATATGGATATTGCAGTTCGTGCCCATCTTGATGGTTGGAAGTTCATCTTCCTCAACGATGTTCGGGTACGACCTTTTTGATCAGTGAGAGGCTATGTTTTATGTCTAGGAAACCTTGCTCATCGAAGTTACATAATTGTATCGCGTTCTTCATCGAGGCTCCTGCATTTTCAGATTCATTAGAGTGACTGTTGGCTCTACCTATCTTTACTTAGTGGTATCTGCTCATAAGTTAAGAAGTTTTTTTCGAATTTTGATTTAGCGAGAGGTTGTGTTGGGGTTGTTTAGGGACATATCTGACAGACCTGAAGAAGATACTGACCAGGTTGTGTGAACTGCAGTGTCTTTGCGAGCTTCCTGAATCTTACGAAGCTTACCGAAAGCAGCAGCACCGATGGCACTCCGGACCTATGCAGTTGTTCCGACTGTGTCTACCCGACATTGTCAAATCTAAGGTACATTTTTGTCTTTTCTTCTGGTTCCTTCTCTACTTTAAAACTCTTAAAATCCTTCAGCCAGTCTCATTCTGTATTTGATCTGATCACGTGCTACGTAATTCATGGGTTTTGCAGCTCCCAACTTCGAAGAAGGCGAATCTGATTTTCCTGTTCTTCTTGCTGAGGAAGCTGATTCTTCCTTTTTACTCCTTCACACTGTTCTGTGTGATCTTACCATTGACTATGTTTGTGCCTGAAGCACAATTGCCAGTGTGGGTGGTTTGTTACATCCCTGCGCTCATGTCCTTCATGAATATCCTTCCTGCACCCAAATCCTTCCCGTTCCTTATCCCGTATCTCCTCTTCGAGAACACCATGTCAGTGACCAAGTTCCAAGCCATGATTTCCGGCCTTTTCCAGCTAAGCAGTTCTCTGGAGTGGGTGGTCACCAAGAAATCCGGTCGAGCATCTGAAGCAGATTTGGTAGCGGATACAAGAAACACGAACCCTCAAGACCAGCTGCTAAAGCTTAACCGAGTCACCTCCGAATCCGGTCTTGATGCTTTGAAGAAGGAGCAGAAGGACCTCCCCGTGTCTGTGCCATCTCCAGCTCCGCCTGCTGCCAAGAAGAAAAAGAAGAACCGACTGTACTGGAATGAGCTTGCGTTGGCGTGTTTGCTTTTGACAGCTGCTGCCCGGAGTCTGTTGACTGAGCATGGGCTCCATTTTTACTTCTTGCTGTTCCAGGGCGTCTCCTTCTTGGTGGTTGGGTTGGACCTTATCGGGGAGCAAGTGAGCTAGCTGCCTCTCTGTACACTGGAAGAAGTGCGGCCAGGCCCCAAATCGTGGGTTATTTACCTAGTAGAGCGCCCCAGGAGGTGCAACCCTGAATTTGGTGCAGCCACATTGGAAGTACCATTGGAATTTCACTACGATTGTGCGATTGCAGCCGCAGTTGCAGTGTGATGCTCCATCCGTACCTAAGTGGAAACGACGTTGAGTAGAAGCAAAACAGCATAGGACCTTGAGGAGGAGTTGCAGTGCGCGCGGCCAGCTGGAGATATAAAAAGAGAGAATTAATTCTATGGGGTTTCCCAGCCTTACTCTGGGTACGCTTGTCGCCCTACCCACCCTATTAGTAACCTTTTCATCAACCCTCAGATCATTCTTTTGAGCCAACACATTTATTCAGATGCCTCCATGACAGGCGCTATCCCATGGCAATATGTACTAAAATTGCGCCTCAGGCTTATGTGAATAATTCCATTAGTTCTTGGTGTAAGAACAGACACCAGTAATCTATGCGTCGACACTTAGCAGTGAGTGGTGCATCTCGTCAGCATGTTGATCTGCTCATCCTGAGAAATAAATTTGACGATTCAATCCCCTACTTGCTTGCTTCTTCTTGTCCTTGCAATCTCTTTTTACCAAGCAGCTAGATCGTGTACTACGCTAGAGCCTGTGATTATTTCCTCCTTGTCTGCTACTCTTCTCATCGATGTTATTATGGACCATCTTTTTCACTGAAAACGCGTCCTGATTTCAGCTGAGTCAACTACACGTTCCCAAATCTCATTGGTCTGCCTGACGTTGAGTTGCTGTTGCCAGTTGTTGTGATTCTGTAGTCTGATGCAATTGGGAAATCTCGTCGGTTTCTTTTACAGACTTAAGTTTGTTAGGACCTTTTTCTTTTCCCAGTAGTACGGATTAAATCAATTTGTCCTACTTCTCAATTCTAACCTGAGGTATCCATAGCTTCAATAGGAGGTACGACAGCTCAATTACAAAGTGTTGGTGTTCCGATCATAGTAACAAGCAGTAGCCTTGGTTTCCTACAAATCAATCGACAGACGCCTGGCCACCTCCCTCCGTGCTGCTGTCATTAATCTCGTGAGTACCTGGGTACTTTGTTGAATTAATTTTTGAAACAAACCCAATGGGGTACGCTGTAAGGGAAACACCCCTCAACTCTTGATGACGGAGAATGACATCCAGCTTATCTCCCTGTCTACGTCATTAATGGGCTTACTTCGAGCTGAAGTAACCTTAGTATCTGAATTGTAATGCTGAAGTAACCATGTAAGATTCTTATGATGGATATAAATTATATGATATAGTGGGTTTCGGTCTTTCTAACCTTGAGGAGTCGGTGTTGACAGAGAATGCGGTTGAACTTGGTTCCAAGCAATCACAACTTTCAACAACTTCAATAACTTTTGAGGATTCAAGAGGTAGTAATCATGGTGAGCAGTGATCAATTAGAGAACTTGAGAACTTGTTACTTGACACACCTTTGAGATGATGAACAACAATTGAGAGGTGTACAATTTGATGTTTAATTCAAATGAGTGCCATCATGTAGATTGCACTTTTTTGTGCGATTACTGTGGGGGAGGAAATCAATTGTGTGCAATTATACTACGGGTTGAAAACTTGAAATATCTTCATCAACTCAAGATTTTGAACTCAAATTGCCCACAATCTTTCGAATTATTCAGATTATTGTGGTTCACATTAATTGCACGGAAAATGTGATGTCAACACATACATGTCAACTTCTTTTTTCGGTTGAGAAGGTTATTATTCTCAAACATTCATCGAGTTCTTAGGTGAACAAATACTCGTCCTATCTGCTTCATTCAAAAGTATGAATTTGCAGTCAATGGCAATCGCGTTATCAAACACCACAACAAAAACATGAAACTATTCTCCATGTCTTTACAAAGAAACAGCCCTTTGGCACAACATATCTAAGAATGGATGCTGAACTAACGAGCGGATCGCATTCAAAACAATATCGAAGTTTCAACCTCATTGAATGCCCCACAATGTAGATTCTTGATGAAGAAGGCAAGAAACGAGTCAAATCTTTCATTTAACACAACACTAGATGACCTGATTCAGTAGGTTTTACATTGAAACAAATAATGAACAACGGTTGTAGTTACAGTGAATGAAGAACTGGTTGAAGAAGAGATAGAAAAGGTTGTTGTTCAAATTAACAAAATGCCTTTCCCTACTACCAGTACCTTAACAAGATGTGTAATTTTTCGGCAACGCTGACTACTTCAAGTATCACACCAATTCTTCCATATCTGCATTCCCATTCATCGTTGAAGTGCGTCATAGCATTCAACAAAGTCTGAAACACCTAATACATGGCCAGCACTCCAAACTATCAGCAACGGCATGTACACAACCAAACCAATCCATAAAAAAATTTCACCGACTACTTGCTTATATCATTCTACCTGTCTGCAGCATTCTTTATAGGGTGTTACAGCCGCTTGTAAAAGAAGGCCGGGAAATTTCATCATCGCATTCCAAAACTCCATGACAAGGCTTGTACTGTCTACTTTGATCGAAGAAGAATCGCAAACTAACTTACTAAATTTGGAAAAAACCCTGCAAACCGGAAAGTGTAACAACTGACCCCTATTCAATGTGTCTGCAGTTACTTAATTAAAACCCCAGTGAATAATAGAGAGATAGGATACCAAACAACTGGTGTTCTCTGTTTTTTCACAACATCCAAATCGGTTGTAAGTTGCTCTTCCCACGTGCGTGTCGGTGGTCAGTCGGTCGGTCGTCAGCTTCGCATTCTATTCAGCTGCTGCTGCTCTCGAGCTCCATTGTTTTGTCCGCTGGAACCTTTGCTGTAAGTAAGCTTATGACATTCAGCTTTCCTCAGCCAGAGGGGGGCAGAGGGGAAGCCTTCCAGGTTGGTTATCACGTACCTTGGTATGACTAGTTGTTTGACTTTTCAAAAACAAAATTACGTGATTTTTGACAGTATCATTTTTAACCAATGTAGAATATTTCCTTATCCTTGACATTTTCATTTCAAAGTCAAAGTCCAACTCACAAAATTTAAAATACTGAAAGAATGTGTTTTGAAATGTTTTTTTAGTTATTTAATGGTGAACAGGAGGGAACCGTAATGGTCAATTATGCATTGACCCCTAAAGGTATTTGACTATGTTTTCACCAAAAACGCTCCAAAACTGTCATCTCTAGTACAAGTATCAAATTTTAGAAAAAATACATTTTTGGACAAATGTAACCGTAGGATCTTGCAGTAATCTGGTTTGGGAAGATGTACAAAAAAATTCAGAAATTTCCACCGTTTGGATTGCAAGATATTAGCATTTGAAGTGACAAAAAGCCATTTTTTGGCCTTGCAAAAATCCGGGCAGATGCACTCCACAAGGTCAAATCATTATGAAAAATGTCCAAAATGGTTGTAACTCTTTGGATTCACTCTTCAAGTCATGTTGGCTACATGCTTGAAAAATTTTAGATCATTTGGAATTGTACAACATATAGGGAAAAAATAGTAAATTGAAAGGAGTAGAGAATGATTCAAAATACTAAATTGTTAACAATTTATTTATGGAATTGAAAAATGCCAATCCCAATGGTGAAATTGTTGTAATAAACAATATAAACCTCATGTTTTTATTTATTTTTCCAAAAATATTAAAAATTGAGTGAAATAAAGGTCTTCAAAGTTTATTTTAGAGTAGAGATTCCATTACTACCCACAACTAAAACTCTTCATAACTTTCATCTCATAAATCAAAATGGAATGATTCAAAGCTTTCAATGGGTATATAAACAAGGAAAATAAATTTTAAATTTTTATTTTAAAAAAAAGTGATTTTTAAAGAAGTTTTTTTTGCTACCTAGTCTGTCCACCAAGCAATGAAAACAACATATCACATAATAACTTTTTAACTATGTATTCAAAAGTTATGAAAATTGTTGGGTCTTAAAGCTACTCATGCACATGTTGTGTGAAAATTTCAAAGAAAAAAAAAAAATTCCATCCATAGTGAATTGCCTGAAATCGCTATGTTGCCAAAAAACACCATTTGGTCCTTTAGGGGTTAAAAAAAACACCCCAAAAACACTTTTGCAACATTTAGCAAAGCTGCACAAAACAAAGCTTGACATGAAAAGGATGATGATTAGGAGCTACACTATAAATATCAAATAATTAATGAAAAAATAAGCTGCCAACAAAAAATCCGATTTACATTTTCACATTCCATTTTTTCAAAATATCATAACTTGCAATCTTCACACAAGTGATGAGCCATGAAAGTGTAAATCACTCCTGCATGAATCTAACATCATTTTATTCATCTTATTATATGTAAATTAATCCAGAATTTGATGATTTTCATTGTATTTTCGAAAAGAGTAAACTGACAATAGAATGATATCAACTCCTCCGTCCAAACTTCATTTATTATTTATTATCTAATAATAGACTAGATTTCAATTTCTGTTTTTTTGCACTGAATTCACCCAACTGAAAGAAAAAGAGAATCCCTAGGCACCATTGTTTTGTTGCAGAGTCATTAATAATTTGTTGGTTGCAGACTGAGTCCAGAAATCCTTCTCCTGGCATGCCCAAACACGCTTGGGCATTACTGATGGAAATATTTAAGTTACCATTCTGTCTTCTGTCAGGGCTTGTTCACTTGCTCATGCCAAGCCACAGAATCTAGAAACCCTGGAAAGTTTCAACAGTCCAGAGGTCTGTCTGTCTGCACTGAATAATTTTTTTGTCCATGGAAGGTAGACAAGCTTTTTATTTTTTTGACACAAATAAAAGCGAACTTTTACTGCATAGGAGTTTGAATACAGAGGCCCAGCCGCATGCGGCCTGGGCCAGGCTCAATCAAAAAACAAGGGAGCAAGAAGAAAAGGAAGAAAAGAGAAAGAAAAAGAAAAGAGAGAATGGGAGCCCACTCGCTCCCATGAGGAGTGGCGAAGCCGTTGCCTCGTAGCGCCTGCAACTAGGGAGGTTGGAAGACAAAACCTGCCCTAGGGCCTGCGAGGGCCCACCTTGGTTTACCTTCAGTCAATATAGAGAACAACTCGTTTCTGCACCATTTCTTCTCAAAACGCTTCTTGATAGCTGTAGCGTGCATCTTGTCCTTGACCATGGTTGCCCTAGCGAGATCCCAATCCATCCTCCCATAGTCCATTAGTCCCAACCAAATCTGTTGGAGTTGCTTCATTGGGTGCCATAAGATCTTGTTGAAGGCAATGTCAATCCTCTCTATCCACAAGGTCCAAAGGATGACAATACGTATGGCAACCCAGATAATGCTGATTGCATTAAAATTATGCGATATTCTATCTGAGAAAATTGCTTGTTTCCACATTAGTGGTCTCTAAAGGTCCTTTGGTTTCCTTTGGAGAAATAAGGATATTGGCAATATGAATCCCCCATTGCCAAGCTTGCTATGCCGCCGGGCATTCCCAAAAATGGTGTAGGACCGATTTGTGGGTGTGTCTTGGGCAAATTGGACCCCCTATGTCAATTGCGTGGTTGATTCATCTTCTCAACACATTCATGGCTACAACTCAGTGCTAGATAATCCATAGCAATCCTACTTCTTTGGGTGTGTGTAATTTGGTCTAGAATGTTTTCCACCTCAATCGTTGCATGAGAGGCAAGATCCCTTGCCACTTTCGTTCAACCGGGTTGGATACTACATGTTTAGCACCAAGCAATTCCTACCCCAGTTTTGCGCTATATTGTAGAAATGGAATTGGCCCCTTCGGCCCCTCCCATTGTAACCTCGATGGATCCCATTTGAGTCTATTGACTCACCTGTAATAGAATTGAACGTTGCTCTTTGTGGGTCCCCGAGTAACCTTGGCTACTCTAATTCAATGAAAGGCCTTCACATATATGAATTCTACTGCCCCTCCTAGCAAGGGGGATGTTGCTTGCTAACACGTACTCAATGTTCTAGACACTTGCAAGGCTTCCATCTGTTTTGTGTCCCAAGGGAGCATCCATTGGTGCAGTGGGCCTCCCAGACTAATTCGTAGAACTAGTCCCATACGTACAACAAATGATGGGTGTACCGCCTTGTTGTTTTTGAAGCAGTCCAACCACTATCCCTCGACTGGTGGTGGGAATGATAGAGTGAGTAGGGTCCCCCATATTTGGTGGAGCGAGCACGTAGTAGCCTCCTATGCCCCTCTCTCACTAGGTAACATTCCAAATTTAAGTGTAGCCTCTCCACTTGTGATGAAGCGGTCACCCAACCATACGTTTCCGATTCTCTAAAGGCTCGCCTTATGTAGCTTAGCAACTCTAAGTTTGTTGAATCTTGGGCCTATTTGTGGGGAGGTAGGGGACTACCAAAACAACTCCGAGAGGAGTTCCTTGGGTAGCTTGGGTTGGACTTGTGACACGCAACTTACTAGCTTGTGCCATGCTTCACTAGCTCGATTCCATGTTTTTTAGCCCTCTTTAACCCGGAATTTAGGGAGTGTAAAAAATTCAAGGTTTGTGGCCTAGTTTTCTCTCCCATGTGCCTGATACCGCTCAAGCCTAAATTATAGGAACACATTGTCGTGTAGAGAGGAGCACACTTAGGGAACACATAGGGTATCTAGTTGCAAGTTGTTGAGTATAGATGGAGATTCTCGAAACTTGAATCTTCACCCGATCTTCAATCATCCTATCCTGTGGTGACTCTAAAAGGGTTAAAGGTAAGGGTGGGTGATAAGAAACAAGATCTCGGACAGGTAAAATGAAACAGTTAGACACGAGCTGACCGTTCAGATGATGGGCTCCTAAACCTCAAATCCACGGTGACTAGGAGGCACCTTTCACCGGTGGGAACAACATATAAGATCGACCATGTGGGCCATTAAATCCACTTCACTGCCATAAACACAAAATGCTTACTGGATAACCACAACTCGCAATAGGTTTACAATGCAAAAATTGAACAATAACGAGCCTCCCTATTGGCTAGAAATAACAAATAAAGACAACGAGCCTCCAAATTTGGCGAAGAACAACAAGCCACAAGCCACAAGCCACAACACACGATTCTTCAATCTTCTCACCCTTGAACTCCCAATCTTCAATCTTGAGTCTTGGAGCCTTCTTTTGTTTGTCAACTCTTAAAATCCTAATGGAAAATAAGGAAAATAAGTTCTACACTAGCTGCGGCCTTCAAACTAGTGCCATAGATGCTCTAGGAAACCAAAAAAAAAGTGCTATAGCAATTTAGAAAGATAATGGCACAAACTCACCACTCTAAAAATTTCAGCCCAATCCAAACTACTATTCAAAAGTTATTAGAAGGCAAAATAGAGGTCCTTTTCTCCTTCCTCAATCTAACCACTACCTCTTCAATCTTCAATATCTTTAATCTAGGACTCCAAATGACAATTTTGAAATCAATTTGAAAAAATCTCACACTTATTTATAACTTGTGAAAGTTTCACAAGATTTTAAGATATGGTCCAAAGGTTGTGAAAGGTAGAGACTTGGCCCTCCAATCAAGAAGTCCAAACTTCACTCTAGATTTTAGCACCTCATAACTTCTTGCTCTAAACTCCAAATGAGACATGTGATATCTTCTTGAAAAGATATTAAGAAGAAAAACACACCTTCCAAATTTCAAAGCAAAAAAATAGACACACCAAAAATTATGGCTTGAAGAAGCCTCTGACCTCTCAATGAAGGTCCTTGAATCTTCACAATTTCAAACTTTAATAATTTTTGAACCCCAACTCCAAATTTCACTTGCAAACACTCTTTGAAAGTTATAAGCACAAAAAATTTGATGCCAAAGTTTCATTTTTCAATAATCCATGCTCCATGAGCTACATCAACCTAAAATTTGGCCTTTTCTTCCCCTCCAAACTCTCACACTTCTTTCTCTCCCTCTCTCTCCTTTTTTCCTCTCAAACTCAAGGTAGAAGATGCTGACCCACCTCCTAGACCTCTAAGGTAGGAAGAATCATCCCATGATACATCACATGGACCTCCTTACATTCCCATTGGCCCTAGGAAACCACCAAAGGTAAGTTCCTATTCATTTTTTAAAGCCAATGAACCCCAAAGATTTAAACTAGAAGGCAAAATACTTCTATTCTCCTATCTTGCAACTTCTAACAAAAACAAAATAAAACACTAAAATTTAAATCAACTAAAGATTTCCAATTCAAACTAAATGGAGGTAAAAACTGGAGTAAAAGAAAGTGTTATTCCATTTACAAGAATTTGAAGATGCGCCTGATAGTATTAGCCATGTAATTTGCACGTTTGGCTTTTGTTAGAGGATTCATTGGCCTTTCAACCAACGTTGATGGCCAATGCCTTTTCTATTTGGCCTCATCATATAAAAATACTGGTCTTTGTTCAAGCCTTTGTAACTTGCCTTGAATGTCACATCTCGTTTGCCTTGTTCAACACATCCTACTTGAAGTAGAATCACCAAAGTACAAGCATTCCTATCAAGATTTCCATGCCAACGTTGCTTTACACGAGATGTATTTAGTGAGCGAGAAGGCCTAGCTTCATCTCGTGGATGGAAAGGCAATGGTGAAGAAATCGCCGACTAAGATGGTTGATTTGGCAACTGAGACAAGGAAAGCTCTAACTCCGCCTCCGGATCAGCCTCTTGATCTTGCGACTCCCTAAAAACCCTCCAGTTTGATATTCTAATTCTAAAGTAAAAAACAAAATCTACTACTGGAATTCAATGAAGTTGTAATGGAAAATCGTCCGCTTAAATAGATGTCATATACCTCTCGGAATAGTGTCACCTTGAAGCTATTCAATAAAATATATTATAATATATTTTTACACTATGTACAAATAAACAACAAGACAAAGTGTAGGTTCAAGTTACTTGGTTCACACACCTTTACTATCCATTTTGCGAGGAGAGTTGTCATGGCATCTATTGGGTCTACCAATCCTTGTCCTCCTTTCTCCTTATTTTGGCAACATTGCAACCACACAACCTTTATCCGAGTCCTGTGAAGCATCCCAGACCACATATAGCTTTGCACCGCACCCTTTACTTTCACCACTCTAGCTTGAGTTCCTGCCTAGATAGCAATGAAGAAATATAGTGACAATAGCAATACATGGTTGACAATGATTACTTTACCTGTGGTGTTAACCTTGGTTATGCACTACAATTCTAACTTCTGATGTATTTTACAAAGTAAAAATTCATCTATGTCCCCCAAGCTTACTGTAAGGCCAAAGAATGATCCCAGTAGCTTGCTCATGTCACCTTCTTCCACCCAGATTATGCATAACAAGTGGTTGACCCAACCCATCGCTAGACCACTAGTATCGGTAGGATTTGATCTAGTTCAAGACAAGTCCAAATCCCAAGTAGAAGGTCTCCAGCATATATATCACCATGCGTACGGACTCTTCCTCTCCCAGCAAAGTCATGGAGGTGTCATCAACAAACTGAGCCATCACTTGTTGTCTGTCTTCCATCGGTAGTTGGATCCCCTTGATTTTTCCTTCTAGTACCCTTGATTTCACCATTGTGTTGAAGACCGCGGTGATGATGATAAAGAAGTAAGGGATTAGGGTACACCCCTGGTGTACTCCCCTCAAAATGTCAAACGATGTGGAATGTGACCCGTTCACTTTCACTGTCGTGTGGGCATTTTGAAACAACAACTCAACCATCGACACGAATTCCTCTAGGCATCCCCTTTTTTTCATAACACAGAACAAAAAATCTTGGTCTACCATGTCGTAGGCTTTACTAAAGTCCAATTTGAAGAAAATCATGGGTTGGCTAGAATGTGCGGCCCATTCTAGGGGCTCATGGGTCAACAAGATATTATCCAACAAAAAATGCATGGGTAAGAAGGTTGACTGGTCAAAGGATATGGTATCCATGAGGACCAGTTGAAGACGAAGTTGCAAGGCTTTGGCATAGATCTTGTATGCTACGTTCAACATTGTAATGGGCCGCTAATTGGTGAGTTTCGTTAGTTCACCCCCCTTGTGTATCAATGAGAGTAGGCCTCTGTTGACTTCTAGTGGCATGACTTTTGAACTAATGGCATCTCTTAGCATAGCCAAGTAGTCGTATTTAACCACCTTCCAATAGCCCTTGAAGAATTCCGTAATGACTTTGTCGGGGCCAAGAGCCTTCCGTGCATCCATCCCTTTCAAAGCCATTTCCAGTTCCCCCAAGTTGATTGGCCATTTGAGCAAGCTCTGTATTTCTTCGGAAAGCCTATAGTCAACATGGCAAAGACATTGTGCTTTCACCCGTTTGCGTGCTAGGTGCTGCTCCAGAGCAATATAAGAGTACAATCTATTGTAGTAGCTCGCACAGATTCTCTTCAGGTTGGCCTGGTCCGTGAATGAGCGACCATTGAGGTCCTCCAACTCAAAGATGTGGGTCCTTGCACCCCGGTCTTTATGAGTTTTGAAGAATTCCTTTGAGCACAAGTCACCTATCTTTTTCTATTTCACTCGGTTTCGTACTTTCAAGACCTTGATGTGTTGTTTTTCTACTATTGCCAGTTGTTCCCTCAACTCATACAAGTTACTTTGATGTTGTTCGTTGCAATTGGCTGGCTCTGCTTATAGTGCACTAGTAGAACATTCAGAGTCCAAATCAAAAGAGAAGCGTTGATATTTTCTATTGTTTTGGACGCGTTGTACTAGACAATAATCAGCAGAAATCTCTTGATTTTTTCTGTTGATATGGTCAAATGAAAAATGAAAAAAAAAAAAAAAAAAAAAACTTTTTTTTTCTGTTGACCAACAATTTTTTCCATTGCCCAATAATTTCAGGCAACAAAACATTTTTTTTTTGCCGCCCGACAAAAGTGGGCAGCCAAGCCACTCACCCAAGGTTGCACCATGGGGGTTCGAACTTGAGATCTCTCTCTTAGCAACTCAACACTCTAACCAACTCACTACCATTTAAATTTCAATGAACAAGCTAGGTGTCATTTTTTTCATACATATATTGTTACAATTTGGTGTTTTGGAACTCAGTAGACTTTGGAGGCCATTTTGTCATAATAAATTAACTTTTTTCAAAAATCTTTGGACTATGAAAAGCTGGGAAAGCAAGCCAAATTTCATCTCCAAAAATCTGTTTGTGATTTGGAGTCTCCATTAAAAAGTTATAGACAAAATTTAGATAGGGTGTTTGAAAATATTAAAGAAAATATTCCTTGCTACTCCACTCTGAATTTTGTCTATAACTTTTGAATGGAGGCTCAAAATCTCAAACGGATTTATGAGGATGAAATTTAGTTTGGTTTTACAACTATTTTTAGTTCAAAGTTTTTTGAAAAAGTTATTGTACTATGACACAATGGCCGCCAAAGTTTGCTAAGTTTTAAGAAAAATAATTGTGAATGATGAAGTTAAAAAAATTTCATAGGACATAGAAATTTAACCATGGTGTTTTAACTGTTACCCAAATGAAGGTGTTTTAAATGTTTTAAGTGTTTTGAAAGTCACAATTGTGTACTTTGACGCCTTCTAACTTTAGGAATTATGTTCACAATCTTGTTGAGAGTTTGTATAAAGAATTTCAAACCAATTGGATCTATTTGTCATGGGTACCTAAAATTTCCCAAAATGAAAAAAAAATAAAATTTAATTGTAAACTTAATTGATCCAAAAAATTCTAGGCATTAACCTGATAGTGAAATATAAGTTTATTAAAAATTTCACATCTTGTACAAGAATTGTATTCAACAAATATTATATCAAGAAGGGCCAACTCAAAAGTAGAAAATGTTTTAAAATCACGACTCATGGTTTTGAGGATTAATTTATTATTTGGCATCAATGTGCCAACCTTGTTCTACTGCTATGGTATAAGAACATTCCAAAATCTTATAAATGTACAAAGTCGAGTCTATAAATTGCAAAAGATTCCAATAGATTCTAACAAATTCCAACAATTTTCAAAAGATTCCAAAAAGATTCTAGATTCCCTAAAATTTTGTTGATTTGGTCATCGCACTATTCAAATCAACAAAAAGTAGGTAGCAATTTGTTGATTTTTACAAAAAGTTCAAAAATCAGTGAAATCGGTCATTGTAGTACCCCAAACAATAGAAATTAGTTGATTTTTTGTTGATTTGGTCATGGTTTTCTACTAGTGGTGCCTTCATTGCCTCTACTAGTTGTGCTCTGAGGTGAGCCTCCTTCTCCCAATGGGATTTTGATGCCCTAATGCATAATTGTTTGTAGAACTTCACTGACTATCTCAATTTCTCAAAAAACCTAAGAATTGGATTAGAAGCCGCTATCTCTTCCACCCTTTTCTATACTTCATCATCTTCAAGGTAGTGTGTGCTCATTTTATATGCTGATTTCCTTGGGGTGATAACGTGGAGAAGGTATTTGCCCTAGACTGGGAAATGGTCTGAATGGGTGTTGTCACCTCTAATATAGTATTTCTCCACTAAGTTTGGCTTGGCCCTAGACGGGAGGAATGAGTAAAGATGATCTAATCATGCTAGTATCTTCACTCCATTTCTCCTATGGTTATCCCACATGTGTTTTATCGGGTTGGTGGTTAGAAATTGCTCTCCAAGGTTGAGTGCCCCCTTTAGTTGTTCGAAGAGAAGCCTCTTAGGGGGATATGAGTTTGCCACACCAATTTGATTTGTCTGATTGGCATTCGAAAAAGTTCCAATCACCACTGAGAAGCCATCTTCATTGTTTGGGCAAACATGCTATCAGTTCCACCCAAAGCTCTATCCTTTCTCGAGCCACTATAGAAGCGTAAACATTTAATATTGAGCGATCTCCCCCTGGTGTCCTGCTCAAGCAAATCCATTGAGTATGTCCACATCTAGAGGACCTCGAGGTTGTAATCATATATTGGGCCGTCGGAGCTACCCAGAGGCACACCCCACCTTTACCTGCCCCCTCCTCCCCAACACTATGCTCGTACCCTAGGGAGGCTTCTTAACTAAAAAACTTGGCCCTCGACCAGATCTCTTTTCCAAAGGCCACTAGCTTGGCACCTTGAAGTTTATGCTCTTGGAAGCATAGGAAGTCTATACTCAATCTCAACACCCAATAATAGTTTTTTATGATCCCTACCTTCAACGAGTCATTTGCTCCTTGGAGGTTCTGTGTGATGATTGTAATCTTCATAATAATTGTTTGGGTTGGAAAAACAAGGCTTGTTGTTGTGCTCCAAATCTCTCTTCATCAACTCCAGGGGTACTAGCCTCACTACCTCATAGTTGCCCTAAAGTGCTCTTGTGGAATTGTAAGAGAGTTGCTCATTGCTTGTGCGTTGATTCCATGACATCAACCCGTCTTGGTTGGGGTGTGGTGAAGCCTTCGTAGTACAACAACTCACATTTTTCTCGGTACCATTCCAAGAACTCCATTTTCCAACATTCTGGAAGGAAATCCATTGGCAATGGCCTATCATTGGGTGTTTTAGTGGTCAAGGTCCCTGCATCCCACTGTACATGAAGGTGCACTTGAGTGTGGCTTGGCCCTGTCGTGCCTAACTACATCCAATGGTCTTGTCCTATTTTTGATCCATTCAGGTCAATTTCCGACCTCGTCTGACTTGGGTTTGTTTTTAGCGTCCCTTAATGCTCTCCTATAATTCCCACTCTTCTAGCGAGCGATTGTTCGAGTATTGCTCCTCCACCTAAATGTTCTGGTGGCGCTCCTACAGCAAGGGTGTGTGGGTGAGGCTCTACTTGCCTCCCCCCATCTTTATTAGACAATGTACCATCTGGCCGCGATGGAACTTCACTCCCGTCCTCCGATTGTGCAACACTATCGCCTTTGTTGTGTTCATTCCCAATTGGCTCCAAAACCATCATCGCTCCTTCTTGCCTTGCTCCCACCCATTCACCTATGCCTAAATCTGTCTACATATCGGGCCTTACTTGAACCAACCTACTACTATATGCTTTGCCGCTTATGGTCTGCTTTTCCCCTTCACTACTCCTCTATTTTGGCATGGAGGAGGTTGTTCATGGTTCAGACAATTGCTCCATCGAGACCTCTACCTTGATGCTAGCTAGTAGCAAGTTCGCTTGTTCATTAGTTTTCCAAAGGCAATTCAGGTTGGGGCCTCTACGTTTTTTTCCCCCGTTCCACTTTCTCCCACCCATTCCATTCGTATTCCAACATCTCACGGGAATCCGTTTCCTTGGTTTCGTTCCTTGTTGATCCTTTAGCTTGCTCCACGGCTTCGTGTCCTTGTTGGGTGAGAACAAATGCACCCGCTCCATTGTGGTGTTCGGCTACTTTGCCAAGGTTACTTGTTGGGTGCCCCCTTTGTGAGAGGCCACCTAGTTCGAGATGCTGGTATCTTGCGAATGGATGCTTTCCATCGAGCCTTTTTATTGAAGAACATCCTTAGCACTAGACTCCGTCGTCCCTTCTCTTGCCTTCCCCACCACTCATAGGCAGTCCTTGACCAAGTGATCAATGGCCAGACAAAACCGACATTTGATTGGGAAGTTACAATAATCAATTGTGACTATCTCTTTATTCCCTATGAACTCATTGACCACTGCAATTTGAGTTTTCCACCCTAATCTTGATGTGAGTCCTATGTAGAACCATTGGTCGGTTGTATGAGGGTTCCTATTGTCTACCCTGAGCACTTCCCCCAATCCTCCCACAATTTTCGATGCTACCCCAAGAAATTCCTCGGGGACTTCCTTTAGGGTTACCCACGTCAGGACTTTGAGACCAACCGGCCTGGTAGCATTAAAGCTTGGCGTCCATATTTGTAGTATGCACATGCCCCACCTAGAGTGGTGTGGTGTGAGCATGAGCAGCTTTTGGGTCACTACCGGTTTCTTACTAAATACCTGAAAAAAAACCCGGCCCAAATCTCTACCCAAACCTACCCAATTACCCACCATGGTTTGCAGACTCCGCACCCACAAAGTTATAGCTTCATGAAATATTTTCCCTCCAACAAAATACGCCACAATTGCATATTTCTACAGTTGCTGAGTTTCTTTTTTAACTACATCTTGATTCACCTTTACTTCTACTATCGCAGTATTCAAGAAGAATCTTGTAGAACTACAAATGAATCCAATGGGCAATTCCTCTCCAAGGGAAACAATAGTTGGGTGGATACAATCATTCTTACCCATGATTGTAACTGCCTCAACGAGCTCAGATTCCACTTGTCCCTCAACTGCGAGTGTTGTTGCTCTTCCCGCCATGACCCCAAACTCTGTCAACGCCACCAGGGCATGTTGCACTCAGAGAGAGTCCGCATACGATGCCATTTCATCCTTTGTGGATCACTCAACCCTAATCCTAACCCTAAGTATTCTGCTCTCACTCGCTTCGATCCTTGCTTCTACTCACGTCAAGGTTTACAAGGAGTTGCGTGGCCTAGTGGACACGTTTAAAAGTGGATTAGAATCCAAGATGTTGCTCAGTCGAAATGGATCCTTAATCCACTCTTGGATCATACACTTCCCACCTGCTTGCGCTCCTGGAGCTTCATTGCCACCTCCTAGCAAAACTGAAGGTAGACAAGCTTTATTACCACCTTAATTAGCAATTTGAATATCTTGGAGCCAACTCAACTTCTCAAGAGGAGCACATATTTTTAATAGAGGGGTGCACTTGTTTGTTTTTGTTTGTTTATTTGAACCAAATGGACAATTTCCATCGATAAAGGGAAACTACACAACAAACCAAGAGCACAAGGCTCCAACAAAAATATTTAGATTTTTGATGTTTTCTCTATTTTAAAAGCAAAGGAACCAAGAAACAATACCCAAAACAAAGAGAACCAGCTTAAAGGGAAGGCCCCACTTGAGGTGACTCAATCAAAAACAAGGTTGTTCTCTCGAATGCATTTTGGGGTTTGGGTGTCGAGTTGTTCGTCTGATGTCACGTGTCATATAAGACGAGTGTCGCATACACTAGACAATTTTGTTGCATAAGACCTTATCCTAGCAGCAGAGATAATTTGAAATCTCCCTTTATGTATGATCCATAATTTAGAATGTAATAAGTGATTATTAAATTGAGACACTTCAATAAAATGAAACTCAAATATGTCAAGATTGGAAATAGAAAGTGTTTTATTTGAAAGTCAACCTTAAAGTTGACTTTATTAGACGGACAAGGGGGTCTACTAAACGTGTTGGACGTCGCGTTCGTCATATTGTCGAGTTGTTCGGCCGAACAACCATGATCAAAAACTCCCATCTTGGAATGAGAAAGGTTTGAATGCATCTATCTAAGTTCCCTAACTCTGAAGAACTTAGTTTGCAGCCAAACGCTATCAAAAGGGGGGTGCTTGTTTCATGAACCAAACCCAAGTGAAATTGTAATTTTCCAATTAAAATTGTAATTTCTATGGATTTTTAAAGTGGGTTGCCCTAAAATTACAAAGGTGGCATTCATAGAATAGAGTAATAAACATCTTAGAAACAACCTATAATTGCTTTGCAATGTATCCCAATGACACTTAAGTGTTCACCATTATGTAACTCCTTTAGTGCTTTGAAGTCAAGTTTCCAGATGACAAATACTTTGATATTCTTGTTTTCTTTCTCATTACTTCTTGGATGAAAGTCATCCTAATTTGTGGAGGTACTATATCAAGTTGTTATCCTATCTAATAGTTGGCTCTAGTGTTACTAGAGTGTATATTTATATTTATAAAGTTATAAATATGCAAGTATGTCAAGTGGTTGACTAAGCCGAATTTGCATTGGCTTGAGTTCAAAATTGGATTTGTAAAAATGAGGTCATAGATTTAAAGATTTCAAAAATTTATTAAAAAAAACTATTAGTTATAGGATTGGTGAATCTAATTGTCTGGATAGAATCTACTACTCAAAATCTACAACTTTCATTTGTATATCGATTCCAAAATATTCTTCTAATAGTACTTTATTTATGATTTTTCTCATATCGCCAATTTTAGGGAACACTGTATATCTTAAAGGAGTGAAAGATTGACATGTTACTTCTTTTTGGCATTAATGCAATAATTTTGTTGTTAGAAAATGAATAGATTTGGATGAGTTCTTGGATAGAATTTGGGCCAAAAAGAAAATGATGGAATTAGCGAGCTAGTAGAAATGGGCTAGCTTTATTTTAGTAAAGGAATTAGCGTTACCTTGAAAACTAGAGTTACTATAAGAAAAATTCTCAAAGATGACCAACAAGGTTAGTCAAGTTTGACCCCTCTTAGAATGAGATTTTTGTACTGAATGTAGTGTTTTTTTACAATAACATACTATATCATGTTAATTACCTACATGCCAAATTTCAGAAGTAGATGAGGAATTCAACAAGAAAATGTTGAACCTATCCAAATTGCCCAAATTTTTTTGAACAATGTAACTTTTGATCTAAGCATGTAGTTGGGTTTCTTTTTAAAATTCTTATGATGGGAATGAATATTCTTGTCTTGTGTTCAAATTTTGAAAACATCCATTAATCCCTAAAGGCCAATTGTCTCCTTGGGGGACAAAATGGATTTTGGGAAGGCTTCTACAACCTCAATTTTTGTCATGATTTTTTGAAACTTTTTATTAAGATATAAAAACACATTAGCTTTCTATGTATACAATTTTTATTTCAATTAGTGCTTGGGAGCAAAAGTTATGTCATTCTAAACACAATTTACACATCACCTTACAAAAAAATCCACAAAAACTTGAAATTAAATTAATTTTTTTCTTATAAATCATGTTTTTCTCTAAAATCAAAATTCATTTCATTTGGATTCGTGATGTGAAAATAATGAACAATCTTCTTTTGGGGGGCAATCTAAGCATCTTCTCAAAATGATAATTGATAGGATTTGTTTTTGAATGTAATTTTCAAAATTAAGAAAAATAAAATTGTTTGACATGATTAAATTTGATTGCTAGAACAATCTCACCATTGGGATTATTGTATTCCAATTCCATGTTAGAACTATTAATGATTTAGATTTTAGTCAATCTTGGACCTATTTCTACTTTAAAAAATTTTAAAGAATCAAAATCCAGTGTAATCTAAAATTGAGATCAAAATCTAGATTTTAAAGTTTTGAATCTTCTTAGTTTAAATTTTTAGGTGTTAAAAATAGACTTTGCATGATCCTACCCTAGTTTTCACCAAGTCTTGGCATTTATTCTAAAGGTGATGCCCTATCAATGACGAAGGGGTTTGTTCCCCCATCAAACAAATGATTGTTCTTTGGCTACAAGTATTGGTAGGAATTGAATGAGTCTAATAAGCAAAACCATTTCTAGCTATCCTTGTAGATAGTTTAGAGACATTTTAGTCCATATAATGAGGTTATGGGAATTATTGAATGCCATCAATAATTATCTTTCATTTTATATACTATCTTATTTTTTTCATAGTTACGAAGGTTTTTGCTTCTACTTTAATTATTATTAGAAAATTTCTTGAAATTTAGATTAGTTTTGATCTAGTAAATTAACCCCTAAATGTTTTCAACTATGTTTTCACCAAAAACGCTCCAAAACTGTCATTTCTAGAACAAGTACCAAATTTTTGGAAAAAACCATTTTTGGAAACATGTAACCGTAAGATCTTGTACGGAACTTATTTGAGAAGATGTGGAAAAAATTTCAGAATTTTTCACCGTGTAGATTGTAAGATATTAGCGTTTGAATTAGCAAAAATCCTTTTTCTGGCCCTGTGAAAAAACGGGCAGCTGCACTTCACAAGGCTACATTTGTATGAAAAAAAATTCCAAAATGGTGGTTACTCTTTGGATTCATTCTTCAAGGCAAGTTGGCTACATGCTTGAAAAAATTCAAATCATTTGAAATTGTACAACATATAGGAAAAAGAAAGTAAGTACAAAGAAGTAGAGAATGATTCAAAATACTAAATTGTGAAGAATTTTGTTATGGAATTGAAAAATTCCAATCCCAATGGTTGTAATGTTTTACTAAAAATCCACACCCTATGATTTTATTTTTTTCAAAAAATATTGAAAATTGAGTGAAATAAAGGACTTCAAAGTTTATTTTAGAGTAGAGAATCCGGAACTGCCCACAAACTAAAATGCCTCATAACTTTCATCTCATAAATCAAAATGTAATGATTCAAAGCTTTCCATGTATATATAAATCTAGAAAACCAATTTCAAATTTTTATTTCTTAAAAAAGTATTTTTTTAAGAATTTTTTGGGCTGCCCCAAGAGCAATGAAAATTACATATCATGCAATAACTTTTTAACCATGAAGTCAAAAGTTATGAAAATTGTTGGGCCTTAAAGATACTCCTCGGGCACATGTTGTGTGAAAATTTCGAAGAAAAATAAGAAAAACTCCATTCGTAGTGAGCTGCCCAAAATTGCTATGTTGCCAAAAAACGCAGTTTGGGCGTTTAGGGGTTAACCCTTGAAGGACCAAGTGTCCATTCAATAACTATTATGTTACTTCTCATTGTAGTCAAAAGGGGATTCTAGATTCTCTCATAATATATTTTTTGGAGATTGTGTGAATAAACCACAAATTCTCAAAGTGTTGAAAATAGGATATAGGGTAAACAACCATAGCCTCTTGTGAATAGTGGAAGTACATTTTAGGCAAGAACCGAGAGTGTGAGATTTTAGAAAGTGGTCAAAATTAGGTGTAGTTACCTTATGTGTTATCAAAAACAAAAACAAAAACAACTAACCAAACAACCAAACTCATCAAGGTAGAAGCACCAATTGTCAACCACGCCCAATACCCAACTTGTAGGGTGCAGTATTTCCAACCAAGGGTTGGAACAAATTTCCAACTAAAGTTCAAAATGTGTTTTTTTGGTCCTTTTCAAAGTTGGGACTAATGTATTTATGACACATGTCCCGAAGTAGTGAGCAAGAAACTAGGCAATAGTGAGTGGAAAAGTAGTTCTTGAATGATCAAAATTGGAAGATTTTAAACAGTGACTATCAGTTATGAGTACTTTTTGGCTCCCAAAATTCACAATAATTTCAATTTTGAGAATAAAATTCTGAAGTTTTTTCAATCCCCATATTTCCCATCTTCCTACTTGGGATAAATTTCCACCACCTCATATTGCTCATGATCTGCTCCAAAATTGCTAAAATGATTGGCTATTGGTGCCTCAACCTTATATGACATAGGGCTGCTTCTAAGTCAAAACTCAAAGAGATGGCTAATAATTGTGCTTGAACTTTTAATCTTTTTTAATCTTTTTTAATCTTCATTCAAAAAATGGAAATATTGATGAGAGATTCACTCAACCCCGTGGAATATTCAAACCATGAATCTTGCTTTGAATCTTGAATCTACTTATTGATAAAAACAGAATCCTTAAGTCATAATGGATTGGCATATTTGTTTAGGGGAAAAAAACATTTTAAAAGAAAATGAGTTGATTGAAAGAAACACTCATGAGCCTTTTGGGTTGGGAATTTCAGTATTATTTCTTAGTGAAAAGTGGAGTAGTTGGGTCTCTTGCTTATGTGGTGTGCATTTCTTATTATAGTTGAAATAAATGTTTGAATCCCTCAATCAATGAAAATTGTCCATGGGTTTCTAAAATTAAATAAATAAATAAACAAATGTCTCAATTATTCCCCCCCCCCCCTCCAAAAAAAAGAAAAAACAAAACAAAAGTTGATTTGATATTTTGGTCTCAATATTTTTCTTTTTGAAAAGACCAAGTGGCACAATTAAGTTACATTCCAGTGAATAATAAATAAAAGTAACTTACATCATAGAACCAGATAGCTTATGTTTGTTTTTATTATGCTTCAGTTCCTCCATTGGAATAAAGTAAAGTAAATGCCCCTTGATACAAAAGAGAAAAAGAAAAGAAAAGAAATGTACTAAAGAGAAGTATTGAATGATGCATCTGGAGGCTGTTTTTTTAATAATAATACTAATAATTTTTAACCCTTAACCCCTAAACGCCAAGGCGGACGTTTTTCGTCGGATGAATAACAAGGAATTCTTGTGTATAGGACAAAATTGTAACTATTCATCCTCAGAATTAGGGGTGAAAAGGGAAGATCTTCAAGAATAGTTTGACTCCCAATGAATATTTTTGATTTTTTTTAAAGTAAATGATATCACCCAGTTCCAAAATGCTTGATTTCCAAAATCACCAGCCTAGCGTTCAAGGGTTAAAGGATAGACTGGTGACTGTGGAAATCATGGCTTTTGGAACTGTGTGACATCATCTACTTTAAAAAAAAAAAATATCCATTGGAGGTCAAATTACTATAGAAGATCTTCCCTTTTCATCCCTAATTCCAATGATGAATAGTTGCACTTTTGTCCTATGCAAAAGAATTCCTTGTCATCCATCGGATACAAAAGGTTTGTATCGACGTTTCAAGGTTAAACATACAGCCTTCAAGGACTGCAACAAGGACTGACCTGACACTACCATAGCAAACTACGGACCAATACCCATCAGGAACAAGTGGAGGAACAAACCCCCTCCCTATGTGAACATAACTCTCATAATAATAAAATTTTCATTTTCATTATTATCATCATCATTATTAATTCTGAGGTCTGTTTGAAGAAGATTTGAAGAATTCAAAGCTGTTCCAAAGAGCAAAATACCTTTTGGTGGATATGGAATTAGAACTTAACCCCTAAAGTCCCAATGTCCCTACGGGGGACAAAATGGATTTCAAGTAGGTTCCTATGAGCTCAATTTTTCATGAATTTTTTTGAAACTTTCTCATAAGATAGAAAAACTTATTAGCTTTTGAAGAATATAATTTTTATTCCAATCGGTGCTCGGGAGCAAAAGTTATGCTACAATAACCTCAAAATGGGGGAGATCGGGCAGCAAAAAAAATTTGTAAAAAATTGAAATTATTATTTTTATTATTTTATTCTCATATATTATATTTTTTTCTAAATGAGAAGCTTTGTTTCATCCTATTTGGATTAGTGATGTAAAAGATATAGAGTTTCTTGTTTTGCGGGCAATTAGAGCATCTTCAAAAAAATACTTTTTCTTTCACTTTAAATGCTAATATCTTTCAATCCATACGGTCAAACATCATGAAATTTTCACTACATGATTCAAGAAAAGTTTGGTACAGGATCATATGGTTAGATTCTAAAAAAAGTACTTTTTCTGATTCATTAGATGAATGCAATAGAAATAGCAGTTTTGAGTGGTTTTTGTTAGAAAAATGGCCTTGGGAATTTAGGGGTTAAAGGTATTATTATTGGGAGTGCATCAGAAAAATACTTTTAAATTTGAAAGTATGAAACCTATCGTTGAGGTGTTTTGACCCAAAAATGATCTGATTTATGAACCAATAGGTGCATTCTTCATTTTTATGGCATTCTTGAAAGTCATTAATTGGTTACTTTATGTCCTCAATGTAGTCCTTGTGTTAATAAATAAAAGAATATTATGAAGTGGACCTTGGACAACCAAATTAAATCATGTTAAATCATTTAGATGCAAACCAAATGACAAAAATAAAAGACGCCTTGGGGGATCTTGGTAGAGGAGAAAAATTTGTGCAAATAGCACAACAAATGTAGGGTGCCATTTCTATGGGTTTCCTTTCTTAAATCTGATTTTTCCAAACCTCTAAATTTTTTGCCTTTTGGATTTCTTTTAACGGGATTTACATTAATCATCCAAAGTCCATATCCAAAGAATCCTCTTTCTATCAAAGTAATTCTTTCAATGAACTTTCGATATTGATAGTCTTAAGTTCTAATTCCACATCATTCAAAAGCTTGTAAAATATTTGCAAGCCATTTTGCCGTGTGGACGAAGGATGCTCTTAGAATTTGTACAAGTGTTCTAACTTTGCAAAATTGTCAAAAAAAATGGAAAGTCTTACAACAAAGTTTCATTGTAATATGTATAGTAAAACACATTACCAATAACTAAGGCACTAAATATGCATAACTTAACATTTTGAAGTAACAATATGTATAAAATCTTTCATTTTATGACACCAAATGTACAACAAGAATAGATAGTGACGTGATGATTGAATTGGATTGTTGATTTAGGATAAAGTAGTTCTACTCCCCTGTCAAATAGGCTTATGTTGAAGTGTTATCAATAAAATCTTAACTCATCTTTGTACATTGAATAGGGGTATTGAGGGGACCTATACTAATTAATTGACACTTCACACAATATAAAAATCTACCTTTATTGTGCATCAGTAGTTATTGAAGTGTCCAAGGATGTACATCTTTTACAAACATTTACAGTTTTCTACAACTAGTCCCTTTAATTTTTTGGTCCCCTCAATACCCCTATTTAGTGTAGAAGTTTTGTAACAATACACATGGCACTTTATGATTGCAAAGTAATGGGGCATCCCACGGGATGATTTGGGATCTTTGTGAAGGTGCCTCAGAGATACTCAAAAATGACACTTCAAAGTTTTTTCAAGTCATGACTTCAAAATTTGCAATTTTTTATCAAAATATATATAAAATACAAATTCCTGACTTCTTCTCTACAAGTAAAAAAACACTCTTCATTTTAGTATTGACTCTACTTATGCACAACAACTTATATCTAACAAGATGGGCCTATGACTTCATAGTCTTTCTTCATGCTCTCATTTTGCAACTACATATGAAAGAAAGTTTTATACATACTTCTTGGAGGTGAAATCACATGTCTTCTACAAGTCGTAAGAATTTTTTTGCTTTCTTTTGAAAATTTGAAATATTGTGAATTTTTGAATAAAAAGTGGAAAAAAACTCATGTCAAATACAAAATATGTTTTAAGAATCTTAACATTATCAAAAGATGTCTACTATAATATAGAAGATCATAGTAAAAATCAATTTCCATGTCATTCAAAAATTAGAAAACCAACACTCCATGGTTATAGGCCCAAAGTTTAGATTCCAAGAAAATGTTGAATTTTAAGGGGGTTTCAGTTTTTAGATTGGATTAGAAACTGGACTTGATAAGATTCATTATATTGGTTGAACTCAAATTCAATAAATGTCATGACCCTCATCAAGAGGAGTGCCCATGCCACCTTGGTGACCAAGGAGGACATTGGGGTTGACTCCCCAAGCCTTGCAAGAGATGGGTTGAGAGGGACTAGGAGTTCCGAGCGATCAGAGCATTGTAACGCTCTGATCGGGATGAATTAGGGGGCGTGTTGCACATTCCTGGAAAGCTTGTGAGAAGACGTGTCCATGGGTTCCAGGAACGTGAGAATCCGAGTTAGGAGTCAAAAGTTATGGCTCCTCAAAGTTGGCAGTGTCCTGGTTGCGTCCCTAGGCATGGGGATGTGGGAAACAAGTTTTGGGAGGAATTCTTTGAGCCAAATAGGGCATGCCACATATCATTGGAAATCTAAGGAGACAAGATTTGTAGAATTCTAAGGCTCATGAGTAAATGAGGTGTGAGCTAAAAGTTATGGGCATCCAAAGAGGGTGGAGTCCTGGAGAACTACACCTCATGGGGGACTCGTACCTTTGGAGGGACATAACTTCCTTAATACTTGTTGTATTGGAAAAAGTGAATAGTCCACGGTGATCTTAGGAAAATGTAGATCACGAAAATAAGCTCGCACTTGGGATTTGGAGCTCTGAGCTAAAAGTTATCCTGATGGAAAGATCAAGAGTCTTTAGGGGTCCAGTTTTGGGGATACCACTTGGAATTGGGTGGTCTCCCAAGATGCAGAGCATCTTGGGGGTTTTCGGTGACCTCTAGTATGGGGGGAGGACTGCCAAATCCCGCAGAGAGTATTATGAAGAAGGGTGGTCTCCCTCCTCCCTCCCGGATGGCCCCGGGTGGTGAGGTTAGTGTTGGAGCCTCACCACTACTTGTGTGTTACCATGGAGTGCTTGTGCACTCCTTGATACTAGTTGGGTGGTGTTCCACTCTACACTAGGCGATGGTATGAGTCCCGTTTGGTGAGTTCCGATTAGTGAGTCTCAAAATGAGTTGGGTTGGGCCTAGTAGGAAGTTAGGTCTTATTCAAGGGCAGTTAGCACCGGTGGAGAGTAGTACCTCCACCAAGTGCTTGGACATCAATGGAAGTTCCGGCCCATGTCATCAAATGACATGCCCGGTGTCTTGTGGGAGTTAAGAGTTGGAATGGAAAGTATTGGGAATCACGGAGGAATGGGAAACCTCATGACTTGAGTTGGAACCTAACATTATGGGTGCGTGGCATGTGCAATGTTAGGAGAGCGTGACCCTTGGTTTCACAAAAAAGTTAAGTACTTGGAAAGCACTAGAAGGTGAATTTAAAGTGGTCAGTGTCACTAAGGGGCGCGACAATAAAGATATTTTCACGACTAAAATTCAAATGAAGATAAGAGAATAAAGGTTGCCAAAATTAAGTATACAAGGATTTGTAGATTTTTTTCATTTTCTTAAGTGGGAATGTCAAAAAATATCACAAGGAGAGGAAATCCAACACCATTCATTGAAAATAAGTTCAAGCAACTCCTCCAAAACAAATTAGATGATCTTTTTTTTTTAAAGCTAAAAGCTTCACCAAAATCATCTAGAGGACCCCTTTATGACTAAAGAGACCAATTTGGATTTTGAGGGAATTTAGGCATACTTTATTGATTTCATAATTTGGAAATTTTTGAATGGATTCTAGTCATCTTAATCTATATGTGAAGCTTTGATCACACAAGTCTACTAAATATTACAAAATTCATAAGAGATATTCTAAAATTAGACTAATGAATCTTATTTGATAGTATATATTGATACCTACATTGAAGACTTTGAATCATTATATTTCAACAAATGAATTGAAAGTTATGAGGAATTTCAATTTGCGGGCAATAGAGATAGGATAAACATATATAGTTACCTTTTGGATTCAATTTTGAAATTTTAACTCCTAAAAGATTGCAGTGTTTTGAGGCCCAAATTGCTTCAAAATACTTAAATCTAAAGCAAGGCTAAAAACTTCATCTTTATTTCTTCTAATTTATCAAATCCAACCATAAAATCTTTTAGTGAATTTATTCAAGTGCATCCTCCCAAAATTTTAGAGTGAAAATCCTTACCCATTGCAAGTTCAATATGACCAAACTCCAAACATAGCTAGTTATATCTATTTATTCCAAAGGATGAATTTTTGTCTTTCAACAGTTTTAGAAAAAAGTGTGTATGCCCTACAACTTGTGCATTTTAGTCAATGTGTTGGAGAATGGTTTGAAAATGCATGCAAAGAAATTTAATCAAAAAAACTTTCACACTCATCTTCATAAAAATAATAATGTAGTAGGTGGTACTTGATGGAAAAAAACCTAAATTGCTAATAATTTTGACAAAAATTTGAGAATTATAAATCCTAATGATGAAAACTTTCTAGTAAGGAACACATATTCCATGCATTTTTTTTCATTTGTAAATTTTCAAAATTGAGTTAAAAAAAGACTTGATATGTATTTTCTACCTTTGTTATCTTCAAAGTAAAACCCTCATAACTTTCATCTCATTGTTTGGAACGAAATTATTCAAATGTTTATGAGAAGTTATCAATCTAAAATAATAAAATATGACATAATAATCTTTTTTAGAATATATATTTAGTTGTCTAATTTAACATAGACATTTTAAAAACCTATAATTGATGAAATATTTATCATAATTACATGAAATAAAGCTTCAAGTGTAGATTTAGAGGATTGGCATCCACCCTAAAAAATTCATGCAAAAAATCCCAAATTATGAAGTCAATAGAGCCTACCCAAATTCTGGAAAAAAAATGAACTCTTTTGTTCTTTAGGAGGTAAAAATAAAAGAAGAATATAGGGTATTTATTTTTTATTAGAGCATTTTTACCATTGAAATTTACAATTCTCAATTTCTTGTCAAAATTATGAGCAATTTAGTTTTTTTCTTTAATCTGATACCACCATCAAATGTGTAATTTCTTAAAAAAAAAGGAATATTAAAAAAATTGACTTAAATATGTTTTCATATATCCTCAACTCATTTTCTAGCATATCGACTAAAACACACTAGTTATAGCACACATGTATTTTTTCAAACAAATGTTGAAAGACAAAACTTCACCTTTAAGGACTAGATAAATTTACTTTTTGAAGTTTGGTAGAGATTTTCGGTATAAATATTTGAGAGGATATACTTGAATAAGGTAGCTAAATAATCTTTTTATTGAATTTGTTATAGAATAAATAAAGATGAAGATTTTAACCTTGCTTTTGGTAAAGAATTTTAAAGCATCTTGGGGGCTCAAAACACCACAAAACTTTAGGAATAGAGTGACCAATTTTTAAATCTTTCTACCTTTTACTTACCTTAGTAGGGACCTCAATTTCTTTTTTCAGTTAATCCCTAAGAGACCAAGGGATGTTTCAAGTAGAAGAGTTTGAAAAACTACCATGTTATAAGGCTGTGAGAAAAAAATGATTTTTTTTTCAAAATTCAATTGTACAAATTTGTATTAGACTAATATAGGAATGTGTGGAAAAATTTCAGAAACTTTGACTGTACTGATTGAAAGATCAAAATGTTTGAGGTTGGAAGAATTTTTTTTCCAACCTCACCCAATAAGGCTAGCAAATTGTAACTACTTTTAGAATTATATTTAATACTACTCATGTTGTTGTTTTTTACATTTACATCTTGTATCATGTAAGTTACATACTTGTCAAATTATCAAACTTAGAAGAAGAATTTTGCATATGCTATCTGAAGTTGCCCAATTGCCCCCAAAGTTTAGGAGAGTGTAACTATTGATCCAAGCACCCAATAGAAAAATTAAACTATATTCCTACTAAAGGGGTACTATATGTTTACACTTCATGTCAAAATTTTGTACACATCTAACCAAAATTGATTTCGTGCACAACAATCTAAGATCTCTTGTGTATGTTGAATGGTCACTTGGTCCTTTAGAAGTTAAATTTTTTAAATTTTGGTATAATGAACCCTAGAAAGACAAGTTGGTCACCATGGAAATCATCTTTCTAGGTACTGTGTGAATCATTTGCTTAACCCCTAATGATCCAAGTAGGGTGTACTTTTGAATTGGGCTACAATTGCCAAGAACTTCAGCAATTTGTTTGTTTGCTTTTCCTTAAGATTGGATAGAATGTAACTTTAGGATCTTGTAGTTCAAATTGGGAGTGAGCACCACAAAAAAATTAAAATTACTTGACCACACAATTTAGTAGATATTTAAGTTTGAAGTTTTATTTGGATTTATGGAAAAATAGGGCAACACAATTTGAAGGACCATTTTTTGCTCAATGAAAAACAAGAGAGTTGAGAATGCTCATCTAAAACCTCAAACAACATTCTAGTCATTTTGTAATTTTTGGTGGAGCTTGTAATGCATGTTGGTCATTGAAATGAGAATAGTGTTTATAAGAGAAACAAGAATCCGGGCACACTTGTCTTCTCCTTGAGCTCCTTGGATCTATCCTTTTTGAGGTGGACAACAATTGCATCAGTTGGCTAACTTTTCAATCAAAGCCCAAACTGAACCCCAAAACACCAGTCGTGATCTATTCTACACCACTTAAATTCAAAAAAATTATATAAGGTGGATTTTTAACTTGAAATTTGATGAAACTACCATGATTGGATTTATAATGCAAATCATTTTTTAGAATTAATCAATACCTTAATCCCTAGAGGATCAAACAATGTTTTTTGGTAACATAGCAATTTGGGGCAGCTCACTATGAATGGAATATTTTTTTTTCTTTGAAATTTTCACACAATATGTGCCCAAGGAGTAGCATTAAGGCCTAACAATATTCATAAATTTTGAATACATTGTTAAAAATTTATTGTATGATATATAGTTTTCATTGCTTAGTGAGTAGCTCGGATAGAAAAAAAACTTTTTTAAAAATCATTTTTTTTAAAATAAAAATTTGAGACTAGTTTTCTTAATATACATGGAAAGCTTTGAATCATTCCATTTTGATTTATGAGATGAAAGTCATGAAGAGTTTTAGTTGTCAGTAGTTTGAGGGTAGTTATGGAATCTCCACACTAAAATAAACTTTGAAGACCTTTATTTAACTCAATTTTCAATATTTTTGGAAATAAATAAATACATTAGGTGTATATTGTTCATCACAACATGACAAATATTGGAATTGTCATTTTTCGAGGCATTTTTCAATTCCATAAATAAATTGTCAACAATTTAGTATTTTGAATCATTCTCTACTTCTTTCTACTTACTAATTTTTTCCTATATGTTGTACAATTCCAAATGATCTAAAAAATTTCAAGCATGTGGCCAACTTGCTTTGAATAATGAATCCAAAGAGTTACAACCATTTTGGACATTTTTTCATGATGATCTGACCTTGTGAAGTATAGCTACCTGGGTTTTTTCAAGGCCAAAAAAGTTTTTTGTCAATTTAATCGCTAATATCTTGCAATCTCCACACTGGAAATCTCTGAAATTTTTTCCACATCTTCTCAAACCAACTAACTACAAGATCCTATGGTTATATGTGTCCAAAAATGTATTTTTTCTAAAATTTGGTACTTGTATTAGAAATGGCAATTTTGGAGTGTTTTTGGTGAAAACATAGTCAAATATATTTAGGGTTAAATTAGTTAGTTAGTTAGTTTTGTTTGTTTGTTTAATACACTAAGATCTAAGAAATCATAAATCTTCCAATAGTGTTCTTGGTTCTTTTGGAAAACTCTCTACACGGAGGGGTGCACAAACTTTGTTTCGTGGCATTTAGACCTACAATATGAAAGTTATTGAATTAAGAATTTTTTATGAATTAAAAAATGGAATTCAATTATCTTTTATTTTAAAAAAACCATAACTTTCATATCGCATGTCTAAATGCCATAAAACAAAGCCCTTGCACTTCTTTGTACACAAAGCTTTCTATTTCTATTAAGAATGCAACGTCTCACATTATAATCACTAGGAGAAAATTGTGTTGAACTTGTTAAAAACTACGTTTTACTTGACAGAAACTATATTGTACTCAACAAAAAAATGTGGGCTAGATTTTGTTGAGTTCTCCCTTCATACCGCAAAATTCTGCATTTTAGCATTTCAATACAAAATTTGACAAGTGAAACACATAATTTTGTGTTAGAATGCAAAATTTTGGGTTACAAAGGGAGATCTCAATAAAATCTAGCCCACATTTTTTTGTTGAGTAAAACACATTTTTTAACAAATTCAACGCAATTTTCTTCTAGTGAATGAAGCCCCATGATGTGAGAGACATTGAATTTCAAAAGTTTTTTTAATTAAAAAATTATACAAAATGACTTTCACTTTGATTTTGGTTGTAGCAATGTCATGGAGGATACTAGTTTTTGTTTTTTTAAACCCAAAATTTGAAAACGGGCAGCTCAAAAAATTAGGTTAGTGACTAGAAAGTGATTACTTGAGTCATCAAGGATGAGCAAAACCCAAGAATACTCATTGAAGGTCAATCTAAGTTATTGTGCAAGACCTTCCGTCTTCACGCCGAATTCCAAAGATGAACATTTGCACTCTTGTCCTATATAAAAGGATGATTCTCTATCATCCATTGTACACTTAGTGTTCATAGCATCTTTTTAGAGTTCACCCTTAACCCTTAAATATCAACATGGATGTTTTTTGTCCAATGGATGATAAAGAATTCTCCTGTGTAGGACAAAAGTGCAACTATTCATCCTCGGAATTAGGGGTGGAAACGGAAGATCTTCTATAGTAGTTTGACCTCCAATGGATTTTTTGGTTCTTTTTAAGTAGATGATGTCACATGGTTCCAAAAGCCATGATTTCCACAATCACCAGTCTGTCCTTTAACCCCTAAATGCCCAAGGCACCCAAATGTGGTATTTGGAAAACTTTGAAGTTAAGTAAAATCAACCAAATTGCTATTATTAGTAGTTTATATTTTTGGAGAATTCTTTTTGGAGTCTTGTTTCAGGATCAAAAAGTTGATCTTAAAAATAAAGGATTATGATTTTTCTATTGAAGATTTTGTGCAAGGATACCTAGTGCAATCTTGTCTTCCCGTAGTGTTGTGGGCTCTTGGAAATGAGCCTCAAATACACTAGATCTTAGAGGCAAAATCACATTAGAAATTCGTTTAAAAAAATTGTAAAATAGATTTTGAAAAACCGTAAATTGATTGGGATTGTGCATACTAGGCCCTATAACCTAATATTTTTTTTAGTGAAAAAATTTTTAGAGTTGACATGCAAAAAGTGAATTGAAAATTTTTCACCATTTTTACACCCTCATGATCAAACATTATAATCTTTCAATTTGTAAGTGATATTGTTATACTTTCTTTTCCTATGTGATCTCTAACATGTCTAGTTTGAATTTATACAAATACAATTCAAAAGAAATTGGTACAACTTATGAAAATGTTGACTTTTTGTTCAATTTAGAGCAAATTTCAAGAAGCTCCAAACAGGCCTTGGGCATTTAGGGGTTAAGGGTTAAGGGTTAAGGGTTAAACACGGGACTGGTGATTGTGAAAATCATGCCTTTTGGAACCGTGTGACATCATCCACTTTAAAAAAAATACTCATTGGGAATCAAAGTACTGTAGAACATCTCCCCTTTCCACCTCTAATTCCAAGGATGAATAGTTGCAATTCTGTCCTACACAAGAGAATCCCTTGTCATTCATTAGACAAAAAACGTCTGCCGCAATGTTTAGGGGTTAAAGGGAATATATATATTTTGAACCAAACGGACAATTTCCATTGATAAAGTTAAAGGGAATATTGATTGCAGACAAACAAAACAACTTGTGCAACCCCACATGACGGACATTGTGTCCAGTGCAAGTTTTTTTGGTTTTTTTTCCTCTCTATGTGGGAGAGCCGGGGCCTTTCTTAATTTCATTGGGATTGAGAAACGGATCAGGCAGTCAAGTTGCAATGTTGGGTCATTCAGTAGTCACCGACAGTCATTTGTGTCAAAAAGAAAAAGAAAAAGAAAAAGAAAAAGAAAAAGTAGTCACCGACAAAATCAGTTGCAGTAATTAATATTTAGTGTCACTGATTGATGAGGAGGCTTGTCTGAGACTGACTTTAGTGTTTTTTTTGGTTTTTTAGTTGTTTTAAAATTTATTTATTTTTGACACAAATGACTGACTTTAGTTTGTGGGGGGTTACTGTGTCAGATCATATTTTCTTTGGTGCATATTTACTTTATTTATTTATTTATTTAATATTTAAATTTTTTGACACAAGTAACACTCTCTTTATTTTGAATTCCTGGATTTTCTCTCCATTCTGCAATTCTTTGGAGGTTGTGGTGTGCCAGAAATCGCAAGGTCTTTGAGGAACGAGCTTATAAGGTAAACCAGCCCATGACAGGCAGAATGGCTGGTTTGCTATGTTCACATTTTCGAAGTTAAAAAAAAAAATTGTACAATGATAAGCATCAGAAATGCAGAGAGCAATTGAAAATATATTTTTTTGAAAAATTATCAATTTGTTATGATTTTTGGAAGTGTGTTGCCCAATTAATCCAAAAGAGTCTGTAGACTATCCCCAAATCACCAGAAAGTGTTCTCATAATGGTCATCTAACCATCTAAAGTGGTCTCAAACTTTCCTAACATGGTCACAATATTTTTTGACATGGCCATGACATAAAAGAATAAAAAAGTTAGCTCTTGAAATGAATTTACACTACAAAGATAGAAGGTCCTAAAACAGTCACTAATAACTCCATCAACATCACCCAAGGCATTAATTTCGGCCACAAACATACCTAATGAAGTCTCAATCCCATTTATTAGCAAAAATCTACCATGGATTGATGTAAGACTGAAATGGGTGGTTTTCTAGGTGTTAGCATTGGGCAGTTTACTTGTCATGGGTTGGTTTACATTAGTTGTACAACGAGCCTCTTACAGAAGTCCACCCAAGGGTGAATGTAAAAAAAAGCCCCCTATTTTGTGCTATAATAATTTTATTGTTAACTCCTTCCGAAGCTAATTTGGGGCCTCTAATTGCAAATATGAACTCCAAATTTGAAAAAAAAAGTGCACAACAAAGAAAAGGTTCCTACATTTTTCTTATGGATAAAACATGGGGGCAAAATTGTGTACGTAAGAGGCTTGTCATACAACTATAAGCTAGACCCTCTTTGAAGGGAAGGCTATTATCAGTGGCAACCCATTCTTGATCACCACCTCTTTTTGGCAATGTAGGTTGATTTCTTTTTACATAGGAGGAGATGATAGAGATTGATTACATCATAGTTCTTGGTGTAGTTGTAGTACATTGTGATTGTTTTACAACACTCTCAATATTACAACCAATCCTTGGTAAATTTTGCAACCAACCCTTGGTAGGAATTAGAAAGGTTTATATGACCAAAGTGGGAAGAACATAATCTTATGTTAAAAAATTCATAGTAATTATGTTTTGAGAAATAAAAATTTGGAAAATCATGGAAACCTTTTTTAACTCTATTTCTACATAGTGGAATATTCCCCCCCCCCCAACTCACTCTCCAAATAGGTGTAACCACTCAAGTGTTTGGAAATAGGTTGCTTCCCTTAATGTCTCTCAAATTTGCAACTTCACTTGGAGGGACATGGTGCTTGTAGGCATGGTCCACATGAACCATAAGTTATCTTCTCTTTCTATGATAAGTGTAGTGAGGATAGGCAAAATAAGGTAGGGGCACCAATTGTCAACCACACCTAATACCCAGCCTTTAGGGTACAATATTTCCAACCAAGGGCTAGAACAAATTTCCAATCGAAGTTTAGAATTTGTTTTTTTGGTCTTTTTCAAGGTTGGGACTAATGCAATTATGATCTATGTCCCAAAGTAGTGGGCAAGAAAGTAGGAAGCAGTGAGCATGAAAGTAGTTCTTAAATGATCAAAATTGGAAGAGTCTAGACATTGGTTATGGGTCATGAGTACTCTTTGGTTCTCAAAAATCATGGTAATTTTAATTTGGGGAATAAAATTCTGAAAAAATTTCAATCTTGATATTTCCTATCTTTCTACACAGGAAAAATTTCCACCATTTCATACTAATTATAGTTCGCTCTAAAATTCCTTAAATGATCGGCTATGGGTCCCACAACCTTATCATTAGCCAAAACTTCATCAATACCTAGTGCAAAAACAACATGTTTTGCTCCAATACTCTATACAGGCCCGAGTGGCCTTTGAAACTTTAAATTTCAACTTTTGCTCTCTTTGTCCCTAGTTGGGCTAGTTAGTTTGTCGATTTGGTATTAAGTTTGGTGGAAGGATCATGAATTATCCTATTATGTATTAGTGAGTAAGAACCCCAATTGGGTGGTTGTTGTGTAAGATTTAAGAAGCCAAGTTGGTTGTTAGTGTTCGTCAAGTGTTGTGGCCTATATAGGTGCAAATTGGTGGTTGTCTTTCACCCACTACCTAGTATATACAAATGTAAGAATCCCGGCCTTGAGTGGTTGTGTAATTTTGATTTTGATTAATATGGTGGAGCTCTCAAGCATATTGTGTGTGTGTGTGTGTGTGTGTGTGTGTGTGTGTGTGTGTGTGATATGAATGATTGCCTAGTAGTATGAAGTGTTGTTGTAAAGATTGGGTGCATGTCACGACCCTCATCACAAGGCGTGCCCGTGCCACCTTGGTGAGCAAGGGGACATTGGGGGTGACTCCCCAAGCCTTGCAAGAGATGAGGTGAGGGGGACTAGGAGTCCCGAGCGATCAGAGCGATGTAACGCTCTGATCCGGACGAATTTGGGGGCGTGTGATACATGCTTGGAAAGGTCTTAAGAAGACGCTTCCAGCCGTCCAAAGAACGCGTGATTTGGACTTGCGAGTCAAAAGTTATGGGCGTTCAAAGTTCGGGGTGTCCCAGTCGCGCCGGGAGTGCCCTGGCCGCGGCGGGAGTGTCCCGAATCTTTGGAGAGCGATATCTTTGCGAGTACTTGTCCGAATGGAGCAAGTGAGTAGTCCATCGGCATCTACGCGTCGCGCAGATGTCGAAAATGGGGTCGCATGTGCGATTTGGATCCCGGACCGCAAAGTTATGCCGGGTGGAAGTTCGGGAGTCCCAAAGTAGGGCGAATCGGGAGAAATGGGTGGTCTTCCAAGATGGGGTGCATCTTGGGGGTTCCCGGTGACCTCTAGTAGGGGGGGGGGCTGCCGAATCCCGCAGAGAGTACTATGAGGAGGGGTGGTCTCCCTCCTCACTCCCGGATGGTGCCATGGTGAGCCTAAGTGGCCCCGGGTGGTGAGGTTAGTGTTGGAGCCTCACCACCACTTGTGTGTTACCATGGAGCGCTTGTGCACTCCTTGATACCGGTTGGGTGGTGTCCCACTCTACACTAGGCCATGGTGTGAGTCCCGTTGGGTGAGTCCCGATTAGTGAGTCCCGAAATGAGTTGGGTTGGGCCTAGTGGGGAGTTGGGTCCCATTCAAGGGCGGTTAGCACCGGTGGGAGTAGTGCCTCACCGAGTGCTTGGACATCAATGGAAGTTCCGCCCCATGTCATTAAATGACATGCCCGGTGTCTTGTGGGAGTTAAGGATTGGAAGGAAAGGATTGGGAGTCACGGAGGAATGGAGAACCCCGTGACTTGGGTTGGAACCTAACATTGTGGGTGCGTGGCATGTGCAGTGTTAGGAGAGCGTGAACCTTAGTGGCACTAAGGTGCTAAGTGTTTGGAAAGTGAGCTTAAGGTGGTAAGTGTCACTAAGGGGCGCGACAGTGCAGGTGTGACAATTTAGACATGTCTTAAGCTAAATGTTTACTGAGTTGTGAGATTCAAGTTTGTGAGTTCCCAATTGCTTGTTGAAATCTAATTTGAATTTGAACATGACTGTGAATGTGTTATCATTATGGAATGTTGCTTAGCCAAGTTGGAGATCCTTATCTTCCTTGAATGAAAATGTGGATACTAGTGGATGATTGTTGTTTAGTTGTGTATTGAATTGAAAACTATCTTGTTTTATGTGGTTTGGATGTAAATATCTAGTTTGTATGTTTTTAGATCTTAAATCAAAAGTATTTTATGCTTGTATCATGTTCAATTCTTTTTACCAAATTGAATATTAATTTTGTTCAGGTTGGAAGATTAATTAATCAAAGAGTAATTTTTCTCTTGGTTGTTTAAGAGAGGAAACATAGAAATTTGTTGGATATGCAATTAGAATAATATTGAATAGTTTAGAATGTCAAACGAAATAGGGACATAATGTGATAAGTGTGAGAATGGTCAATTGGATAGTAAATGAATGTGTATAGTGAAGTCCTAATTGGAATTTATTCTTGATATTGAATTTGAATTCTAGTGGGTTCACGAATTGGTTGTATATACATTGGTTGTCGAGGCAATAGTTGCAATAAGTCCTAATTAGAGAGATTAATAGTTACATATCCAAGTTTGGGTTGGTTTAGACTTCAACAAGCTACTAAAAGATGTCTTTGCTAATTTGGAGTAAAGAGTAGCTAATAGGTGCAAAGACCAAATTAGAATAAAGTTGGAATGGAGAATAAGGAGAAGAATTTCCAACCAAAGTAAAGCTATGAATAAATCAACAATGAAAAATTAATTTAGGTGGTTATTAATTAATTTTAGTGGCCATTAAAAGTGCAGCGCCAAATTGCGTAATTAAACCAAATAGTGAGGAATAGTCATGCCTAGTTGGAAGAGATTATACTTATATTTGGATTGTAATTTCTAATTTGGATTATCTTGCAGCAAGCCTATAACTTTGTTTCCTTGAGTAAACTTTACATACATTATGATTTAGATTTCTAATTAGATTTCCAATTAAATCCTCCTTCTACAAAAGTTAAGAGAATTTATTTTTTCAAAATTGCCAAACATAGTTAAAAAAGTTTGACTCCTCTTTGACCATGATTTTTTTTAATGAAAATTAGTTTTATTTGTACATTTTCATAATAAATCATATCAATTTTGCACATGCCAAATTTCAAAAGTAGATGAAGATTTTAGCAAAAATGCTAAAACTCCTTGATTTGCCTAAATTATTCTGGATAGCAAAACTTTTCACCAACACATTTGATTAGAATATTTTACCCTTTTTTGTAAAGGTGGTTGATTGTATGAACCTTGAGTCAAAATTTCAAAAACATTGTTTCAAAATAAGTTCTATAGGAATCTACTTGAACATTCATTTGTCCGTTCCATCAACAAACAATTATACTTCAGGGATTGAAAACCTAGATGTCTACTACAAGGATATAGGAGGTTTGAGTGTTCTTTGGGCAACATTTCATCTAAACAAAGACAATGAAGTTGCCGAACCTTTATTAATATAAACTTCTAAATCCATATGGATAAATATAATTGATATTAGCTTTGAATATGCATCTTCATTTAGTCAACTCATATCTATTTACTCTAAATCTAAAAAACCAAAAAATTTAAGTTGTGAACAATGTGAACCACTGTCAAAAAAATGCCATGGGCATTTTCTAGGCAAATAATTTGTTGTACATAGGTTTCTTGTCCATTTATGTTATTTTGTCCTTATTATCGGGCATTACACTTTTTTCATCTGTCAAGAGTTTCCCTTATGCAATTTATGCCAAATAGCATCTTCTTGCATTAGGCATTCAACAATGAAAGGGTCCTCCTCATTAGGCTCCACCCTCCTTGTCAAATCCTTTATTGTGGAATGGCCTCGCAATTGGGCATTACTCTATAATTTTCCAAAATTTTATTCTTCCAAACATAATTACTATAAATAATTTAGCTCAAGATTTTATTCGACCCCTATTGATTGTATAGGTTAGGTCTTCCTATTTATGACTAAGGAGTGGTTACAATATTGAGAGTCTTGTAGCCAATAATAATGTGCCACAACTACATTGAGAAGTGCGTTATAACTAATCACTACTCATCACCCTTTTTTTTACTTTTCAAGAAAGTGCTACAATGGCAATCACTTAAAATTTAGTGAAGCATAAAATTTCTATTGTCATCCATTTTTTGGACCAAAAAACACTTTTCAGGCATTCATGCACTTTTTTCATCCAAATTTGGACACTGCATCCACAATTTTGAATAGAAATAAAAAAAAATTGGCAAAAAAATATTACTTTTATCTAGTGAAAGCTAGACATTTATTTTTAAATGGTGCAATTTGATCCCATGGTGCCAAAAGAAAAGGGTTGTTACTCATCTCTACATGCACAGAAAGAAAGCATCCTACAAGGCAAAAATGGGAGGGGGATCAGAAATGGGTCACCTCCCTTCCGTAGAACTTTGCTATTTTTTGGTAAAACTTGGTAAAACTTGCAAGAAAATACTGTATCAAGATGATCACCCATTTCCAACCACTTAAGCAATTCAACCTATTTGCGGCATGAAAAAAGTTTAATAAAAAATTTCTTTGAGTAGCTAGAGAAATAGATTTAAGAAGGATTTTATAATTTCCTAAATTTTTTCCCTTAAAAGCAAAATTATCATGAATTTTTTTCGTGAAGATTCTATTTGTCCCATTCTTGATATGTAGGCAAACCTATTTCCAACCATAAGATGGTTCCAAAATCAATGTAAGGCTTCCAATGTACACATTCTGATCATCTAAGCTTTTTTTTTTACTCAAATGAAGATCATCTAAGCTTTCAATGTACACCTCCTGGACATTTTTGATGTCCCCGGGGTCCTGTGGTGCATAAGCTGTCACCTACAATTCACCTGATCGGAAATGTAGCAGACTAAACTGCAAGAATGGGAGGCTGATCGGAAATGGGTGATCTCCTTTATTAGAAGAATTAGTGTGAGTAGGGGTAGTCACAGTTCCTCCATCCTCTACATTTTCTGTGGAGAATGGGGACATGCCTGTTACCGGTTGGCTTCCCCCGTGCATTGTGAAAAGGAATCTTTTTGTTGGAAGAAATTTTGTACGCGTCCATTCTGCTCCTCCGGAGGAGAAGAATGGACGCGTACAAAATTTCTTCCAACAAAAAGATTCCTTTTGGCACTGTAGTTCCACTCCGCGATGCCCGGATTTCTGCGTCACCTTGCCGTTTTCACCTCCGGTGGAAGTTTCCACTCCGCAATGTCCTGTTTGTAATCAAGCGTTGGAGTGCTTGCGGTGCGTACTTCAATTGAGGTATTCAACCCCGGAAATCAGCAGAGTAACGCGCATCCCTTTCCGAGGTAAAATATTCTCAGTCCTCCATTTCTCCACCCTTGTCTGACGAAAAAGGAGTGTCACAGTTCCTCCACCTGAGAATGATCCTTATTGGCTCCCCATTCACCGGTCGATCTTCCATTTCTCCACGGAAAATCCTCTACATGAAGGAACTGTGACTACCCTTAGTGGTTGTGGCTTATCCATGACAATTGACAAATGATCATACTATTTGGGCATTGACCTCCCTCAAAGCCGGTCATATTTGACAACTGCAAGAGAAAAATTCCCCACTAAAGTCAACACCTACAGGAAGATAACCTCTGAATTTGACTATTTAGATCAAAAGTCATTGACACTCATACTAATTTTAGTCACACTATCCTGTATTTTATTTATTTTTATTCAGTTACATAGTTAATTTTTTAAACTGATGAACCGGAATTTCATTGCCCAATAATAGAAAAATTATCCTAAATTTAGTATACCCTGAAGTTGCTGGTAAATTGTTTGCACGACTGATTGACAATCCAGAGTTTTGAAGTGCTGCATGTGCACTTTTACCAAAGCATTGCATTACAAGGTCGGTGCTAATAATGTCAACAGCGTTTTTCTATTTCAATTACTGCACCCTGTACTTGTATTAAATGTCAACAAGATTTTTTGATTTCCATTAAGGCTAACTGCTCCCTGTCGTAAATAAATAATGAAAAAAAACTGACACCAATTTTCTTAAATTTTTTTGGAAAACAAATGAAACGGAATTTCAAACTGACACCAATTTCGGAATGAAGGTTTGAACTGAAATGACAAGCCACAGTTTCACTGCAAAGTTGAATTAACATTCTTTGCAATGAAATTCCGTTTCATTTGTGTCAAAAAATGAAAATGAAAAATTAAAAAATGGAATTAAAAAATAAATAAATATATTCCTGAATTCATGAACTTGATCACAACAAAATAATGTCTAGAAATTTAGTTCTTTAAAAAAGAAATAGAATAAGAAAAAGGGAAGTACATGTATTTGTAATAAAATATTTTAATAATTCTACTTATGAAAACTTAATAGTAGTAAAGATCAATAATTCAATATGATATTTCTTAATTATTATATAATCTACCCTAAAATTCTATGCAACCAAATTATGGTTTTTGAGGTTTCAATCAGTGGTGTTGTTTGACTTTTGATTTGTTCATAAGCCAAATTTATATTTTTAGATGCTCATCTTTGGAAATATATTTTGAATGCACATGAGAGTTCAAATGCATGTTCTATGAAATTATGAGTGATTTGACATTAATAAAAATTCAATTTTTTCAATTATTGAAGGACTTGGGAGGACTTGCCACTTGGCAATTTTTTTGAGAACATTACCCCTTGATGGCGATGGCATGACAAGAATATCTTTTAGGTCATAAAAATTGTGTTTAAAAGTAGAAGTCTCCCCTTGAAATGCACATCACAAGAGGAGTTTTGCATGCAATGGTTTTACCTAACTTGTGTCCAGAATTAGCTGACTAAAGTTCCCTTGATTGCTATTAGTATGTCATGTGCCGTTGCCACAAACATTTTTTTTTCTAATCAAAATCCACTAAAACTTGCCATTTCTATTGCATTGGTCCAGAAGATGGGAAATTTTATTTTTTGGGCAATGAATTGTAGGATTTTTTACTAAACTTGTTTATGAATATGGCATTAGATGAGATTTGGGCCAAATAGAAGATTGTGAGTTCCTAGCAGTGGGGAACTCATTGAACTTTGCCACTTGTAGCAGTGTTGATGTGTTTGGGTGATGATCACATCAGATTCTTTTTATTTTCTTAGAATCGACTTTCTGTTAATTTCAGGACAAAAAAATCTAATTTTTCGTGTATTTATGATAGTTGACTACTGTCAGTTGTGCCCTCACTGTTGCAGGAACAACGTGGGGAACATGACTGAAACAGCCCCTTATTTCCCCAAATCTCCTCTAATGTAGATTTTTTGGTCAGGTTTGATTGCATAGATTACAAGATATTTGTATTTGAATTGAGAAGAAAAATTTATTGTGGACCTTGTATGAGAATTTCAAATGGCCTTGACTATTGCTTGCAAGGAATGTTTGCACTATGGACTTTTAATTAATAAATCTACCATATTGAAGAACAAGCATTTTTCCTCCAACTTTCAAATATAACAAAGAAGTGGGACAAATCCAAATTTCTTTTGCAATACATGGATGTATGAAGAAAATGCTAATAAGACACTAGACCTTTTTGTAAATAAATTTCCACTTCATACTTTCAAATTAGAAGAAGTTCAATGGTGGATATAAAAATAAATTTTTTCTTCATAAGTCCAAAAAAAGAAAATAGAAAAAATCTCTAATTTGTACAGAAATTAGTAGTACAACATGATCAACCAAGGTCCCAAATAAAATGGGAACATTACAAAAATGTTTATTGATCCTTAGTTATTACATGATCCTATAATTAATAATTTTATTTCCCTTGTTTCCAATTGTTCCCAACTAAATTGAAAATTTTGTTCCTTTATATTTCCATTATTGGGGACTTTGATTCCTCGTTCATTGCCTCAACTACTGTCTTCCCAAAAGTCAAGTGAAATTCCCATAAATTACGATGATGGACTTGCCCCTTTTGCAAAATTTGAACTAAAACGCCTATATCTTTTGGATGATGAGTGTAATTTTAGTGAAAATTATATCCTCATAAAGCTCTTGGAAATCCACACCTTCATAATCTTTTTTTGAAAATCAAGCCAAACATTTAAGATAATTATAGAACTTGACCCAAACCCATGCCAATTTATCCCCTAAGGAATTACTTGGGCATTTAGGGGATAATTCTTCAAATAGAGCATACTATCTGCTTCATTGATGTTTAATATCATATGTCGTATCTATTTTTGCATTATGTTTGAAGGATAGTCTTATATATACTAAACATAAGGTATACACCTTCACCTACAACTTTCAAATGGCACCAAGGGTGCCTTGTTGGTTTGGCAATCTTAGGATCTAAATTGCCATTACAAACTAAAAAGCAAGACAAATAAGACAAACAAGACAAAATAAAAATATAAAAGTAGAAATATTGGTGCTATGACACAACCACCAAAGACTTATCTAGCTAGTCAAACTATGCGCTTGATGGCATGACTCCTCTTCACAACTAATTTTCTAACAATGATCTAATTTTCCAACCCCATAAACACTTCAAAATTCCACATCTTTGGCCCCATCAATAGAAACACTGAAAAACTAGTTTTGTGCACACACTTAGTAAGGGTTTCTGACATTACTAAAGCCACATGCATCGGCCCTACAATTTAGGAAATCTCAACATACATCACAAACAAATAAACAATCATTTGTCTTAATAATATAGATGGGATACTTGGTATGTTGTCTTTTTTAAGTGAAATAAAATTGTAATGCAATAACTTCATTGAAATAGTGACTTAAAATAAGCAATAAAAATAGCTTTTGCAATGAAATGTGAGTCAATTTTGCAATATAAAAATAGTAAATAAATAATAAATCAAGTGCATCAGAAATTTGAAAATTACTTTGAAAAAAATGATTTTGGAAAAATTGAGTATGTTTTACCCTGGCCTATGGGGTTTGTCTTGTAGCCAAGGAGAATTGACCCCTTTAATTCCTTCATTGCACCAACCAAGTTCTTCTAAGTATAAATGTCAAAATTCGCCCTATATATTGTGATTGGTTAATTTTTTATTTCTACATCTTTGTATCTTATTAGAGTACTCATTCCAAGTACAAATTCAAATTCTTAAAATTTTATCATTGGTAGTAAATGATGTGTTTTAGATTTGTAGAATGAGGGCAATTCTCATGTGACCCTATTCATGCAACTAGGGAGAATTGTCTCCCTTTCCTTTTTAGTTTTTTCATACTAATTTCATACTAAAGAAATAAACAAGACTTATTAACCCCTACAGGTTTTTGACTATGTTTTCACCAAAAACGCTCTAAAACTGTCATTTCTAGTACAAGAACCAAATTTTAGAAAAAAAACACAATTCTGTACACATAAACCGTAGGATAATTTGTAGTAATTTGATTTGAGAACATGTGTAAAAAATTTCAGAAATTTTCACCTTGTAGATTGCAAGGTATTAGAGTTTGAATTGACAAAAATCCTTTTTTTGTCCTTGTGAAAAACCGGGTAGCTGCTCTTCACAAGGTCACATTTGTATGAAAAAATGTCCAAAATGGATGTGTGTCTTTGAATTCATTCTTTAAGGCAAATTGGCTACATGTATGAAAAAATTCAAATCATTTGGAATTGTACAACATATAGGAAAAAATAGTAAGTAGATAGAAGTAGATATTGATTCAAAATACGGAATCATTAGGGGATATTTGAGGCCTTTAGCAGACTACGAGTTCGCAAGCTGCGAGGAATGTAGGAATTGTATCACTACTGCAGTTTGATGTGGCCACGACATTGCCACGTCAAATAAAAATGATATTTTTTTTCAAATTTTTTTTGCATTTCATAACTAATAATTATTTTATTTTATTTTATTTTTTGATATATTTTTTTGACAGCAGTCAACCGTTCTTGGATTGCATTGAGAACAAGCAGGGGAACAACCCTAAAACAGCCCTTCCGAGGCCTCAAATCCCCTCTAATTTGTTAAGAATTTTATGATGGAGTTGAAAAATGCCAATCTGAGTGGTTTTAACATTGTAATAAACAATCTACATCTTATGATTTTATTTTTTTTCAAAAAATATTGAAAATTGAAATAAATGAAGGACTTCCAAGTTTATTTTAGAGTAGAGAATCTATAATTGCCCACAAACTAAAACTCCTCATAACTTTCACCTCATTGATCAAAATGGAATGATTCAAAGCTTTACACGTGTATATAAATCTAGAAAACCAATTTCAAATTTTTCTTTTTGAAAAAATTGATTTTTTTCTTATCTATCCGAGCTGCCCAAGTTGGGAAAGAAAGTATACATCATACAAGAATTTTTTGAAAATTTGAATTTATATTTGGAATCAGTGATTTTGATTAGCCAAGGGAGACCAAGAAATACAAGAGTAACCAACTACTTCATACAAAAGAGAGACAAATTTTTAGATTTCCTAGTTGGGGAAACAAGGGGCAATTCTCTTTTTCCACTTGAGGACATGTTCACACATATTATCTAATAAGCCAATGGCAAACAAGATCATCCACACTTTGTATATGAGAATAATAACTAGCATGTAAGAGAGACCAACTTCAAAGTGAAGAGATTGGGCAATTCAAAAACAATGCTATAATATTTTGTGGTCTTAAAAAAATGCCTTCTAAAGGTCTATAATAATATCTTCCGAAGAATATTCGAATACATGAAAAATTAACACGTACCCATAATATACAACATGAAGCTTAGAAATATTTCATTTGTGAGAAATGAAAAGCTATTGACAAGGAATGCTAGCTAAGTCATTTCACTTGCTCACGAGTATATGTAAATAAACCTTAAAAGGATTTGAATTTTAGAAAAGAATTATGTATGAAGGAATGTATCATCCAAGTATTTTGGGCAATGTAGAAAGCGACCTTCATTGGAGTGATTTATTTATTCACATGTATACATATGAATGAAATATGCAAAATGCAAATGAAACTCAAAGTATTCATCCTAAAGAATGTACATTCATCCCCCAAACAATGATATTGTCTTCATAATATTTAGCAAACCAATGTTTTCATCTATTGAAAATGGAAAATATATCATTGAATATTCCTTCCAAAAAATTGTATCACTCAACATACGGTGTTTTGAATCTAAAGCTAATACCTAGGTTGTTGCAATGCTTTGAATCACCTTCATTTCTAGCTCAGAAAGTCTCATGAATTTGAAGCTGGGGGGGTCATATGCTTGGAAAATTCACCAATATTAACTAAGGTAGTCTGCTCTTAAAGCGATCTTTTAAATGCTGATTTGCATTTTAGGGGGAGCTAAACTCCTCAAACCAAAGTCATTTTATATTTTTTGAACCTTCGTGGAATTAGTTTCGAATTTCAAAAATTAACACATAGTTTTCACTAAAAGCAACAGCCTCCTGAAATATACATTGCTGGTACATTGAAGAAAGCAAAATGTACCTCTGCCTTAGTGGTCGCTTTGCTTTTAGAGCAGGCTCACTTTTAGAGCACCCTCCCCTAAGGCAGATGCCAAGGCTTTAATTTGTGGACTTTTTCTCAACTACGTACATGATATTATTATGGTCACCCCAGTTATTTTTTTTGTTTTTTTGTTTTTGTTTTTTTTAACCAAAGAAAAGGGGTCACCCACTCACCCCAGTTTTGAAACTCCTCAAAGTGTGTCCTTTGGTTCTATGTACTGTTTCCTCTCATAAATGGAAATTGTCCATTTGTTTACAAAAAAAAAACAAACCCTCCTCAAAGTGACTGGGCAGGAGAAAATAATTTTAATTCCTAATGTATTTAGTTTGCAAACGTGTACAAATTCCTTTTGCTAACTATTGGTGTGCTATTATTGAGGTCTCCCATCATCTGCTCTTGGCATCTTGTGCATGTGAACTCACTGATTAAGTTCTCACTTGTACTCTCTCCTTTCTGTTTTTTTTGTTTTGTTTTGTTTTGGATTGCATATGCTTTGATCGATGTGTTACAATAGCATCTTTTCTATCACTGAAGGGAGTCCATCCATTGCAAAAGACAAATTTGCAATATCTTGCTGTACCTTCACAAACAAAAGGGTACACAATGAAAGGAATTTGGGTTATCCTCTAAAGTTCCTTGCGTACACAAATGAAATTTTTTTGGTCAGGATCCCCTAAAGTTTCTTGGGTATACAACGAATACATCTAGGGTTAATACCCCCTAGTTCCTTGGGTCAAAAATTGGATAATACCCCCTGAATGGCTCAAAATGACTCCATCTGAAAATAGGTATGTAAATCAAAATTTATTCACTTTTTAGAAGTGGTAGCTGTAGGGATCTTGTTTTAGTACAAGGTTTGTGCCTAAAAAAAACTGGGGTCTGAAGTTAGCTATGTGTTAGATGTGACAAAGCAAAGAGCAATGCCGTGTTTTATTCAAGGTTTTATTGAAACTTAAACAATGTGGCCTTGTCAAGGTTGTGAACCTCATCACTCAAATTCTACTTTGCAAAAAGAACTAATAAGAGCTTGTAAATAGCGAATCAGCCCTTAACTGGTCTTTTCATGGGCAGCCTACCTTATATGCACTCTGACCACATGTGATTGATGAGAGGATATAAAGGGAATGTGGAACTGCAGGAATTACAGTTAACTTAGGGAGGAGATAATGTAAGCTTCGAATTATAACTTACTGTAAGTTACTGTCAGCTGAATCATAGCAACCTCGAACATCTTCCCAGGATCACCACAGATGGCATCATCTGAATATCCCGGATCAGACGCAACTAACTCTCTCTTTCCAACATCCCAATTATTGCTACATGTGTCATCTCGTAGCATGTAATACGCCGTGGCAGAAGCTGCTGCTGCAGTAAACAACTTAGATCACCTGCCACAAATGCATGAACTAAGTTAGAGTACTAGGCGTCTAGACTGCTAGAGCGTCACTGCAATCGATGCATACACTGGTCTAGGAAGCTCGAACATTACGTAGTCTCACACTTACGAATAGACCAAAAACACATCCCCAGTTCCCCAGACACTCAGATCCCAGAAGAGTCGGAATGCAAACGGTGCGTGGGATCTCATCGCACGCGTTACCTGTACAGTACAGTACTCGTATGTATTATTGCTCGCCTTTCTTCCTTCGACTTGCCACTACAATGGTATAATGCTTTACAATAATACTATGCTCGACCTCTACAGTAGAGGGATCGCACTGCTTCGCACCATGTCGATTATGCTGTACACAACTGCGATTACAGCTATCATAGTCTGCATTATTGTTCAGTTGATTCTATTTTTACCCAAACCAGCCTACCTTATGTGCTGCGTCCGTCATGACGCCTATGATGCGACTCTGCTTCCCGTCACCACTGTCACTACAACTCTCCTTTTGTAGTTCTCCTTAATTAAATCAAATAAGAAACACAGCGGCACTTCAAGAACGAGTTCTGACTAGAATGGTGGAATGAGCTTTAGCTGCTACAGTAATATACTGTTCATAAATTGCATCCATCACAGGGAGTGATAGATTGACCTTTTAATAGCTCCAGTGAAGTGCAGTGTATATTGGATCCATCACAGATTCACAGTAGTACTTATTTAGGGCGGAAGTCAATTTGTAGCCTGATTCTCTCCCCAAGGCGACCACTTTTATTAATCACTGGCTGGACGTTGACGGTGGACCTTTTCCACTTCCGGCCATCCGGTGCCACCTGGAAGATTCTAAGAATATCACAACAAGGTGACTGAAGCCTGGCAGATGAATAGAGTTTGGGCTTCCAAGCTTCCTGATCAGAAGTATTTGCTTACTTGTTGATTACCGTACCGAGATCGTTCAGGCTTGTGCACGCATCTTTCTCCGTCCGGCTAGCGCTTGATGCTGTTGCTGCACATCTCGGTAGTATATGGGGAAGCAACAGCAACTGCGTTACGAGAAGCAAGAACGCGATTACTAGGTGAGTTGCTCAAATTCCTCCACCAGGCGCATAATTCGGTCTCCCGTTCGCTCTAATTTCTTGTTTGTAAAGTTCGATGACCTGTTCCTGCAGCAATGAAGCGAATATTTCAAGCGTTCATTGTACTGCCATATCCATAAAATTCGCCTGAGACTGGTGGTGCTTCCTTGACACATCAGCCTGTGATGATTTCGTACAAATTCCAGGCTCTGAATTGACCGGCTTCTATTTCATAGACTTGGCCAGTAACGTACTTAACAGACAACAATATGTACACAACAATAGGATCGGTGCATAGGAGGCATACCGAATTCGAGGTTCGTAGCACAATAGGATCATTCCTCTCGATCTTTGGGGCTTGAGTGCCAAGGGCACCAGAGATCCAAGCCTGGCTGCCTCCGAGTCTCTTCGTCACACTCAAGCGTCCCCTCGCAGCTCTGACCTCGTCAGTGACCAGTACTCGATCGACCCTCGCCAGGAATGGCAGAGGCAAGGTCATCGAGTGCAACCGACATCATAGCCGGAACGTAGCAAACATGACGTCCGTGTATAGCCAGGGCTGAATGTGCTTTCTCTCCCACCTGCAATCTCTGAATCCCTTGCTGGCGTTTTGATTTGCCGCATGTGGTGTTGCACTTTCATCCTTTTGCTCCTGATGGAAATGCGCAGGACTAATCAGTGGCTGCGTGTGAACAGAAAAAGAACTGGAAGAAGATGATGATGTACAAGTGTAGATTGAGTAGTACCGTGATGCCAGCGAGGGACCGCTCCGTTTCGTCAGGGACGTTGCTACTTCCTGCGTGCGATGAGAATTTGACAAGCTTCATGAATTGAACTCCCATGTAAACATGCAAAAGCTTCGTTGCTAGCTGCTGTGTGAAGGTCACGGTGTAGGATGCGCTGAAGGAAGCCAGCGATGGGGCGACGTAGGGGAGAAGCGAAGCGAATCACGCCAGGAAGTAAGCCCCCGAAGGTCACTTTGTACACCGAGGATGATCCCGAAGTGGAAGCTCTGAGTGTAGGTGACCCTGGTGGCCTCAATGCCAATGACGGAGAGCTTCCTCTCTTCAGCTCCCCCAAATTAGTCCGGAGTCGTCAAGTCGACAGGGGAACTCGTGAAATTGACACCAGCAAGCGCAAGTCCGAGAAGAGCAAAGGTGATGCTGGCCATGGCGTCAAGGGCGATGTGAGCGCGGATGTTCATCTCGGCGGGCACATCGACTCAGGATGGCCTCTGGGGAACCAGGAGATCGCAACCTGGTCCAGCAGCTTCCGCTTCGAACTGGACAGCGGGCGGTTGCAGGAAATGCTGCCGACGGCTAATGGAAGCTTCCGAAGTACGCCCGGTGGGAGTTTCCGAAGTATACCAGGTGGAAGTTTCAGGTTCCGAAATGGAGCTGAGGAGACCAGTGGAACTAACTTGCCACATGGGTCACACCTCAAGCCGCCGCGACAGATGGAGAATCCAATTCATCACGGATCCAACAGATTTGCCGAAGCCAATGCATCGATTCCTGAAGTCAATTTTCGCTCCAGTGAGAGCACGAACGTGCAAGGAGGGGATGTCATTGCAGCGCCATCAAGTGATTCGAGTGTAGTGCCTGTTGAGGCGCGCAAGAACGTTGCTGTGGACGTGCCTGACTCACCGGAACGAAGTGTGATTCTACAGAGATTTAGGGATTTGAAGACTGCCAGCCCAAGGTTTGGACTTGAAGACGATGTGAGCTACCACAAGGAATTGGCCAAATTGACTGTCGGGCGAGACGATGGACTTAATCAATGGCTCAAGCCAAGCTCACCATTGTGGAAATGCAACAGCTTCACCCCTACCAAGACGGTCTTTACACAAGAGAGGACCACCGAGGTAGAGACCATGCCCATGGTGAGGAAACAGAGTCGTCATTCGCCATCTCCGCTCCGAGAGAGTGCTGCGCCGCAAGAGCTTGCTTCGGTCACTCCCCCCAGCTCGAGGTTCAAAAACGACCGAAGCAGCGGCAGTTCGTTACAAGAGCAGTTACTCAGCATTAGCAAACAATCCCAGTATGTCACCAGCCCTTCCCCTGATCACGCCCACTTCCTGCCCGCTGCAATTCCGTTCCAGTGGGAGGATCAGCCTGGTAGGCCCAAGAGCATCCGTTTATCTCGCAAGCTGTCACGAGAGCCTGAAGAGATCGTCAAATATATGGAAAGTATACCTTTCGCTAAGGCTGTTGAGATGACTGGGACATCGGCAGATAGAGGCATTGGCATAAGCGATGGCGATGGTGGCCAAGGGCGCACTGAGAGCCACAGATACTACGGAAAAGCGCAGCATTCGAGAGAGGCGAGCTTGGGACAATCAAGCACGAGGTACAGTACCAACGAGAAACTGCTTGACCTTGATGCGTCGGCAGCGGCGAAGTTCCTGGTGGAGCAGTACGATACACCATTGAGCACGCCGGGAAGACAAAGCTCCTCGCCCGCGTTTTCGGTGCCATTCAAGTGGGAGGATACACCAGGGAAAGCCAAAGTGGGGACTCCTGCTCGAAAGCCTAACCTGCTCCAGCTGCCGCCCCGCCTCGCCGTGACGTCATACCGGAGCGCAGAGAGTTTAGATCGGGTTTCGCATCCGCTCGCTGGATTCTTCGCGCCGTGCATAACAGCGTCATCGCCGGGAAGCAGACACGCATTAGCGTCGTGTAAGAGCCTGCCCCCACGGGCACCAAGTCCCCCCGAGCAGCGCAGGAAACGCCTTGGCCTCGTCGGTAGCTGCAGCTCCCTGCCGCAAGAAGGATGTCAAATTACTGTGTCGAGATCCGCCACGAGCTCCCCGACTCTGAAACAGTTGTTCCACTCGCCCTCCTCTCCCACTAGCATCTTGACTGGCCCTGACGGTACCAACAGCCAAACCTCGGCATCCAATTTCATGTTCTCAAGCGGGGACTCGGAAGATTTCACGCAGCAAACGTCCAAGTCGAGCTCGTATGCATCCATCGAGGAGGATTTTGCCGAAGGGTCGAACTCTTCCTCCAGCCTTCCTGCCCTAAAACCCGATCCTCACAGGTCGAGATTGCTTGGAACTTCAACGCCAAGTTCATCTCGGAATGGCAATCCTGCAACACCGACAGCGCGTGGAACCCCAAGTCCAAGTGCATCTCGGAATAATGATCCTGCAACATCGACATTGGTCGGAGCTCCATCTGCAAGGGCATCCCGCAACGGTGATCCTGCAACATCGACATCACCATTGCTTGGAGCTCCAGCATCTCGGAATGGCGATCCCGAAATTCAGCCCGCGCTATTGCCGGTTTCGAGTGAAGTGCAAGCTTCTCCCAAGCGTCCTACTCGACTCCCTTACACCATGCCCTCCGTGGCGGAGCAAATGCTTGCTTCCTTTGGTGAACCTGCGAGACGACAGCTGATTCAAGACCTCAGTCCTCGCTTGCTGGGGCAGTACTCGGGACGGAGGCTCACCCGTTCCAGCAAGACCCCTGGGTCCCAAGCGGAACAATCAACTGTCATCCAGCCTCCTGCTGCTGCGGAGGGAGCATCTTCTCCCTCCCCTGCATATGCCGCTGCGTTGGAGTTTCTGTCGCCTGCTGTGAACCTCATGGCGCAGCGCCGGAAGGGTCGAAGCCCTGCCAAATCGCCCCTCACCAAGCCCCACCTACGACGTCCCCGCTTCATGGTGAGCACATTCTCCATGTACCCTGTCGCCCAAGTCACTTCAGGATATGGTGAACTTTCGCTCACGACTGTTGTTGGTTTTGCAGTTGTCCATCTGCAGAATTTTCAAGCGCATTATCCTCGGCAAACGACCGCTTCAGAAGCCCATTGAGCCCAAGCTGATGGTGTACTGCGACGCATTCGCACCTTCGACGTTCCAATTCTCCAAGGTACTACCTGCCAGATTACATTCCACGCGTTGTTTCGCCATTCTCATGAGTCTCACTATATTAGTGCGGAAGTTGACTCTTCGACTGACCACGCGTTGTTTCTTGCAGTCAAGCTGAAGCAGACAGCAGCTGATCTCACTAGCTGCAATGCCATGCCCTGAAGCATGGCTTTTTTGGAGCTGTCAATAGCGCGGCCAAGTTTAGGTTTTAGGTTGCATATTCCCGTAGCGTGTACATGGCAGTCGATTCACACAGGTTGCGTGATATACTCGTGACCAGCCCTCTCCTCTCCTGCAGACGACGGTCTACGAAGTTTTTTAGGAGAAAAGCTGAGAAGTGGCTGCAGAGGTCAAAACTTGGTGCCTTGTTATACTTTGAGATGTAAATTATTGTAACATCAACGATCTGTGTTTCATTAGATGCAGTTTAGGGTGAGAGGTAGTGGAGTCTCACCACTTCTTCTGATGAAGTTGTCACACAAACACTGCACCGCTGCGATTGTCAATTCTAAGACCTGTGAGATAAAGATGAAAATATCTGCCTGGCGATTCAATAGTAACTGGCTCAATCTTCTGTGTGCTCATCTCCTCCACAAGCTGTGAGTACCTGCTGATTCATAGCCAGATGCGGATAGGAATTTCATGGATTACAGACAGCAGTGTCAGTTCAGTCCTGGGTTGAAAATTAAATACCATCGACACAAACCCAAAGCGAAAAGTGAACACAAGTGGGTCTCGTTGAATTCGAATTTTAATATGCAGTACAATTGATTGGTGATCTGATCATTCCAATCACAACATGTGAATTGACTACCTAAGTCCTAATCTACATAATCTGATCTTGTGCTCAGAGACGAGTGCCAGAGCAATCAATGGCGCCCTAGTAATCCTAGTATCAAGCTGCCCTTGTCTAAGTGCTTAAAAGACGGTAGTATGGTACATGCCAGTTGGAAAGCATGAATGACCACATCACATCTACGCCCATGAGGCTGTCAACCCTGTCAACCCTAAATGGCAACAATTACAAAATCTTGATGGTCCCTCTTACCAATCGACGCACCTACACCCGACCTGTGTCGCGGAGCCATGAATCTGAGTCTGACGTAGGCTCACTATCTGCGTAAGTCAACTTGAGTTTGGCAGAGCCCGTTTTCACTCTCAAATGGACCTATACCCCCGATGGTTGAATCCCACAAAACTATAAGGTGCTGATAGAGTTAAGGTCGAGCGAGGCCCGTGCCATGATCTTCATGGTCTTCCTTAGGAGGTGGTCCCAACCACTGTGCTCGAAAGCCTGTCCCTTTACAGTCTTTACAAGGTACAGCTCCCTGCAACGCCAAGATGCCAGCAGCTCAACAATTAAGAACGAAATACCTTTGCCATTCCATTCTAGTAGCTCTACAATGACGACACCCCAATAGCATCACACTTAAAAAGTTATAAAAATTTCTCGCTGGAGCGTTTGTACCACACAATTCATGAAAAGCATCAACAATGTAGTATGCTTGTTAAAAAATGTCTAAAAGACTTCCAGTGGATAAGGAATTCCGCCAGGAAATTAGGGCTCATAAGACGACGCTACCTAGCAATCCACAACGGAAAAGCGAATTTACCTGGCCAGCACATATGACACAAGTTCTGTTGCGCGAAGGAACCTCACATAGCATAGAATCGCCTAGAATGAAAAAGCCTGTACCCTTGCACCAGACGCATTCCTTACTTCCACTTGCTTCACACGATGCGCATTTCAGCGGACGGGGTTGCTGAGATTCCCAGAGTCTCAGAATTAGGTCACCGTTCAAAACTTTGCTCAAACCCAGAATTATATCATTCTGATTTTCCGTAATCTGAACTACGAGACTGAAAAATCACGAGCACAAAGCAAGAGTAGGATCACCAACCTTGGATATCATCCACGCCCGCTCCATTCTCTTAACAAAATCCGCTGCACCGTCACCAACGTTGTCACTGGCCGAAGGCTCAGAAATCACCGCCCGAACCGAGCTTGCACTCTTCCTTGGCAGCCACACAATTGGCCTACAAAGTGCGCGATCGAAAACATGACGCGAGGCCGGTTCATCAGTTCTAAACGAGGTCAACACAGGGCAACACGCACCCTCCAATACTCCGCTGGGCAGCATCGTCTCTCTCTCAAATCGTTTCTCCCCCAAACCCTAGCCCTAATTCCCAAATTCAGAGGTACAGTCTAGTTCGGTCCAAATTTAGCGATCACTTAATCACCAATTCTTTCTCGAAAATATCCTTCATCAAATCAGGAATCAATTGAACGCTAATCCCGTCGAATTACTAAGTGCTTCCGCAACTGACACGCTCTGAGTTGCGACGTGAGAGATGGTTCCGCAAAGTGACAACCCACTTGTTGGAAAAAGTTTGGAGATCACGTTGCCAAATGGAAGAACCCAGATGCAATTAGTCGCCAGAAAATTGATGCAACTTCTGGATGCTCTAATTATCACTGGGTACACAAGGGCAGCTTTGCTCAGGTTCAACCTACTCAACAAAGCGATACTTCCGCCATCGCTCGGGGAAATTTATACTAAAACTCTCCGAATCTGAGTCTCCCACCGACGCAGACACGGTCAAGCCGTCAAGGTCCGGCGAGCCAAACCAACCCAAACATCCGGCCGGTTCTCAATCGTTACGCAATTATCAATTTAGATGTTTCACGGTTACTTGCTGCATTTTTCTTTGTGAATTAGTAAACCAGTAGTGAGTGACCCTCGATTGTCAATAAATAATTAGAATAGGAAACTTGAAAATATGAAAAATCTTTCAACCATTAGGTTGAAATTTTGGAAAATCAAAACTTCGACTATATACACTGCCATGCTATTTTTAATTCTTGTTCAAGAAATTACATATTTTGAATGCATTTTCCAATCAGTGATGAAATTCTTACAAAATTATCATACTAGCTTGATGAATTTTTTTTCATTCAAATAAATAAATATCTTGTCTTTATACCCTACCCCCTTGCCTTGAGGTCTTCTTATGAATTGGCCATTTGTAAAAATGAATTGGCTCATCTATAAGTGGTTGTTGGTTCTTTCCATATCCTAGGCAAGGGATTCATTTTGTTTGAAGTAGTGGACTTTTTGTTTGTTTCTTTCTTGGTAGTAAGGTAGGAGATTGATAAAGTAACAAGTTTTAAATGTGTTCTCTAATTTGAAGGTATATTTTGCTTTTATTCATGTACCAAAATGGGGACATATAAGGGTGGATGCTTTTAGAGCCTTATATGATTTGAACTTCAAAATTCATAGCTAATTTTATGAAGGTTCAAAAAATATGCAATGACTTGGTTTATACGCCAATCCCATTTATATATCTTTCAAGGAAGATTTGATGAAAAATACTCCAAGAAGGAAAATTTAGCAAAATTGTGAATCAACTTGTTAATGGTCATATATGGACCTTCTACTTTTAGCACAACAAAGACCAAAAAAATGCAAGCAAGACAAACAAATCAATCAATTTTTGTTCATCCATTCATCACTAAATAATACACTACTATCCATAAGGTTATCTAAAATTAATAAATTTCATCTAGATTTTCGAAGACTTTACATTTTTGAGAGATGCTTTTAGTAGTTTCATCCATTTTTTTCCATTGGTGTAAAGGTAGCTAGCATTGAAATAAGTTTAGATTTAGACAAAAGTAAGCCAAGAAAAAATTATTGAAATCAAGACTAGAGACTAGAATGATGAAGCTATTTATATTAGTCTATTCAATAGGGATGAAATTTGCAACATCTTCAGTGAAATGATGAATTATTTCCATTCATGAACTTAGACGAAATTTGCAATATGTGACTGAAAATACAATCATCCATCCAAAATCATATATCTTCATCCAAAATCAACAGTACTATTTGAAGATGTTGCACCAATATCGAGAAAGATTGGTGATTGAGTGATAAATGTAGAAATTTGTACCCTATTTTAGAATACCCAAACATCAATAGTGATCTTTGAATCGGAATTTGAATTCAAATCTTCTTAATTTTGATTGCCTTGCATTAAGCAATTATTTCCTACATTTTCCCCGAAGATGAAAAAACTTTCGAAGTGTAATTTGTGGCAGAAATCGAGCGGGCTGATTAGGGTTGTAAGGTATGTTTCCGAAATCCGTGCAACGAAGGATCTGAGCTTATGTTAGAATTCATTTTGAATCGTTGCTATGAGCAGATGGAGTCTATGATATTGCAAGTTGTTTCAGTAATTTTGGAGTTGTTTTGAACTAGTTGTGGATTTTCAAAGTCACGATGATGTCTTTCCCGAAAGGATGCACCAAATTATGCATTATTCTGCTACTTAAAGCTTTGCTTAAAACTGAGACGTTTTGCACAAAGAGAATGTAGTTTTCTTAGGTTTGAGGTTGCTGCTTGAGTGGCATTGAATGGCATTGAGTGAAGTTGTGGATGTATGGGTTAAGGGACCAGGAAGAATTGTGGCATCTACTGTAGAAGTGGACAAATTGTGGGACATGATCCCGTGGTGAAATTTTGTAGTGTGTGCGATTGTCAGCGACCCTCTCACTTCAATGGGGTGAACGAGTTCAAGCCTGGGCATCGTGGATCCTCGTTAAATCTTAAACCCTGATTCCTTGCAACACGATTAAATGTATCCGACCGGTGGCAAGCGTAACAATCTTGATGACGTTGTCAAGGAGTCGGACCAGCACAGCTTCTTCGAGATACTTGGAAATTGGTCCTTCGGCGGCTACTTCAGGAAGAAAGCCATCATGTGGTCCGAGTGCCTCACTGAGGTTGGGCCCTTGGCATCTTTCCACTTTAGGTTTTGTCTTTGTGTTGTTATCTCTATTTTCTCACATGTCTTTTTCTGTGAAATGTGAAAGTAATGCAATAGTAATTTGTATGAATTGTGAAAGAAAAGAGGTCATCCATGAAGACGTGTGATTTTTGTTGTAGGAAAAAATTCCAAAGTTCTACTGATTCTGATTTCTCACGTTTGTCGGATTCCTCTCGACAGTATCAAAAGGTTTGATCAAGATCTCATAGCCATTAAAGCACATAGTCATACCTTAGTCCTGGCATAAATTGCTCCGATTTTCCACTGGTTTTGCTTTTGAGTACAATTGTTCACATTCTTACCTATGAGGCGTGAATGTACGTGTGGAATCAGGTACCTTTCTGAATAACACAAAGGAAGTTACAGCTTCTGCTTTGGTTTTGGAGGAGGGAACTGCCAAGGAGGTGAGTCTGCGCTCACAATGGTTGACGCAAAAGGAAGCCATTCATTGAAGTAAGGTGTTCAGCGCCCTGATTGATGAGGCGAGCAAGTTTCAAGGTCCAGCTCTACAGAAGGTGGGATGTAATATTCATTTTTTTTCCTGAGCTAATGGTTCATAGATTCTGTCCACATGGTGAAAAGAATTTTAGTTTCGGGTTCATGTCAGGTTTATTGCGACTATACACTCACCAAATTAAGACTCGCTCGGTTTGGTGTCCCAACAACTTCGCTGCCTCGCCTTCCTTGCTAGCCTGGTCAGCTTTTTATCAATTAAGGTTTCACTTGGTTTATATTGGAGGTCATTTACAAATATGTAGTTGCACCTCCTGGCTTTGGAACAGACATGACCTTTGGCATCATCCGCTAAGAAGCCAAGATTTGGTCTCAGTAACGAGCGTGATTAGAGCTTGTAGAATGTGTTAACTGTTAACCTACATTGCATAGGAATATAGTTGACCTACCTTTCTTGGCAATCGAGATGGATATTCCACGAAGACCCTCCGTTCAAAATCATCCCCCTTTGACTCCCAGCCAGAAGTCTCTGCAGCTCACTCTGAATAGGGTTAGGAATTTTGATTTTGGAGCTTGTTTTGGCCACTCATTTCATGCCAGTCATAGTTTTTGGTACTGTGGCATACACTGGTCTGTCTTCTCGGTAGTAACTCTCTATGAAATGCAAACAACACTTGATGTTGGTGAAGATTAGGAATTGTCAAATACACTTGAGGGTAAGGTTGCGCACAGTAGAATCGTCATTTCGTTATGTGGACAAATACCCTACCCTCACTATTTCCTCACGTACTAGCTTTCAATTGTGCTTGCAGGAAGTTGCATCTTTAAAGAATCTATTGGAGTCTGCTGTCCTCCCAGCTGCCAAGAAGGCCGAGTTCTGTGCTCGGTTGGGTGAACTCCAGGTATACAATGGCCATGAATTAGCTCCTGACTGCGTTGTGTGTGTTGCTAAGACTTGAAATTTAGCTTTTCTTTTTCTTACCAAAAATGTTTCTTCGCCAGGCACAAGTGTTGATTACTTCTGCGTTCTGGTTAGGTGGACGTGGTGGTTAAATAATTGCACTTCCATCATCGTAAAATAATCCTAACCATGTATTTGTTTAGTCCAGGATCCGTGCAGAGATGATTGCGAAGTAGATGACCTCAGTAGTGCTTAGCTTTAACCTGTCAAGAAGCTGCTAAGGACCATCACATGTTTCAACACTGCTTAAATGGTAAAAAATTATGTTCTTGCAGGAGCGCATTAGGAGAGCTCAGAATGCTGCTGCAGGATCGGATCTGCAAACAACATTGAATGGAGCTGTGGAATTTGCTGATGCTGCAGTTGCTCAAAGTCAACCGTATTGTGTTCTTCGAATTGATGTTGGTTCGGATACAAACGCTGTCAGGGAAGCCGTCACTCTTGTGATGGAGAAGCACAAGGTGTGTTGAGACTGTTCAACCGCTGAAGGTCTTTGATTTTATGGTTTTATAATGACCAGTTTGATTTTTATCATATTTTGAAAATATAATTCAGACGGGGCTGCATTTTATATCTCCACAATCAATGAAGAACATTGCATGTGTTGATCAAAAGAGCAAAAGAAAAGAAAAAGAAGTCCCCATGGGACCCCACCCAAAAGCGTTAAAAAAAAATGCGACCCAGTGTGGGCCTCTTCATCCTTTGGGGTTTTAACATTATTTCTATTTTGTGCCCATCTGTGAATTTTTCTAGTCTCTTTACCAATTAATTCTTAGATCATGCTGTTTAACAGCACTGCTCTCAAGTGAATTCATCAAATGAATTTTTTTCCACTTCAAATATCCGTTCTTGAATTGTGTATGCAAAATTGCTTAATGACTTTTCGTGGGGGGTTTTGGATTGGTGTAGGATCTCGCAGTGATGATTTTTAGTGTCGATGAGGAGCAGAACAAGGTGCTGGTCTATGCAGGTGTACCTAATTCTGCTGCAAAACGGGGTTTGGTAGCTTTGGATTGGCTACGAGCAAGCTTAGCTCCCATCAATGGTAAAGGTGGTGGTGTTAAAAATGGGCTTGCGCAGGGACAAGTAAAATTTTTGGCCTACCATTCTGGTTTTGTCAGTCATCAATAAGTAAGGTCGTCAGGATTTGAAAATATACGTTGGAGAATCTAAGTTATTGAAGATTGTAAGTTTAGGTGTCTGCAGCATCCAATTTAGTCGTACCGTAGTACATCTGACTTGCCACGATATCCTTGTGTTCTGTAGGGTGGCAATGCAGCTGGCATTGACGAGGCCTTGGCTGTAGCAAAGACTTTCGCTACAAAGATTTTTGCAAAATGATGCTGTATCAGGTGACTTCTCTTCATTTATCGTACCCTTACAGGGTGGTTCTCCACTCGGATGTGAGCTGGACATCCAATGGTGAAGAAAGGATAGACTTGAGTAGGCTGTCATTCTTCGATCCACCCTTCGGCGTCTCTGTGACTTGCAGCTCACTTATCATTTGGGGTGAATCTTTTATGTAATAATATTCCTTGTTGAGCTCATTCATTCCAAGTATTCTTTGTTGAGCCCATTCATTTGTTCAACAAAGCATCTCAGAACAATTGTATAACTTTCATGTCTCTTTTCGTATAATCCTCATTCCAATCCTCATTCCAATTTTGAAGCAAAATCCCTGTTGATTAAAAAATCAAATAAACCTACATGACAATCTTAGAATTCCATTATTGAATGTAACCTACTGAAGGCAATAGTAACACGTCACAATTTCATTGAACATGAAAATTTTCTTCTTTGGAACGATGGGTCCCAACATGCTACTATTGCCTTCAGTAGGTCACATTGAACTTTCTATTTTTTGAAACCACTGCTTAGTCTGTCCCTTTGACGTTTTCACAACATGCTTTCAAGTCAATGAAACTGCATGTAACGTACCTCGCTGTGTGAAATTTTCAACTCAAAGTAGAACTGGAACATATCACTTGATCAGAATGCCTTAGGTCTTCCCCCAGTACATTTGATAATGACAAGTGCTATTTTAAAATATGGAAAATTCACTGATACCTGATCCATTCATGCCGTTGTTACGAAGCCTTGAGGATGTTGTGCACGTCATATTTGGGCCTTTGCAATATACTTAGGGTGATGCTAGAAACTTGGTGACATAAAGAGGCATGGAACATCTCGATTTCATGGGCAATTGCACGAAATTAGAGATTATGTTTACTATTCTGACACGCAAAAAACTTTCATGTATAGCACAGTACCCGCTGAATCAACAGACTCCTCCTCGATTACAACTCCTTATGCACTGTTGCAGCGTTGCTAGTCACGTGACACTACATCAAATGAAGTTCAACTGATGCACGTCAGAATAGACCATTCTAAACCTTGTCCTCATTGAGTTGGCCACGACTACGGATCCAGGACTGAAGCATAGTATATATTTCGGGTTTGTGTCTGCAACATCAATTTTGTTCCTTTCGTGGAATTCCACGACTTAGGCACCTTCAGGGGCGTGACGAAAATCTGTACAGACTTGACTTTCAAAGTTGGGTGTACATGAAAGTCACAATTTTAGACTCCTGGAATTGCACCAATTGAATGAAATGGACGATTCAGGTCATGAGCGATTATACGTTCCACCACATGCATCATAGGTCGAAGATGTTCGTTTTATCATGTCACGAAAAAATGACAAGATATCTTTTGAATGTTTGACAAGCGCGCTGTACATAGCCTATGATAGTCTGACAAGTCTGCAGGAAAATTTCAAAGAGGTCTGCTGCGTGTACAGGGACATGCAAAACTTTCCTGAAGTAACTGTAAGCCTTCATCATCGTCCCACAATGTAAACATAAACGGGAGTGGTTGTATTCATAGACAAGGTCAATTCTTGACAACCTAGATGATCTATACCAGTCGAAGTTTTGAGGGCTTTGTATGTTAAACATTATCCATCTGAACGCATTGGCGGTCACAATTGTGGCGTCGTGCTGAATAATTCCTTTCCTGTTTGACTGAAGCTAGATATTCACGTGAAAGTATGTACCGTAACTTAGCGTCAACTGCACCTGATGAATTGTGCAATTTTGTGGGGAAATGCCTAAGTATTTCTTTCGATTCTGCTCATCCACGTCGGTTGAGACGCAGAATTGTGAAAGAAAACATGAGAAAGCATGTGTGTGTAAGGAGATTCAATTCAATTCAAATCAATTTTCAATCTATCGGACCTGAGTTCGGCTTTTTCTCTTCTGACATACTTCTCTTTTCTGTCAGTCTATTTGAAGAAGCAACTAAGTTATCTCGTGTTTCATTCTGGGAAGGGAGTGTTATATGTTACGACAGTAGCACGTCTTAGTTACACCAATTCCTGAGAACTACTTCGGTTGGTGTCATGAGATGCATGCCCCAATATTTGAATTCCTGAATTCCAAGCACGTAAAATGGGACACTCGAAGAAACCTCTGGATTGAAAATGGAGACGTCCGATGGATGTCCAAAGAATGTTATGAAATGCACAAGCACGGCCCAATGTGGACCAAGTGCACATCAAATGTACACGAGTCACAACATGTGACTGGAAAAATCTGTGACTAGTCCGAATTGAAAAGGAATGAAAGAATCTGTACATGATAGTACAAAATTTGGCTAACGGAAAAGATGAAAGGTCTAGTGGTACGGGTTTACAAGGGGAATGGGCCCGGAGCGCCAGTCCATCCTTGCACGCACCGCAGAAGAGGTTGAATGAGCTTCCCCTCCGACATCGCCTCAAACACTTTCTGGATTTCAGTCCCGGGCGACACAGTCCTCAATCCAGACAACAATTGCGTGCCCAGCTCCGACCTCACGAATTGGTACAACGGGTACGTCCTGCACGACTCAATCCTGTTGGGCACCGCCGACAAGCCCTTGTTGTCATACGCTTCCCGCACCAAGGGCACCACAACACGCAACCTCTCTTGCACTTGGGCCTCGAAGATGGGGATCTGCTCGAACACGGAGCGGGAGGCGTCTTTGAGGGCGTGGCTGACGAGAACTCCTCGCAGCTTCTCAATCAACGGGTACGAATCCGAGGACGCGTCATCGATGTACGAGAACACGGGCTGGCGCTCCACGACGAGGAGAAGGTCCTTCTCGCAGAAACGCGAGGGAAGGAGGGCGCCGTCTTGGCCCATGAAGAGCGTCTTCTTCGCCGCTTGCAACACCACTTGCTTCACGGCGGATTGCATGGTCTCTTCCACATGGCGGAGGTCGATGGCTTGGCACAGCCCCACCAGGAACGTGGAGCTCATGAGCTTCAGAATCTCCACCGCTTCCTCGGTTTTGCGCGCGGACACCAAGCCCAGCGAGTTGACGTCCTGGTTGTGCTGCTCCGCGCTTTGGACATGAGTGGTGACGGGATTGGCAAGGTAGTTGAGCTCCGAGAGGTACGAAGCCATGGCGATCTCGGCGCCCTTCATGCCGTAGTCCAGGCTGGGGTTGGGTCCTCCGCTCAAGTTGGAGGGCAAGCCGTTGTTGTAGTAGTCGTTCACGAGCTCGGAGAATTGCGCAAACATGAGCTTGCCGATGGCCGCCACCGCCAGGCGCATGTTGTCCATGGAGACGCCGATGGGGGTACCCTGGAAGTTGCCCCCGTGCAGCGCAATCCCTCGTGCTGCGTCGATGATGGGATTGTCATTGACGGAGTTGATCTCGCGCTCGATGGCGTGCGTGGCGGTGCGGATCACCTCGATTTGGGGACCCAGCCATTGGGGAGAAGTGCGCAGCGCGTACCGATCCTGTTTCGGCTTCTTCAACGGGTCGGTTTCGTTCAGTTTCTCGGCGGCTTTCATGAAGTCGCTCCCGGCCAACACCCACTCCATCACAGCCGCCGCCTCCATCTGCCCGGGGTGATGCTTGAGCTTGTGCGTCAAGGGGTCTGCAAATTCCGGCTTCCCTTGCATCACTTCACAAAACAGAGCCGACAACACCTCGGCAAGAAGCGCCAGCACGTTGGCGTCAAAACACACGGTGGACGCGAGTGCCGACCCCACTGCAGTCCCGTTCACGAGCGCCAAACCTTCCTTGGGCTGCAGCTCGAATGGCTTCTCCACGCCCGCCATGCGCAAGCCTTCCAAAGCGGAAACCTCCCGTCCGTCTTCGGTGACTGCGACGGAATTCGCTCGCCCCGTGAGCAACCCCGCAATGTACGACAGCGGCACCAAGTCCCCGGAAGCCGTCACCGTCCCCCGCAGCGGCAGCTTGGGCGTGATGTTGGCATTCAACAGCTTCTCCATGGCTTCCAGAATCTCCCATCGAATCCCAGAGTAGCCCTGCATCAACGTGTTGGTGCGCACCAGCATGGCCGCGCGCGTGGTCTCCGCAGGCAACGAGTGCCCCTTCACCAGCACGCCCGCGTTGAGGAAGCGGATGAGCTCGCGCTGCAGCTCCACGCCTTGCTGGGTGCGCCGGTGCGAGGTGGCGCCGAAGCCGGTGGTCACTCCGTAGATGTCCCCTCCGCTCATGATCTTGTTCAGCACCCAGTTGGAGGACTCGTCCACCCGCGCCTTGGCATTGGCCGCGTCCAGCACCACCGCCACTTCGGGTCGGCGAGCGATGGCCGTCACCTGACCCACGCTCAGATTCACTCCCTCGATCGCCACCTCTGTGGCCTCGAAGTACGTCGCCACCATTTGCTTGATCTCATCGAGATGGTTTCCTTGCAACTTGGCGGCCGTCTTAGCCCAATTGAGAGGGTCTCGGGAGAGTACTGCCCCAGCCGCAGAGTCTTTCTTGCAGAAGGGTGACGCCGCTTTCTTCAAGTTTTCTGATCCGGCATGTTTCATGTAGAGAGACGACGCCATGATGTCTTCCACAGCGGCCATCTTTTGAATCTTCAAGCCTCCTTCGAGTTCTCGATCAACACTAGATCCGCAGCTCTGCTAGCTCCCCAAAGGAGTGAATTCAGCTCTATACACGACTAATCAAGGCTGCAACTACTCCTTCCAGCCTACAAGGTCAGAGAGCGTCTTTGGCTGCAATAAATTTCCACGAATTCAAAACTTCGAATTGGCTGCTGGAAATGGACGGTACTATCGATGAGCTAATTGTGGTTGCAATCGTGGTTGCAGATCAGATCCTTGTGCGTTTGACTGAAACTCGATGAGCACAGCGCTCTGCGAATCGAAGAAGAGAGTTCGACCTGTCTGAGATGAAGAATTGGAAATGCGGAGATCTGTATTTGTAGGTGGACGAGCTGGGAATCCAGTGGTGAAGGGATTGGATGATTGGACCGGATCTCTTGACTGGGAGTTGGGGTCCGCTGCATGTGAGGTTTTCTACCAACGGACGCGGGGATTTTCAATCCGCCTGGGGAGACTGTTGAAAAGAAAAAAAAAAGGAAGAATTCAGTCAGGGATTCTCTTTGACATTTGCGTTGAAAGTGGTGGTGGTGGGTACTGCATTCCGACTTCAGTGATCTGTGTTGAAAGAGTTGGGAACTCGGGTGCTTGATGTGCTGATCTTGTTGGCAATACGACGGATTTGTCGTCGAGATCAATTTTAGGCAAAGAACCGCTGGTTAGTTTATTGTTGGCTGGTGGAATTGGGTAAAAACCCGTTTGCAATTTGAAAACATCAGGAAAAACCCAGTGAATGAATCTATATATTTTTTTCTATTTGGAGTGAAAACTACAAAAATAAATCCGGACTAAGTGGTTGAAAACCTAGATCAATATGGGAATTAATGGATAATACCTAGTAAGACTAAAAAAATCCCAAATGCTACTTGAGATTAGCCCAATTTCTCTTTCCACCAATTTTTTTCCCATTTATTTTAGGCAATCCAAAAAGCAATAATCAATAGAAGGATGAAGCTATTTACATCCAAAGAAATGGATGACATTTCATTTATTCATCCAAGACAATGTACATTCATCCCAAACAGAGTGGTACCATCTCAAGATTTGGTAGCAAATTAGTTATTTCATCTACTAAAAAGCAAAATATTTTGCCAAATATTCCCTATACAAAAATTTTGTTGCTTTTATAGCAAAAATTCACTCAAACCCCTTGGCTTTCCACCCTACTTGAGAATCAGATCGAGTAGAAACTCAAGGCCTCTTCACACTATGGCTGTCCAAGTCAAGAGGCCGTGGGATTGAGTGGAGAAACATTGGTGAGAGTCCAAGGAAATGAGCAGTAAATAGGCCAAAAAAACTAGGAATTGGAGCCTTTGGCCGCCATAGTGTGAAGCCTCCAAAGGCCAAAGTCCAAAGTCCAAGCCCAAAGTCCAAACCTATTCCATTTTTTCGACTTCTATCCTTTCTCTCCACATTAATCCATCCAATTTCTGAAATTTTCTATAAATTGTCACCCATGTGGCAATTGTTTCAAGCAAAAGGTTAAAAAAACATGAGAAAGGAGTCAAAAATAGCCTTGGAAAAATAATTACAGCACATGCTCTCATCATTGAACAAGGAATATGAAGGATATAAATGGAATAAAATGGTGGCATTAAACATTGAAGGGAAGTAGGTTCATTGAATGCTAAGACTCATCATTTTAGTAGTGGAGACTAGGTTTCAAATCCCAATGGCGACACAAATAAACAAATAAGGGTCGAGAGTCCGTCGCCATGTAAGGTAGTAGGCTCGAAAATGGCACACCTAAGGAGAAAATCACAGCTGTGGAAGAAATAGTGAGCCGAATGATTTCCAATTTTTTTTTGGTAGGTACATAAATGGAAGAGAAATGCATGACAATTAGAACCATAATTTTCTGACTTAGAATGAATAAGATCTGATTTTTTGAAGTGAAGAGTGCCTAGGTCGCTATTTATATTTGTAGACTGCACCATGAATCAATTTGCATGTGTCGTTGAAAAGAGCACAATAGTTTCAAAATCGTTTAACAACTTCCATAGTGTGTTTATAGAAGTTCCAAAATACGTGAATAGGGTGTCTTGAGTGCATGGCAATATAACAAATTTTCAAATCTTTTTTCTATGTATTGCACGCCCCACTTTCATTTACATTTACCTCTCCTTTGTCAATGTAATTTCAAATTACTTGTTTACAATTTAACGACACATTTATGTTTACTAAACGACACATAATAGTAGGCCTAAAACACTGTCCATGGTCCTAAAATCACACATATGTTTTCACAATAACCTTCTTCCTAAAACGTATTCCATTTCAGGAACCACCCACACTGTTTATGGACTTTTTTTAGGGTCGATTCTTAATGCCCGCTCCATTTCAGGACCTCCTACTGTAGGCAGACAAATGGGCAACAAACTTTGGATTGTGCCTTCTTGTGTAAAGGGTCGAGAGGCCAAACTCTTGGGTTTCTGCAATCTGATTGGCTAAAACCGACGAACTCTCGACCTTGTGCCATAGTGTGAAGTGGCCCTCAATATTGAAAAAATTCAATTGAGACTTGAATAAGATGCAAATTCTATGTGTCTTTTAAGGAAAATTTACTGAAAAATATTTCAAGAAGTTTCATTTTTCCAAATTCTATTTTAGCTCTTAAGTGGGTGCTTTATGGACCTCCTACTCTAAGGTATCACTCTTAAAGGATGGATTGATGACCGTGGAAATCATCCCTTTTAGAACCATTTGACATCATCTACCTTAAAAAAAACAAAAATATTCATTGGGAGTCAAACTATTGTAGAAGATCTCCTCTTTCCACCCATAATTTCAAGGATGAATAGTTGCACTTCTATCCTACACAAGAGAATTCCTTGTCATTCATTGGACAAAAAACGTCCACCATGTCATTAGATCAAATCTAGCCATTTAGAAGACTGTGAGTTCCCCGCAGTAGGGAACTTGGTGAACTCTGCCACTTTAGTGTGCTAATGTGGTTGGGAGGCGGCCACATTTTTTTTGAAATTTTTTTTTGAAATTTTTTTGTTCGACTTCTTTTGCAATTTCAGGGCAAAATAAATAAAAAAATAAAAAATAAAAAATAAAAAGTAAATTTTATTTTTTATTTATTTTTTAGTCTTTATGACGGTTGACAACAGTCAGTCGTTCCCTCACTCTTGTTGGAACATTGTCGGGGATAGGCCTAAAACAGCCCTCCAAAGCTGCTAAAAAACATCTAATGTGTTTGTGCGTGGACCCGAAAGGACAAATGTTCATTGAACGGACAATTGAAAATCTAGATAGGTTCCTATGAAGTCAATTTTAGTCGGATCTTCACAAATTTTGACAAAAGGTGTGAATATATCCCCCTTAAGTAGGAATATAATTTTTCTTTCCAAATGGGTGCCTAGATCAAAACAAAAGTTATGGTGCCCTGAACCATTTTTTTATCAAGTAGCTTTTGCATAATTCCACTTTTACTTTTGAAATTTGATAGGTATGTAACTTACATGATAGAAAATGCAGATGTCAAAAAAAATTAACCATGTATAGTGTAAAAATCTCACTTTAGGAGGAGTTAATGCCTTGTCAGGCAAGGTTGAAAGAAAACTATTTTCTTCTAATTTTTAATGTTATAATCTTTCAATTTGTGAGGTCAAAGTTTCTGAAATTTTTTCCACACATTCCCATAGTAGTCTAGTACAAATTTGTATGATTTCATTTTTCTTTTTCTTTTAAATTTCTTTTTTCCTCATTGCCCTAAGAAGTGGCAATTTCTTACAATTTGTGCCCAAAATGTGCCTTGGTCCTTTAGGGGCTCAAGACATTTAAGGCTCAAGACATTTAAGTTTAAATTTTAGTAAATGCTCCAAAAATCAATCAAAAACCTTCCATCTAGTTCTTTCACACATATAAGTAGTCATCCCTTCCATTAAATATGTATTTCCTTATGATATTTCACTTGTAAAGGCTCAAGACATTTAAGTTTGGATAAGCATAGTTGATGCATTTTTGCACGCAATCTCTTGAAATTGGTTTTGTTTGGAACATATGAAGATACTCTAATTGTGTTGTTCCTTGGGTCTTTTGAAATCAAATGTTTTGTGAACAATAGCAAACAAAAAGTCCCAAAATTGACCCCAAACTGGTCAACCGGGCACTAAAGGGTTAAGAAGCAGAAACTGCACAACTGTAGCGGGCTGGCCTAGCCTGCTGAACAAAAGAACAGGAGATGAAAACAAACTATGGCATTGTCACATTTTGAAGAGAGCAGAGAAAAATTTCAACCAATTGTCAACAACAACGGGCAAAGGAGAACTAGGCGAAGCAGGAGTTGACAAAAAATTGCTTCAAACCAGCAACCACGTTCTAGTAGACAAAGGAGTGAAAGGAGTCTCACTGCTGACCCCCATCCAGTGGGCCATTGGGCACTTTTCCTCAAAACTCGTGACCACGACTTCGCAGAATTCAACGCTTTCTGCATGGAGCTGCTGCAGACTCTCCCCATGCTGTTCTCCACACGCGCTTAAGCTTCCCTTATAAAGATCCCGGATTATTTCCAATCCTCACAACAGCAAACGATCCCCAGCATTCCAGCAACTGATGACAATCACGCTCCAACGCTAGCACAATTCTCTTCGTCACTACTCTAGTGAGGCTTCAAGGGAATCGATTCCAAGGCACCAAAGCTCTCGTTAGGATTTGCTTGAATCACAATCGCAGACAAGTCGATTCATTTCCACAGGTACAGGTTGGAACGCAAACCACTTCAGCACGTAGTCGTCGCCATGGCTTCCCAGACAGCTGCTCTGAGCCCTGCAAACGCTGCGCTTCCCAGGGGGCAACCCAGGGCGGACGGGCCTGCGTGTGTGTTGGGCATCGGAACTGCCGTGCCTCCCACCGAGTTTCTGCAATCGGAGTACCCGGATTTCTTCTTCAACATCACCAACTGCAGCGAAAAGGAGGCGCTGAAGGCCAAGTTCAAGCGCATTTGTAAGTCACCAGTCCCTAAATGCTATCTGCATCCCACCTTGTGTGTACATTCTTGCGGAGTAATAAATGTTGAGCCTGATGTGGTGGAGGGATCAATTCGAGGAAAGCATGCATGCGATTGTTCCTTTCAGTAATGAACCCAATTGAATTGGACTGGGATGGATTCGGAGAAAGCTATTGCAATTGTGTGGTGCGTAGGGTTTATGTAAATTGACAAGGTTTACAAATATGACGTTGCAGGCGACAAGTCGGGGATCCGGAAGCGTCACCTGTTTCTGACTGAGGAGGTGCTGAAGGCCAACCCGGGCATCTGCACGTACATGGAGCCCTCGCTGAACGCACGCCACGACATCGTGGTGGTGCAGGTGCCCAAGCTCGCCGCTGAGGCCGCGTTGAAGGCGATCAAGGAGTGGGGCGGGCGCAAGTCCGACATCACGCATGTCGTCTTCGCCACCACTAGCGGCGTGAACATGCCAGGCGCCGACCACGCCCTGGCCAAGCTGCTGGGCCTGAAGCCCACTGTGAAGCGCGTCATGATGTACCAAACGGGTTGCTTCGGTGGCGCCTCCGTGCTGCGTGTGGCCAAGGACTTGGCCGAGAACAACAAGAACGCACGCGTGCTGGCCGTGTGCAGCGAGGTCACGGCCGTGACCTACCGCGCCCCGAGCGAGCACCACTTGGACGGGCTGGTGGGCTCAGCGCTCTTCGGCGACGGCGCTGGTGTGTATGTTGTGGGCTCCGACCCCAAGCCGCAAGTGGAGAAGGCCTTGTTCGAGGTGCACTGGGCCGGGGAGACCATCTTGCCTGAAAGTGATGGCGCCATTGACGGCCATCTCACGGAAGCAGGGCTCATCTTCCACCTCATGAAGGACGTGCCCGGGCTGATCTCCAAGAACATCGAGAAGTTTCTGAACGAGGCGCGGCAATGCGTGGGGTCGCCACAGTGGAACGAAATGTTTTGGGCCGTGCATCCTGGAGGCCCGGCCATTCTGGACCAGGTGGAGGCCAAGCTGAAGCTCTCCAAGGACAAGATGCAGGGCAGCCGCGACGTGCTGTCGGAGTATGGCAACATGTCGAGCTCCTCGGTGATGTTCGTGTTGGACCAGATTCGGAAGAGGTCGTTGCGAATGGGCGCGTCCACGCTCGGCGAGGGCAGCGACTTCGGCTTTTTTATCGGATTCGGACCGGGTCTCACGCTGGAGGTGCTGGTTCTCCGGGCAGCAGCCCACGCCGCCACCGTTTAGATTCATTTTTGATAGTTTTTTCTATTGCAGCCCATCTCATCAATTAATCGGCTACGGCTGTACAAAGGAAATTAGAACAGTGCTCGTGTATGTCTTTTAGGTAGGTTGATACAGGTGTTGCATTTTTTGCAACCCCATTCATTTGCAGCTGTGCATTGTGATTTCAAATAGAGAAATCCGCAGCTGGCAGCACGAATTGGTGTGCAAACAACCCAATTAATCCATTTATTTCCCGAATACCATTTAGAGTTTTCTCCCGCCTTGCACATCAATTGCATGATTCTCCAGGTTGTTGTTTGTGTCTGAGTGGGTTGCAGTGGGGAATGAAGGCTTACAGTTACTTCAGCAAAGTTTTGCATGTCTATGTACACTCAGCAGACCTCTTTGAACGACATTAAGTACTAAAAATTTCCTGCAGACTTGTCAGACTATCATATGCTACGTACAGCACGCTTGTGAAACATTCAAACGATGTCCGTCATTTTTTCGTGACACAATTTAGGAACATCTTTGACATATGATGCATGTGCTGGAGCATGCAATTGTTCATGACATGTATCGTCCATTTCATTCAATTGGCGCGATTGCAGGAGTCTAAAATTGTGACTTTCATGTACACCCAACTTTAAAAATCAGGTCTGTACAGATTTTCGCCATGCCCCTGAAGGTGCCTAAGTCGTGGAACCCCACGAAAGAAACAAAATTGATGTTGCAAACACCAACCCGAAATATATACGGAGTACTATGCTTCAGTCCTGGATCCGTAGTCGTGGCCAACTCAATGAGAACAAGGTTTAGAATGGTCTATTCTGACGTGCATGGAGTAGACTTCATTTGATGAAGTGTACAAAATGGGGCAGTCTAACTTATTCCTGAAGTCGACTCTGTCACAATCTAAACAGAGAATAACTGAGTTATATGCTTTTCCTGTAACTGACCATCACCGTACCCTTGGAGCAGAGGATGCTCTCTTCCGTAGCTGCCAAGCATGAAATCAGTAGAGCAGGTATTGCTTCTCCCATGTTTCGATTAGCAATGAGTTACATAAAACAGGACCAATTAGTTAAATTAAAATGAGAATACTTATTATAATAACAGATGGCGTGTTTCAGGTTAGCAAAATTTGGTGTTCAAGTGCCCAGATCTCCAAAAATAAACTCTAGGAGAGGTGCTGATCTGAGGGTCCATATGGGCAACTCAAACTGCTCTAATTTCACTCATATCCACGATTTTAAAGAACTTGAGATTAACACGAAACTGAATGCAATGGGTCACAAGGACAAAATTTAGGGATATCGGTAACATACAAGTTAAGCGGCCCTCGGTGGAGAAGAACATGTTTACTTCCAGTGAATGACGAACCTTATGCACATGCCGAACATGTTGCATGATTTGAGAGGTCAAGCGCCAGCCAAGGAATCCCGATCGTAATTCTAATTTCTCATGAAGTTGAGTATCTGGGCCTCATCAATTATAGATATTCTAGACAATGTGCACTGAGAACGTAAGAATTCCAGTACAAAGACGCGAGAAGAAATATGCAGGCTCGCTCAAGATGCGTTGCCAAGACTATGGAACTCAAAAAGTTCAAAATGTATATAAAAGACCATGTCCGATACACATCATAAGCAGCGATCGATTGCACCGTTCTAAACTTTCAAGTGATGCATCTTCATGACATGCATGGACATTACACTTGTTTCTAGTGTCAATTGGTATGCAAATTAATATGCAAATTACAATCCAAGCTCCACCTTGTGCACCGCCAACCAAGAATTTCCACCCCATCCCCGGCCCCTCGGTACTCCTTAAAATGTTTCATTTTTTTCCTTGCTCAAGGATACACCAAGACATTTAAGTGGAATTGACCCAATGGATCCGATCCAACCCTACACATTCATAATGCTATGTTAGACCAAAGTTCCCCGCAGAAGCTGAAAGCCTCAGAACACCGTAGCCAACACAATCTTCATTCCCACCATGGCAATGTTCATGGAAATCAGTTCTGGGGAACTGCAGAGAATGAAAACTTCTTGTTTACAAGTCCTGTCAGTGTACTCGCAATCGTGAACGAGCACATAACCTCATTCATAATAATCTTCACTTACAAAAGCGCATATCCACATTGACATGCCTAATCACCTCTCCTGAAGGCCAAATTTCAACCCATAGTAATCGGCATCACCTTTATCAACAAACAGCTCCACTAAGAGAGAGGTTCTGTCAGTGCAGCTGAAAAAGTACAGCTGAAAAGCAACAAGAGGCTGCACTAGAGATGTAGCATCTATTTTCCATGTTAAGGACTAGTTCTCAATTCTCCAGTACCGGACAACGAGCATTGTATACAAGAACCTACTCAATACAATGCTTCCTCCCCCTGCTAATGGAACATGCAGCTATGCTACAAAATTCTATGCAACTTATATGGTGTAACAAAACATTGTACATGAGAGCTTCACTGTACAGTAGAGGGAGCTTGAGTTGGTGCAATTGGTCTTCTTTCCTACCTATAATCCAGAGAAGACAATCCTCACTGTTTCTAAAGAACCTTGGATCGTGGGTACTGAGACTTACAACTTGAAGTCGAGTGAGCTTGTTAGTAGTAAACTCTTCCTCATCACCAACGACACTGTGAATGACCTCTCGAGCGGAATCTTGGCACTCAGTAGAGAGCAGCACCAATACAAAAGTTATTAGTGTGTGCAACGGTCTCCTGACCAGCAAAGTAAGATAACTTGGAATTGTTGACCAGACGCAAGGTTGAGCTTTCTCGTCCTCGCCATACATTTGTGAGTACTGTGATTCATATTGCGGGTACGATCTGCTGAGAATGTTATGTAACACATCCTCTTTGTGTGCAGTTTTTCTTTCTGTGCTTTCGGTGTCACGACGTGCAAGATTCCGAGTGGCTCTACAATCAAACTAACACAGCCGAAAAAACCGCAATTAAAAAGGTGAAGAAGAGTACCTGTAAGCATAGTCTCACAGACAAGACGTTGCCGTCTCTTCACCACCCACAGCGCGGTCTGTTCTCTATGATATCCCATTCATCCTGTTCGTACATAGTCTACAGTAGACTATAAAGTGATTCTGATACTTCGGACAAAATCACAAAAGATGTAGTCAATCTCGGGAGCTTCCGTTGCCGGGACTCGAACCCGGGTCGCTCGGGTGAGAGCCGAGTATCCTAACCATCTAGACTACAACGGAGGGCCTTCCAGGATCCGCATCGGGAAACCAGTCGAACGCCAGATGTCAGAGAGGGTAAGGAAATTAGAATTAAATGCAAAAAATTCCACATTCACCCATCCCACTGTCCGTGTATGACTCCTAACTAATCTTACTTATCCTCCTACTGTAATGCATGTGATTCTATAATAAGGCAGTGCAGGCTGAAATATTACTATGTTTTACTTAGCCCCAGTCCCCCACACCCCAAACAAGGGCCACGGAGGATTGACCCCTTAAGGCAGTGCAGGCTGAAATATTACTATGTTTTACTTAGCCCCAGTCCCCCACACCCCAAACAAGGGCCACGGAGGATTGACCCCTTATTGCCCTAGCCAAAGGTACATGTAAAACTGCCCCCTATTTCGTGCTGCGAAAATTTTGTATTTCTTCACCTCTCCGACTAATTTTGGGCCTCCGATTACAATTATGAACTCAAAATTTGCAAATTTCATCATGAGTGGCAAATGAAAAATTTCAGTGTTTTCTCCGGGGGTAAAATACGGGGCAATATGGGTGAATCCTCTCTGTCCCCCAACAAGACATAAAGAATCTAATTTTGCAGTCTTCTATGTTTGGGTCTAAAATCAACCTCAACTAGGAACTGCTAAGGCAAAGTACAACTTCTTGCGGGGAAGAACATGATTATTATAAGCAGGTGAGCGTACTTGTTAGCCACTGATCTTCCACTGTGGCTGAGAATGATTGCCGGCTCAGTATAACTGGCAAGCACCACCACTTCCACCGAGCCCAATCTGCATGGCATTAGTAATACATAAAAGCTCTTCCCCTTCCCAATTTCATTGCCTACCCTGCTTCTCCAGCTGCCGAAAGAGGAACACTTCTCTCTTCATTGCCAGGCATGTCAGCTTTGCCCGAAAAAAAGGACTCCTCAAATCTTTCTTGTCGTTCCTCCACTAATGTACCTCCACTGCTGTAGCCAGTTGCTCTAAACGAGCATTGACGTGCCGACTTTCCCCTTGCCAATATAGATCACGTTTTCAATTCAAAAACTGGTGACGTCGAAGATAGCGAAGAACTTCAGAACGTCGAATTGACAGAAGCAGATAGAATTTGAGAAGTAGGAAAGATGAAGAAAAGCCCTTACCTCAGCACAAACTTAATCAATCGCTGATACTATTCACCCGTTGATGGCAATGCGCAAGCGAGGTAGAAGTCCTGCAATCACTCTCAAGCTCACCCCACCCACTGCAAATGCAAAGAGCAATGCCAGGCGGAGGTTTAGTAAAACGGAAGGGGTTAGTGACAAAGATAGGTAACTTCGAAGTCAAATTTCGCGAGACAGTGCAGGGCGCAAGCGACACTGAGGGATTCCTGAAATCACACCATCTACACACATCAACAGGACGCTGCCTCTCTTCCATACCTACTAATATAACGAAACTGGAAACCGTGCTTTTTGCATACAAGACAATTATGAGCACTAGACAATGCGATTGACAATGAACATCAAATCACTGTGACCAGTATAGCCTTACAAATTTGTAAAATACATCATGCAACCTTTTTGCAAGTAATAAAACTCTAGAGTTAAAGAGACTCCTGAAGATGCTTCAGGACTAAGCTGACTTGGCCTGCTCAGATTGAGTTACTGATCTCAACAACTCTAAAGAGAAGACCAAACCGAGAAAATGAGACACTATCGCATTTCCTGAAGCCTGCACAGCAGAAATTTTTGCGTCAATGAAAGAGAACAGCGTCATTAGGTGAAGGCTTCCAATGCAAATTTCATCCTCAATGTCGATTCTACTTAATGAAATTTCAAGTTGTCCGCCAACCAATACTTACCTGTACTAGAAAGACATCAAGTGCAAGAACTGGACTATAGCCAGTTGGTCTTCCTTGCAAATACGGTGAGCCAGAGGACGTGAGAGCTTTGGCAACGAGAACTCCGACAGTAGCTTGCAAGCCTAGCAAAGTTGCTCCCATTCCAAGCAAATTGATGACAATTCCGTTCTTGAGATTCTTTACCACTTGAGCCCGGGGCGGTGCCTTCAGAACAAGGAAAAATATCGTAAGGTTTCAGCGGCAAAACTCGAAGGAACATATCTAGGGACGGAGCTGGAAACACGCCAAGCCAAGTTCTGGAAGTACTAGCTTACCTTGCTTGGATTGCCAACAGTTTCTCGCAACTTCCGAGATAAACGAATGTACCCGAAGGACCAGAAAACGGAAAGAAACCCAGCAGCAATGCCTCCAGCAGTGAAGTAAATCGACACAGGTGATGTGGCTTGGCCAGTGATCACCACAGAAAAGGCTAAAATCACGGCTGCGACAACGGAACAAACAAGCTGGCCCCAGAATCCCAAGCTTCCCAACCGCTTGAAATAACCAGCAGTCCGCTCCAACCGCTTCGTGACCTGCACAGCATTTGCCCACGTTGAGAGATTAAATATAACATTCTTGAGATTAGCTCCTCACACCTTGGGCCATCTCAGGATATCCAAGATTCAATGATCCTCCCACAATTACTTGATTTTACACACAACCGCAAACATGTAGAGTTCAACTCTTGAAAGCAAATTTCCTGGCCCAAAAGTCATCCTGGTTCTAAAGTTCCCAGATCTACCATGTGGTTCTAGAGTCGTACAGTCTTGAGGTTGGGACCACATGACAGTCAACATTACTAGTTCTCACATTATTTAAGCGATCTATATACCTTCAGTGCTACAAGGCCCAAGCTCAACACTACTCAAGAATGTCATCATCACAGACAACCCTAAACTGTACCACTATGCAGACACTTTCACAGCACCTTCAGGAAATAAACAGTGTAAATTTCATCCACATTCCAAGGGAAGCAAATCGAACGAAACTAAAAAGAAATACTCGAACAACGCACGTCCATCATCTGACACAGTACAAAACTATAGTACTACAGAAAAAAACCGCTCAGCTACAACAATATTCAGCACAAAAAAAAACCTAAACCGTACAAATTGGCAAATACACCTTGAAAAAGACTCAAAGTGCACATTCCGCAAGAAACGAATCGAAAGAAACTTTATAACAACAACCCTCAAAGGACGTACGTAATTGAGACGCAACAACAAACAGCACTAACAACCCCCCATACCAGAGAAATTTTACTGGCTTCAGTCCCATCGACAAACGCATCCTTATCGTACGCACCCCCTCCCTCCGCTCTCGCACCACTCTCCAACTTCAGCTGCCTTGCAGGGTGAACGCTTGGCACCCGTAAGGACTCCAACCCTGGAGCCAGAAACTGCGATGCGGGGATCGGAAACCTCTTGATCACGCAGCAGCCTGCGCGGAGAGTGGCGACCTGGTGATGACGAAGGTGGAAGGTGGGCGGCACAACCCGCATTCCTTGCACACAGGCTTGCATTGCGAATTGCATTGTGACAATTTCCGACTCTGAAAAAAACTCGCAATAGATCTTTTAGAATATAGAAACTTAAGAAATGTGCGCAATGGAATTACGAGCTGGGTTTGTACGCAATTTCCAGTGGGCTTGGAGATTTGCCCGACGAGTTCAGGGTAAGAGGGTCTGCATATGATCTTGGGGGAATTTTGCGACGAGGTGGGTAACTGGAGGTGACGGATGTGTGAGGAGAGGACAGTGAAGAAGGGGTCGACACGTGGTGGGGTCGACACGTGGTATGTTTGTGGAGTTGCAATTGTCCTAGCTGGTCGATTGCTCCATGCTTTTGGCGAAGGCCGAAGGCGGCCCAAGAAGCAGGCAGCATTTAACTCTGTAAGGACGCTGCGGACCATTTGGGTCCGATGGATGGTCAAACAGCCTTCGTTCATATTGAATAACGGATGATTTTCATCCAATTTTGTGTATTTCAATTTCTGAATGCTACTAGTGTGCCCTGTGCTGTTGCCACAGTCAAAATCAAAGTAAAAGTATTTTTCTAATTTTTTTATTCACAAAACCTTCGAAATCTCATAACTTTCACACCGTGGGTTGAAACTTCACAAAACAAAGCCTGTGCACCCCTCCTCGCCGAGGGCTTTCCAACAATACCAAACACACAGCTAGGAGATGCATGGTTTGGGAGATCTCAAAGTAACAAACAAACAAACAAAACAAATCAAAACAAAACAAACAACCTGTCTTAATGTATGGATATCAAAATTACAGAGTTAGAGCCTCCTTACATGTATTGGTGGGTGAGGAAGTACTATAGGTGAATATTGCAATTGCACTTTCATGTAGATTCAATGGGTGGAGAGGAATACAATAAGAAATCAACATGTAATAGATCCTCTCAAGAGTGACTAGTCTCCACCAATGGAGTTCACCAATATTGGTGAAACTTCAACTCTTCCTTTTCCGCTTGCCCACCCCGACAAGACAATCAGGTTGAGCCTATTTCACCTTGTTTTGTCTTATTGCTTGAATTAGCACAAAGTTTGCCCACCGGGCCAACATATAAGCACGCCCTTAACCCCTAAGCAATTTGATGTGCACTTTGAGGACAACAAATAAATTGAAACTCAAGGTTCATCCTCATTACTACTTAGATGAAAGTCATCTTAATTTGTGGAAATACTTTATCAAGTTGTTGTCCTATCTAATGGTTGGATTTGTTGTTACTAGAGTACATGTTTTTCTAAAATAAAAAATGCTCAAGTATGTCAAGTGGTTCACCAAGCCAAAATTGCATTGATTCTAGTTCAAAATGGGATTTAAAAAAATGAGGTCATAGATTTTAAAAACACAAAAAATCATAAAAATCACCATGTTTAGAGAAACTCATTTCAAATCCATTCCAACAAAATTTACTCGAAAAATCATAATATTTTGCAAGTAATTGAATTTTGAAGGAATTTTGAAATTTTTCTTTCAAAATTTATAAAAAAATGTTGGTGATGGCATTGGTGAATCTAAATGTATGGATGGGATCTAAAACTCACAATCTACAACATTTTATTTTATACCAATTCCAAAATATTCTTTCAAATAGTATTTTATAATGATTTTTCTGAAATCCTCAAATCCAGAGATGATTTTGGGCATTTAGGGATTCAATTCAAGTCATATTCCCCGGTTTTTTATTTTTTACAACATAGTTTGTCCAAAAAATGGTATAACTACTATATATGTATACACACATATAGAGAGAGAGAGATAGATAGAATTAAAAGTGAATTTCACACTTTGAACCTTTTTTCCTTAAAACTTAATTTTCACATTCAAAATGATTTCTTTAGTTTTTGAGAAAAAAAAATAAGAAAAGGAAGCTTCTAAAGTATGGTTTCTACTATGTTTGAAAATTTTGAAAAAATTCATTAAAATAGCACTTTATTGAAGTTTGAAGTTGAAGATCTATGACCACATTTTTAAATATAGAGAAGTGTGAAATTGTCATTTATACTATTTTTCTATAATATAATATATCTCCAATCTGAAATTTTCAGATTTTTTGAACACATGCTTGATATAAATTTTCTTCACTTCTTCCTCAAAAATTCATGATACTTTGAAATTTTTCCAAAAAATCTAAAAATCTAAAGACATGCATTAGACATGTAATATATACTAAACATTTTCTTTATCATTGAACAATAAAAATAAAATATTTCAGTTATAAATAGCAACAAAATAGATTGTATAGAGCAAATTAAAGGTTTTTGAGGTTCAATTACATGTAGAAATCATCCATTCTAGAAACTTATAAATCCTATAATTGGGGCACGCTTTTAACAACTTCTAGGGTAGTATTCACTACTTTTTAATTATGGAATCTTATTTAGCGATATTTTACCACCTATCTACATGTGATTGTTGAAAAATTCTTATATATTTTCATCCTTAAAAAGATGGAATTTAGAAAAATAGTCAAAAAAAGTTTAGATGGATATTCCTAATTACCAAAAGTGTTTTATTGTGGAAACACACTACAATTGTAGTGAAGTGCAAGAAAACAATCCCCCCCCCCTCAACTAAAGGGTATTAAATTAATTTTTAGATGTGCTTTTACATGTGTCTTTAACAAAAATGTTTATAAATATTTTTTGAATAAATTTACTTTGAAAATTCATCCAAATTATAATTTATCTTTTTAGAATGTAGATTCTAAATGTTTGGCTCAATAGATTAAAAATTCACTGATGATTTTTTCGTAGTTAGTGCTCTTTTTAGCTTTCTATGAAAATTCATCATTCGAGTAAGCAAAACTTATTATTATATATGTACACTCCATGATCAACATTGACCTAGATGTTACATCTACATTTAGACCCAAAGGTGCAACAAAAACTTAGATATTGATTATACAAGATGTACAAAATCAAAAGATGAGAGACTCATATTAATTTTTGATACTCCTAGAGACACTACAAGGAAATTTCATAAGTTATTCCAATGGTGTCCAAATAATGCATGCTAAAATGTGTTGGAATCCTATTGTACTTTCCAATTAGATCTAAGAAAATAATTTATATTTAATAATTGAAACTATGTTGAGTTGTATTTAGTAACAATTAGAGGTACTCACACTTTAGATATTCAAACAAGAATTTTAGCACACAATGCTTATGGGTGTAGAAGGAACTAAAAGTGTTTGGATGTGTTCTTGAGAGTGATTTGACTTGTTGTAAGAGGGATTTATATGTAAAATAATGTTTAAACATTACTGAAAAGGCAAAAAGAAAATTCTAGAATTCTACATGAAATATGTAATATTTGCAAAAGAAAATTCAAAATTTTCGGATGACAAATTACCTAAGAGAGTGCTTTGAAAAGTAGGGGAGGCAAATTTTTGACTTCAATAAATTATTTGTAACAATTGGGTTGAATTGACTTGTTGTTTTTTGTTTGACTAGAAGGCAACCATTCCTAAAATATAGTTTCTCCATATTCATGTAGAAGCAGAATCATCTTGAAAATCTAAAACCAATTTCGACTATTGAAAACTTGTAAATGAATTTACAATTCCCACACAAAATGGATGTCCACTCCAAAAGAGTTTTGAATGAGTCTTTAGGTAGAAAAACCTCACTTATGATTTGAAGTAAACATCCATTGTTGTTAATGGTTCACTCATACCCCATCTCCCATCTTTTGAGGCAGACATAGAACCTATGATGAATAGACTCTTAGTTTATGCCAATTTAAGGACGCTTTAAGCCTAGAGGCTGGGCCAATTTGTTGTGTAAGAAGTCCGAAATCCTCACTTGCGATTGGACAAAAAGGCTGAAATTTGTGCAATCGGGCTCAAGGGGAATGGCCTTGCGGCCCATTCTGTCAGTGAAGGCTGCCGTGGACCGCTGGAATTATCTCGCTGAACATCGATTACCGGTATTCCCCCAAAGGAATTAAATTCACTGGCAGAAAAACTTACAAGAAAAGTAAGTACTTGGGCAGCTGGACTAATCATAAGCAGGGGTGGGTTGATGTCTTGATGGCACCCCTAATAATAACTTAAGCGGTGCCGTCACCTGGTATGGACCATGAATTCATCCATCCACACACATCTCATTCATCCACGAAAGGGACCTCATGCGCAAAGTTAGTGACGAATTAGGGCAAATCTGCCTCGCTGAATCGCACCCCGTGCGTCGCTAATTTTCCATTTCGCCAGCCATTTCAAGCACTTCCTCAGATGTTCGCTTTTCCAAATTCTCTAGCAACATTTTATTCAAAATTTACGTTTTCTCCCATGCAAAACGAGCCAGAAATGTGGCCAAACGGTGCTGTCTGCACCGAGATGGAGTTTCGCAGGTGAAGGAGATGATGTGATAGTGGATTGGGTTGCCGGAGCTTTCAAGCTCTGGAGACGAAGGAATCTGTTCCCAGGTGTGGTTTACCTGCTCGTGGCGGAGCTCGTGATACTCCTGGCAGACTAATTGATGTTGACTTTTAGGCGTTGGAGGAGTGGGCCAGTGTTGGACGTCAGCAACTCTGTCTGTGTTGCCGGAGTTTGAAGCTCGGTGCTGAGCATTGAGAGTATGCGTGGAAACGAGGTGGATCTGTGAAGAAATGTCGGCTTGCAGTAGGGCAGAATTTGTGTTCGAGGGGTTTATGACTGTCAATTTGAAATGGTGAAGTGGTTTGCAAGCTATGGCGTTTAGATACGTGGAAGGTGTGGTTGGAATGCTGCACATCTAGAGCTCGATTGAGCAGATCGTCGATATATTCCTTGCGATGTGGAGGTCTGGAGTATTAAAGTCAGGGTTGAATGGTCTCGGGGTTTAGGGATGCTATTGCTGCGTCATAATGCGAGCAACTAGTTGTGACTCACTATGTACGAGGATACGTGTGGATGAGAGTGAGTGCCTTGGATTTTCGAGTTGGTTTGTTTTTTCAGTTGCGTTGTTATTCTACGACATAGGACATGGTGCTTGAGCTGTGGTAATCTCGACGAGAGAGGATGGCGTTGCTGCCACCTCTCGCTAACGCAGTCAGGATGCCAGGTACTGATGACGACCTCTTGATGCGCTGTCCCAAGTTTGTTAGTGTAGCTTATTTTGATGTAATTCGCAGATCATGTTGAGTTTGAGCTGCTAAATGTCTTTGTAGTTCTGCTGTAGACATGAAGCACTAAGCAAGTCGACTTAGCCTCCGTTTTGGCAATTTTATATTCGTGATGTATTAAAGTACTGATGGTCTGTCATCGCTGCTACATTAGGCGTGGATGCACATCCTTCTTTTTTCTCGAGTCATGTGGGAGCGTCTGGAACGGAGAACTCCGCTTGTGTGGTTCTCAAATTCCAAGGTGAAGAGGCCTTTCAGACGCCCCTGGTGGAACTGAATGGCGCCAGTGATAGTCAAGAAGAACCACCCTTACCTCGTATTCGTCGAAAACGAGTCACTCGAAGGTACACTGAATCCAGTAGTGATGACGACGTCGAGTACCGGATTAAGACCGTCCGGCGCAAGTCTCGATTCAATTACCGCGAGTCTGACAGCAGTTCTGAGGGAGAAGGCGATCATGTACGTAAGCACTCACCCACTGGTGTTCCAAGTCTTGTGCACAATCCTACGTCTCATCATGCATAAGTCTTTTATGCTCTATGCTCGTAAGAGTCAAATAATCTCTAGAACAATTTCAAACCTCGTAATGTAGAAAAAAGTTTCATAGTAGAAGACTATTGAATCTGTTTTGCATGTTGGCTGTCGAATTCGAGTTTTGGAGGTGAGCACTTCTGAAATTTGATACGTATTTGCGAGTGACAATAGATCAATCCGGTTCACTGTCATGGTGCTCAGTTCATTTTGAACTGATGAATCATCGGAATATGGGAGGAGCCAGGTCTCTATCTGTTGAGACCTACATGAGTGACATTGAAGGTAAAGCTCATCAGAGTGAAGTGAGGCACTTCATGAAATCTTGAGATAGCATGAAGTCTGCGGCTTGAGGCTTGAAGAATATCAATCATTGTTTTGTGAGAGCAATTCCTACTGAAAATTGTGCTATTCGAACATACATTAGGTGAGTGTCTACATGCTAGATACAAGCACCGGCTATGTTGACCTTGACATTTTATGAAGTAGATCTAGTCATTGGAAGCCTGCCAGGGGTTTCACGCTAGTCTATCCTGTGTGTGTACCCAGGCTGTAGCGACAAAGCCAGAGTTACCATATGGGGTGTTGCGCGGTTGTCCAACTTGTCCCACTTGTCAGAAGGTGAGTCTCGAGACCTTCGAATTTGGTATTTCAATTTATGACTGGCATAACTCATTCTATTCGAAGACGCCACTTCTTAATTTTTACACTTTTATTCGCGTCTGAAAACAGGTGGTGGCAACCTGGCGGCCGAATGCTGGTCGTAGACCCTGTATTGAGGAGGCTCCCGTTTTCTATCCAACTGAGGAGGTATTATTCTTGTGCTCTGGAGCTTCCAGATTATATTGACTTTGTTGAGTTCACGGTAGGTTACATCTACGAACACATCTGCTTCGGTATCAAGGTGTTTGATCCGACACGAGCTTGGTGAGTAAAGAGTTGTAAATGTGAATTGTGTACGCGATCTGTCTGACTTCTGACTTTTCTAAGCCATATCTTGAATCGGTAGTTCTATACCACACATGCTTCCCAAAATTGCCTGGGAATCGGTTCAGTACATGTCCAATATTGTCCAACGTCCATCAGAATTTGATTCCAAAATTGCATTTTCGCGGTGTCAGAAAGTCGTAGGACCGACATTGAAATGACAAACATTAGAGAAATGGTGTGCATATATATGTATTTATTGTAGTCACCTAAAACTAGTCCGATGCGAAGACGACATTAGAACAATATCTCATTGCTGGTACGCTGCATTTTCGACGCTGTTTTGCTGTCGGTTTAAGAGGCATTCGGAACGCCATTGAAAATGTATCGACCAGATTTCTCTGAAATTTTGTATGACATATCATTATGGACTGTACTATGGAAGGTCCGCAATTCTGAAATGTATGTTGGTTCTAGATTCTTTGGAGTACCGCGTGCTATGATTTATGAGCAGGGATTAGGTGAATTTCTAATGTTGTTGTTTGATTGTTCTAATACAGTAACATCCATGTCATGTAAACCAGGAGTTTTGGGGTCTATCTGCTTAATTATCTGCTTGTTTGACTTTTTCCAGGAGTTTCAACACCCTCTGAGGTACATATCTAGCATTCGTGCTAGGGCGGAACTGCATGGTATTTGTCGTGTTGTTCCACCGCAGTCATGGAAACCCCCCTGCCCATTGCGAGGAGATTCTGTAGAGGCCCAAAATTTGCAGTTTCCTACTCGTGTGCAGCAAGTTCATAAGCTACAAGTTCGGCAAGTAACAGCCAAGGAGTGCTCATCGACAAAACAAACTACCGAAAAGCAACCAGGACGGGTAGCAATTGGTAGAATGGGAGAATCAGCCACTTTCCCTACCCCAGCTGCTAACGAACAACCGGAGTATTTTGGATTTTGGCCGGGAGAACCCTTTCTGTTGGGAACTTTTGAAAAGTACGCCAAAGATTTCAAAGATCAGTACTTCCGCATCTCTGAACGACAAAAAGCTGGTTCAGAACAAAAGTGGGAACCGTCGGTTGAGAATATTGAAGGCGAATACTGGCGCATAGTTGAGCAAGCCACGGAGCAGATTGAGGTTTGTAATCATCTACTGTATACGGTAGCAAGACCTTTAAATTGTAGTGTCAACCTATCTCATGTAATGGGCTTCTCAAAGTTCTTGATTGGGGCTTATCTCATCGTGTTTCTGAAATAGAGTGAAGGTGTAGCCGAATTTTGAAGCTCCTGCTGTGCTTTGTCAGTGAACGGCAACGATATTTATTAGATCCTAACTATTTGGTCAACGCCTGGATCAGGTTCTCTATGGTGCGGATGTGGAAACCGGAACGTTTGGAAGTGGTTTCCCGAAGCCTCCACCAGGATCAGAGGCGACAAGCCTATATGAGAAGTCAGGATGGAATTTGAACAACATAGCAAGATATCCTGGCTCTGTGCTATCTTTTGAAGAAGTAGACATTTCAGGAGTGCTTGTACCATGGCTGTACGTTGGGATGTGCTTCTCTTCATTTTGCTGGGTAAAGAACGATCCGGACCGGAATCGATTGCTGGAATGCGCACGTGCATGTGTCAATTCGTGAGATTATGTTCAACCTTAAGGTTTTCAGCCACAGAATTTCTCTCTAAGGATTCTGTGAACTGATTTTTGTATATATTTTTTATGGTATTGCAGCATGTGGAGGATCATCATTTTTACTCCATCAATTACATGCATTGGGGAGCACCAAAAGTATGGTATGGTGTGCCCGGGTTTGCAGCTGACAAATTAGAGGCTGCAATGAAAAAACATTTACCAGATTTGTTTAATGAGCAGCCTGATCTTCTTCAGAAACTGGTGATGCAACTTTCCTCACATCTGTTATCTCATCCTTGTTACGATTATCATTTTGGTCTGATTGCTGTTTTGACCGTTTTGCTGCGATGGTATTTATGTATCATTCTTGCTATCCTACATCCTCTGGTCTTGGAGCATCGTGATCAGAAGGCTAATTTTCTAGAGTATGCACAAGTTCTCCTTGTGATACAGTTATTCTTGTGAAATAGAAACCAAGGACGACACTTACAAGCTTTCATTGTTCAGGTAACTCAATTGTCGCCGTCTTTCTTGAAGCGAGAGGGGGTTCCGGTGTACAGAATTGTGCAGCAACCGGGCGACTTTGTCATCACATTCCCGAATGCTTATCACTGTGGATTCAATGCTGGGTTCAATCTTGCTGAGGCTGTGAATTTAGCTCCCGTAGATTGGTTACCGCACGGCCAAGCAGCAGTAGAACGTTACCGGGAGCTTGGTCGCCGGACGTCTGTGTCTCACGACAAACTATTGTTAGGCGCGGCCAGGGTAGCAATGAGAATGTGGTGGCACTCTCAGCAAAATGAGAAGCCTTTGTTAGTTAGGGATTTGGCATGTGGCTTGCAACCAGGTTTGGTTTGTGCATGGCAGGCTTATTGTGGTGAAGGCGGTATGCTAGCCAGTGCTTTAAAGGTATGTCATGTTCAAACATCAGCTATTTTTGGTTTCTCAAATATGCACTTGCCATGTCTTCTACACTTGCGATGGATGTTGTTGGTATTCTTTTTGGGTCCATCAGGAAAATAACAATGCTTAAGGTCTGAACTTAGAGTGTGAACTTGTCTCTATGTGGATGAGACGGACGTTATCAAGGGGCCGTCAATCGGATTTTTTCAAAGACATCTGCTTATTGTCGCTCTAACTGCTCGTGAAAAGTGTCAGCATGAAGATTCTGTTTTGTCATGTATTTTGTCTTTACTTACGTGAAAATCTTAATTGGCCGGACCATAGGCCAGGGTGAATATGGAGCATGCACGTCGGGAATCCCTCAAATCGATGACAGGTTCGACATTGTCAATCAAGCAAATGGATAGCAGCTATGATTCGACTGATGAGCGAGAATGTGAATCATGCAAGTATGATCTACATCTTTCTGCTGTGGGGTGTGAATGCTGCCCTGAAAAGTTTGCATGCCTGCTACACGGCCACCTTCTTTGTTCATGCCCCTGGAGCAAGAAAACTCTGTTTTACCGGTATCCTTTAGAACAGTTGAGTCTTCTTCTGGCTGCAGTTGAAGGTCGTCCCGAGACTGTCGCTAATTCGGCGAAGCAGAACGGTGAGAAAATCAATCAGTCGCCTACTGATCTTCGGGATGTTCTGGTACCCTCGCAAATCATTTTTGGGAATGACGTATTGAAAAGACCACATTCTTGTACGAGCTCTGTTGTTGCCGAGACTCTTAAGCAAGTGGACTCTGCAACTGTCGCAAGAACGAAGGAAATGGCATTGCAGTATGGCAAGGGACTTGATAAGGCCTACGCGCTGCCCGAGTCAGAGCCTGACATTACGACCCAGCCTACTCCAAATCCCTTGATTTCTGTAAGAAACACAGTACAAGTTGCAGCATCTTGTGAAAACAGTAATGTCTCTCAACATAACAATCGTCTTGTGCGCCAAGAATCCAAGGATGTGCCGAGTCATTCCGAGAAGGTAGTCTTCCTGAGGTCAGGCTATGCAAGAAGAGCAGCTGCTAGCAAGAATGCTTCAGAACATGCTTGTAAATCTTCTCTAAGTAGACTTCCTGGTGGAGAGTTGGGATCATTACGGCAACCAGTTCCGTCTACCTCTGAAAATCAGCGCGTGAGTGTGCCTACACCTGATGTCATACTACTAAGTGACGATGAAGAGGAGATGGTACCTTGTAAGTTGAATGAAGCAGCGGAATCTTCATTTTCAGTTTATGAAATGCAGAGCAGTCTTCCTTCTAGAGTAGCAGAATGGGGTATGGACGATGGGTTAGTGGCCCAAGCACATCTAGCAGAATCAAAGGTCGACCTTATCAATGACAGGTGTACAAGTTTATCCAATGATCTTACGATGCCCCCAGCTTGTGGTGGATCTGAGAAAATCGTAACTGAGGGGAATCCGTCTCAGGGATCCGTTGAGGCTGCGTTTGCTTCTGGTTACACCAAACAGGGAGCAACGGTGATGACTGTCGACAGCCCTGTCAAAGAGAGGGCGCTTCAAAACCTGTCATCTGCCAAAACCTGTCATCTTCTGAAGTCAATGCCAGATGGACGAACTGTTTCCCCGAGTCCTGTGCCCGACGTAGTGACAGTTGCGCAAAGGGGCGCTGGTAATGCTTGGGCTGTTCCTCGGGTGCCCCGAATCCGTGAAAAAAGGGATGTGGAGCTTCTTGAAGTAGGGCGCCTTGTGGTTAGAGAAGGTTGGCACACCAGGCATGCAATCTATCCAGCAGGTAATTCATCCTTTCCTTGAGTTGGTTGAAATTCAGCAGTTGTTTCCTGGTCAAGGTTGGCGTTGTCCTTTGTAGGGCTTCCGGCTCCCTTGTGTCAGGACACTGCCATGATTTGGGATACTTCTTGCCACGCAGCAAGGACCTCTAATTTCAGAGGTGTACAGCTTGAAGGTTACGAGATGTTTACAAGAACATCTTACTTATGACCTGAGTTGTGAAAGTGATCCTAAGAAGACAATAGTTTGAGTACCAGGGCTGCTTTTGTGATCGGGAATATCTTCTATGTCGATTCGAACTAATCAACGATTGGTGTTATGCATGTGATCTGTGTTGTTGTGACATCATGTTCTTAGTTCTGACAGTTTGATTTTATCATCTCATTGAACCCTCATCAACGAGATGATAAAAGCTTACTCGAGTTCTCATCTCGTTCATGAGAGCTCGCTTCTACTGTTAACCCCTAAAGGACCATAAGGCCACCGGGTGGCTTCTGCAACACTGTATTTTGCACCCTTGGTTCTTTAGGGTCCCATCAGTTGATTTGCGGATTTTGAAATAGCTAGAATAGTATCACTCTCTAATCCTGGAGGAATTCCTTCTTTTCTTGCAGGTTTTAAAAGTCGAATTTGCTTCACCAATGTCGAAAATATCTTAGAGACATGTCCGTACATATCAGAAATCGTCGACCGAGGACTTGGGAAGAGGCCTTTGTTCCAGGTGATTTTTTCGCACCTTTGTGCCTGTAAAAACTATCTACTTAGTCTCGCCTGGCCATACTCCTAGGTACCTCAGCTGCTGGCTAGCAATGTTTGTTTATCTGATACCTATTCTGAAACATTTGCATTGTAGGTCACCCATGCAGCTAAGCGGGAAGTGTTCTTGGACGAGTCTGTAGATGGATGCTGGCATGCAATCCAAAATCAGATAAATGAGACAATTATTTCTCTTCGGTCTCAAAACAGCAACTTGCAGCTGCCTCCTCTACTACCACCCCCAATGGGTGTGGAGATGCTTGGCCTTACATCAATCTTTATCATTGAGGTCAGGATTTTACTGAAAGCGCTATTGCGAATCGTGACACACCTGTAGCAAATTTTGCACTTTAGCGTGGAGTTAATCTTGTGTTTAGGCAGCAAGTTTGTGACGTGAATATTTTGGACTTCAAACATTGTGTTTTTACATCGTGGATGTGGGTGTTTGTGAGTATGTTTCACTTCGTCTTGTGTTCTCTAATTTTTGCCCTATCCTCACGATGCTGGTTGTAAAAGGCCATCTTGAAACATGACTTGATCTGAAAATCATGTCCTTGTTCTGCAGGCTGTGGAGGCCCTGGATCCTCTTCATCAATGCATAGAGTATTGGGATAGCAAGCAGACCCCTGCAAAGCAGAACCATGGGCCTGATTCAACTGAGCCTGAAATCCGAAGAACAGAGATCAGTGTGGCCTGCTTGAAGGAGGTCGCTCAGGAACTGCCTCCTAGAGATTTGCTAGCAAGAGCACCTCAACATAAAATTGTAAATACAAGTAGCAGGATATCTGTGAATATTTCCAGCACAAATAAGCCTTCTTCACAGGCATTTGTGCGCGAGAATCCTGATACGCAAGTAATTTTGCCAAGCAGTCTTTTGAACTAGAGGCCAGACACATATTCCACCATGCAGAGTCTCTTTCAAAGAGCAACTCCAGCAGAATTGAGAGTTTTGTATCACTTATTCACTACTTAGGCACGTGGAGCAGAATGGGGATCTGCATTTCGAGCCCTCATGGAGGAGGTTCAAAAGAAATTTTTGGGATGAACAATACACTGATCACTGGATTTTGAGCACCGTAAGGCAACTCGACAGGTTGGTTCTACTGTAGTTGAAAGAGTTTTGATCAAATCATTTCGGGGGGAATTGGTAAATAGATTGTTGAAGTTCAGCCTTGCACAGGCGTTCCAAATCACAGATAGGCCACCAAGTGGCTAATCGTGACCCCTTCACCTGGAGTTCGGAATTCGTAAGACTTGCCGACTCTTCTTGTTTTGTTGTGGCTTATTCTAAAATCGTCTTCTGATTACTAGGATTTTAGTATCCTCGATGGTCTGGTTTGGTTTCCAATGAACAGGTGGCGGTGGCAACGTGGAAATTTCCAAATATCTATGCTCGATTCAGTTTGAAATTCTAGATTTTTATAATGTCTTATTCTCCACCTAATTAACCTCTCGGGCTACATCAGCTTGTTGAGCAACTTGGGTGGATATTGAACTCTTCTATCCAAAACAAGCTCTTTAGCAGAGCTATCTCACCCTCCTGAGCTTTGTCACCTACCTACCTCCTTGGATAAGGACTTGTAGCATATCTTTTTGGCACACGAAACTTTCAAAGAAGGGGCGGAGGGGGGGGGGGGAGGGGGGGGGGGAGTTGTAGTACAGGAACGCAGATATTGGAAGATGAAGGAATCAACTATTGCAGACAATACTCATTGAGAATGACCTTCTCACCTTGCATGAGCTTGAGGAGTCAAACTGGTACACTCTTCACATTTTTTTGACTGTACACCTTGACCTCTTTAATCTAACTGCTTTAGGTCACCAAAAAAATGAGCACCCATTCAAGGTCATAAAAATGACCTTCAAACTAATACTTAAGGACACAAAAAAACGACTACTAAGGTTGTAGGACAGAGTTGGTGAAATTACAGGTTATAAATGTATTTGTGTTTCACTTGGTAATTGAAAATCATTTTCAATTAGTGCAGAGTTTATGAGTTACTCTTATGTTAATCTAGCTAGTGAACTTCTCTATTTCCTTTACAATCCTATCATCTCTTTGGGCCTCATTTGAATGTGGTGGAGTGAATTTTCTTTTTGCAATTAGACTACAATTAGCAGAATCATAATAGCTGAAAGAATTGCAAGCTTAAAGAATTGCAAGCATGTTGATGGGACATGAAGTGGTCCCAAGTTTTTGAGACTTCAAATGTTTAATATCTGCAAATGATCTCTCATGTCACTACAATGGAGCTCTAACATAATTGAAGGCCTTTGATGCCTTTGTGTAGTAATATATACGGAAAGAATTCAATGTTGACTTCTAGAGTTTGCATCCTAGCAAAATTCATGATTAACTTGCTTGGGAATTTGCTTACAATCTACACTCTACAATCTTTGTTTAGCCAATTTGGAGATATATTTGGAAAGTGGGTGTATCTTCTTACATGAGGCAGAGTTAGAAAAGTGTACTAAAGTGGCATGAGTTGTGGTGATAACTTCTCTTAGAAATGAATTTGATTTGGACTTAATCAAGATTAAAGCCCTATTTACACTACAAGAGAGATCAAAGTCCTTAAAAATAGATTTTAGCCAATGAGCACTTCAGCATTGACAAGATTAAGGAATAAAACCCTAGAATGATGTAAATAACACTTTTGCCCATTGTGGCAATAGAAGTGTGCAAATTTTGAATCCCTTGAAAAATGTTTAAATAATATTCATTATAAAAATTAGAATGTTGTTATCTTTAAGCTCTTATATATAAAATGGGTACTAGAGTAAAACCTAATTTTATTTCACAAATGAATTAAATTATTGTCTAAGGATTGCCAAAAAATCTATAGGACAAAAAAGTAAACATACACCATTGAAATCCTTACTTGAAAATGATAGCTTATAGATTCTTTCTTTGCATGCTCAAAATTGAATATAAAGCCTCAAGGTTGATTATGGACATATCATAATCAACTCTTTGAGAATGCATAATTTATCCATATGGTGTCCAAATAACTTGCACTAGAATCCTTTTCAATGGCGAATAAGATTCAACAAAATAAAGTCAATCTAGTACTCCCTCTGTCCCACAAAACCCCTCCAAATTGGACATAGTACATGCACCACTAAATCACTCCATTTCTTAACTCCTAAGTGCCTAAGCCTTTCCAAGTGAGTTTTGACTACGAAAAGAGCATAGGCTTATAGTTATCCCCAACCCCAACCCCCTCCCCAATTTATTTTTTTCAAAATCTAACCGTATGGATTTCTAAAGAGCTTGCTTATTAGTGTGCATACCAATTTAGAGAGCAAAATTGCAAAGAAGTTGTGAGATTATAATAAGAGAAATACACATTTTCTATTTTTAGTATGCCACCCCTCCCCCACAATGTTTTAGAAATTTGCATATAAGATTTTTTTGGGATTGGAGGTGACATGACCAACTAAAAATTGTGTTAGCACACTAAAATGCACTTCCAAAAACCTTAAATTCAAATGAAGAGCTATCAAACTCATTACACAATCCACCTTGCAATTGTTGAAATGCAATTATTTTTAATAAGTAGAAATCGCAATTAACTCCAAATCAACATTTGCATGTTTAAATTTTCAATGGTGAATATCTTGAAAATACTATACTCTTTCCATTGGGACCATTTTCAAAGCAAATGGATAAGAACAATTTTTTAGATCTCAAATCAAGTGAAATTGGCAAGCTTTACTTAAAGCCAATAAATCAAGTAAAATTTGCAAGCTTTACACTTCCACTAAGATACATATATGCCTTTGAGGACCTCTCAAAAATCCAGTATTTCCCTTTTTTTGTGAAAAATAAAAAATTTCAGTAGTTAACCTTTGAAACTACCCATAAAAAATTTCAAAACAGTCACAGGAATTTAACTGCCCATCCCAAAATGAGCCTGAAATTTCAGGTCGACCAAATATGGTCGATAAGGCAGTTAGGGGTTAATTTTGATTGTTGAACAAGTGGTGTGAAATTCAAATCAATCCCTACACAATCAATTCCCAAAATCCCACGTTGCTTGCTAAATGGTCAACAATTATAAATCATGCCTTCTTAGTGGTACATGCACTATTTTCAATTAAGAGTTTTTTACTGGAACAGAGGGAGTAATCTCATAGGGTTTTAGGTACACATACCTTACACGATGGAACCAAGCTGGTGTTAACCCTTCAAGGCTCAAGGAGCCATTTTTTGGCCTTTGACCTGTTCAACATGTCTAAGTTATAACTTCATATTCTAAAAAATATGTCTAAATGAATTTCATATTATGAATTTATGATGTTCTTATTGACCAGGGAAGCTCAAACGTAAAATTGACACCGTGTAATAAGCGTGATGTGAAAAAGTACAGAAATTGCTTGGGCCTTGAGGGGTTAATCAAGTCAAGACCTGGACTTGTACATTTGGGCTCGCATTAATTTCAGAGACAACAAATGAGGATAACGATAAGGGTCAATTTGAGCACAGGATTGTACAGTAGAAAATACCATGCTTGGATTTTTATTTCAAACCGTAGCTTGGGATATGCGAAAAAACCCACTGTTTCTGGTTGGGAATTCAGCTGTCAATGAAGATAGAACTTGTGGTCACTACTTGTGAGCAGTAGCATTGAGCTGATTTTTCATGTGGACCATGTGGAAAGGAATCAATCACCAAATCTCCCATAAATTGCATAAATTGCGTAAATTGCGCAATGGTTTTGGTGAATGGTCACTACTAACTGGTAGTATTATGCCCTGTGCCGTCTGCCACAGCCATTTGCCACAAAAGTGATGGCTAAGCCCTCCTCCTAAAAATAATAGTAAAAGTAAAAGTAATTTTTGAATTTTTTTAGTTCATAAAAACTTTGAAATTTAGTACCTCTTTTGTTGTAAGTCAAAGGGTCACAAAACAAAGTCCATGCACTCCTCCTTGCGGAGAGCTTTCCAATGGTACCAAGAATGCGACTAGGGGACGCACGATGCTTAAGATCTTATTATAACAAATCAAACAAAATAGGTTATCTAACTATAATAGAAAAAAGTCAAGCTAATTTAATGGATGGATGGAATTCTACCAATATTTTGCCATTGGCCACATAAATACACTAGAATTGTACTAATGTCTATAACATGACAACATGGTCCTATTTAGGATCAATCATTGTTGACTATATTCTCCCCTTCTTTTTCTTTTCTTTTTCACTTTTTAATAAAGTGCTAAGACAGAGATCACTTTTAACTTGGTGAACCATTGTATTTCTTCTTTCATCAATCTTTGAACAAAAATTCACTTTTCAATTATATTTACACATTTTTTCATCCCAATTTGGTAATTTCATTTATATTTCTAGGAGAAATGGAAAAAAATTGGAAAAAAAAAAGACTACTTCTATTTAGTGGAAAGTAGTGTTTTTTTTGGAAATGGTCTAATCCCATGGTACCTAGGGAAAAAGAGCTAGCTAGAATAAATTCTTTAAACTTCCATGGCTTTTTTGCCATTTGTGGATTTGTTGTTAAATTGATCACAACTTAATACCTCTTTCTTGAAGACTAAAAAGACAATCCAATAGCATGCAGTACATCAATGTTGAAATTATCCATTAACCACATGAATATGATTTGCATTCTTTGCTTTCAGGTAAACAATAAAAATCACTCAATCACTACCCTACTATTAGCCTTTTGTATTCTTGGAAGGCAACTCAATAAGTCATTTCTAGTAGATACTAATAGATAACCTAGGTAGGATTTCTCTCAAAAAATAAGAAATTTCTTATAATTGGCTATTTCTTCCATTTCAAGATAATTGTTTGTAGTATTGTTGAAAAAGGTTCACTTGATACCAATTTTATGGATCCTATTGTGAAGAGCATAAATTCAAAAGGGTCCAAAATCAATGAAAAACATTGCATGAGGTCATTTCAACCTACACAACAAACCTAAGTAAAATTAGACCAAAAAAATCTCTATATGACCTATTGAAAACAACCTTAAAATAATCATGAGGTCCAATTAGGACTTGTATTTTGGAACAAAGGGAGTATATTTTGTGGTTTAAGGTATGAGCACCCATTATTAACTTTTCCTAAAATTCAACACAGAAAGTAAGAATATGAATGTGGAAGGAAGGCATGATAAATTGTTATTTTCATGCCTCTCAAGAAGACTTTGAGAGAAGTCATTGAACATGTCTCATTGAGTGAAACCACTATTTGTGTGCTTATTGCATTCATTTCAGCTTGAAACTGTGCTTGAATTGATTATTATCAATGCTCTATTAAGATGAACTTCTAAAATGAAAATTTCATATTATTGGGCCAAAATTCTCTACTTTTATTTCAAATTGCCCTCTCTTCTAATAGCTATAAAAATTTCCCCCATATCATCTTCTAGTCTGTATTATTGAATTGCACTAGAGAGTTGGCAATTATAGTCATACAATTACATACCTTACATTTACAATAAGGTAAGGTGCTCTAAAAGTGCCCCTACTCTAAAAGCGACCACTAACATGGAGGTACATGTTGCTTTCTTCAAAGTACCAATGGTGTACATTTCAGGAGGTGGTTACTTTTAGTAACTAGTGTGTTTCAACTTAAAAAATTTATAACTAATTTCTCAAAGGTCCCAAAAATATGAAATGACTTAAGTGAGATGCCAATTCCATTTTTCTTCCTAAAAATATTCACTAAAAATTGTTTCAAAGAAGTTTACTTCCCCCTTGGAAATGCAATCAACTTGTAAAAGGCGACTTTAAGAGCAAACTACCTTACTAGATCCACATGGGAAGACCATGTGGAACCACAATATTGGGATACCATTGATAGTCCATCCTTAGGCATGTGTTTGTTTTAATTAATCACATTACCATCGAGTGGGGAAGATATAATAGTGGCACTAGACATGTTTGCCATAATGCGGGTACTAACACCCCAAATTGCACCCTGTCTATAATTGTCATCATCACTTTGTGTACATCTCCAAAATTAATATGTCTATACAAGGAAGAAACAATCCCAAAACATCTATCACAAATAACTTGGACCCTTTATAACTTTCGCATACAGTGTCTAAATGTCACATTCTTTAGTGTATTGTAAACCTCCTCTCACTTGCCAACAAGAAAATTAATGAAAATTTGAACCCGACTAATAATACAAGTAGAAACTCTCTTCATACCTAGTGCCGGGACTATGCACTAAAAGAGGTTTATGCATTTGCAGAGGTGCATTAATGACCACTAACTAACGTGACATTTGACAACACTATTTTTTCTTTTAAAAACTTGAAATTGGGCCTACCCATGAACCTCTCTACTGAATATTATGCACTAACAAAGTATGCAGTAGGAGAGGTTCTACCTGTAGTACAACTACACATACCAGTAGTAGCAAAACATGATGATCTTGTGGAGTGCCCACCTTTTCATCCTGTATGATTAAAAACACGCAAGAAGAGCACACTTGGCAAATTAAAGCTACAATCATCTGAGACAGCCTCCTCCAATTTTTTCAGCAGTACATATGCCATTCAAGATTTTTATTTTCGTGGAAAACATGTGACTGGAAGGAAACAAGGAGACTCTGCCTCCTACTGACACCGCGACCCCATTCTCCTCACATGTACATTACTCATGTCTGATTCGTACTCAGAATGATCAAGCCACAACTTTTCTCGAGGATAATTAACTTAAGTTTAACAGTGCCGCAAGGTTCTCACTCACTTACAATTGCCGGCGGAATTTTTTAGGGTGAGTTGACTACAGACATACAAGTGTCAATCCATTTGAATAATTACAAAGTCCCGGCGGAGCATAATTGCTGACTTGTAGATTGTGCCACAAATAGACTATTAGAGTATGTATACTAATATCGTAATCAACAACAATTTTTGTGAAATCAGTTCTCTAATTTTGAATGATGGAAATCAAATCGACTTACTATTTGAATGTACACTAATTAGTGAAATTAGGTTGCCTTAACCCAAGAAAGTTAGCAATTAGGTTGCCTTACCCCAAGAAAATTCCTTTACAAGCTATCAAAGTCAACAAATATTTCTAGAAATGTTTCCATTTGTACAAATGGAGATTTAGGAGTTCCTATTACTACAACACCTAATTCAAAAGTACTGCATTCTTTTATGTGAACAAAAAATATATTTAGATTGTATCAAATGCCAAGAAATTAGTGTGGTGCAACCTAATTTCACTATTTAGTGTGTACAAAAAGTAGGATCGGTGAACAAATGATGTTATTGATCCATATTCCATATGTAAATAGCATCGTCTCTCTATTCCTAAAATTTGTAAGTTACAATGCCTTGCAAAATTGAAAATTGAAATCTTTCAATACATGATTGATATGATTATCGTAAACAAACGTATATAGTTCAACAACTTTAGGTTCTAACTTCGTAGGATCATTCAAAACCAAGCGTGTTCCCTACCCTAAGAAATGTAGACTAATATGAGATAATTTTATTTAGTTATATACAAAGCTTCTTGGCATACAATAAAGCTTGTTTGTCGAAGAATTTCGCTCATGAAAAATTTCAAGGTTGAAAAAATTTGAATGTGACCTTATCATAGATCATTACCATGTTGAAGAAAGAGCCTTGGGAATTGAAATTAGTTGTGTCCTATCAAAATTGAGTGAGTTATTTACAATCAATTGAAATTGAGTGAATAATAAATGATGTTGAGAAACTAGCCATATATGAAGAAACTGTGTTGAGTTTCTTCTGGTCAAACTTCAAAGGAAACAAATGTACTACCATGACCCAATTAACAATTAACAATCATCATAAGATTTCTATTCAACAATTAATCTATTTGAAGAGTTGCCATAGTTGTAGGGCAGGTTTGATGGGAAATAATTCTAAAAATAGATGATTTTTTTTTTGCAAAATAATTTTTGTATGAAGGAAAAAAAATATTTCCCGAAAATTAAGAATAGTGTCAAAAAAATTAAGAATAGGATTTTCAAAATTTTAAATGGAGTTTTCAAAATGAAAAATACGATTTAAAAAACTAAGAATAGAATTTTAAAAGATGAAGAATAGAATTTTAAAAATTCCCATTATTAAACTTCTTTGCTCTACATTGAATAGGGATATTAAGGGGACCAAAAAATTAAAGGAATTGATTGTAAAAAACTATAGATGTTTGAAACATGATGTACATCCCCTTCAATAACTATTGGTGTTCAACCACGGTAGATATTTATATAGTGTGGAATGTTGATTAATTAGTATGGGTCCCCATAATACCCCTATTCAGTGTAGTTAAATCGAAATTTCATGTATTTTTTTCACCATTTTTTAGAAGTGGAAATTTTTTTTTTTCCCAATTCCACCAACCACCAACTAGTACGTAACTTTGAATTAGCCACCATTTTTTTTCCCGAACCCTCCCTCCAAGGTAAGGTAAAGATAAGTTACATAAAAAGATGGGAAGGGAAAAAGGCTCCATCCATCCATCCATCTGAATGATTTGCAAAGATCATATCCACAAGTACGATCATTAAAATGCCATGATCCAACTTACTTGAAGGAATGCAAACTCCCTCACTCATTATTACCGTTGCTGCTGCAACAGCTCATTCATGCAACCATGCACTCCTGGTGAGTGGTGACAAAGGAAGGAAGGAATCAGGTAATGCTTTTTCACACTCCAGCGAAACTAATTACACTCATATAACTAATTGGAAATTAGTTAGCACACAATCTTACTCAGTAACTGACTAAGTAACTTACTAATTGAGAGCTATCATAGCCCATTCTTCTTCTTCTTCATCTTTTGAAACAAAGGAAATGGAATTTTCATTGCCATAAGAAAGAAAAAAAGAAAAAAGAAAAAAGAAAATACAGACCTGCAAGCCATCATTGAGAGCCCCGGCATTCACAGTCCAAGTTCAAAGGAACTAGGGTACTATGGAAATTAACCTGTTGAACGCTGGGCTGGTGACCATGGAAATCAGCCATTTGGGAACTGTGTGACATCATCCACTTTAAAAAATAAATAAAAAATACTCATTGAAAGTTAAACTATTGTAGACGATCTCCCCTTTCCACCCCTAATGCTGAGGATGAATAGTTGCACTTCTGTCCTACACATGAGAATTCCTTGTCATTCATTAGAATAAAAACGTCCTCAATGTCGTTTAGGGGTTAACTGGTCGTTCTTCAAAGGAATCTCAACCAGGGTTTGGGGAGTAGTCATTTATTTGGGAAAGTGATCTTCAATGGAGTGGTCATGAACATGAAGCTAATTTAACATCAAAACAAACCAACGACATGAATTGAAAATAATTTGTAAAACATGGATGAAAATCAATTGATGTATCCATCCAAAAATGGGTGGAATATCATTTGCATATTTCTCAATGATTGGGTGGAATCACTAAAAGAGTAATACCAACCTTATAGACAAGTAAAGAAGTAGAACACTATTTAGGGCCAATTAAGGTATTTACAACCCCATGGACTAGAATGTTGGTACATTTTTTTTAAGCCTTGCAAATGTATGCACATAGATACATAATACATAAAGGGTCCTAGGATAGGTATGATTTTGATTGCAAGTCGCACACCGTGAAAAGTGCCCAAGTGGTGGAATTTTGGCAATATAGCCCAATTCACTCCATTTTGCTCCACTCCTTCAACATCCATTTTTGTTCTGGACATGGGTTAAATTCCGAGTGTTGTCATAGTGACAACATTCATAGCCTTGAAATCTAGGACTGGTCTACATTTTGGCACCCATTTCCATGACAAAATATCCATCAATGCATGTTAGTAATGAACTAATAAGAGCCATTTCTTTTGTTAAAGTAAAACATTTGGAGAAGCAATGCAAGCAAGGCAACCCCCTTCAAAATTCTTGTAATGCCACCACAAGCATTTTGTGGCTCTTGGATGACAATGCAGTGATGTGTATAGAGTTTGGAAGCATTTTCTCATCCACATTTTTCTTGTTGACCTTTCATGGGGGTTTATAAAGACTATCTAAGTGAGTTTGTAGTTTTTCCAGTGTTTGTTTTCATGTAAATGAGAAGTTAGTATAAAAAATGGATCACAAAATATTCTATTTTAGAATATTTTGGGAAGTTGTTGCTCCTTGCTCTGAATCTGATATTTCTCTACAAAAATGATAATTTTTTGAAATTAGAGTCTAACTAATGAAATGAAGGTTATCTACTCCAATTTCTACTCCAATTTGAATTTTGAAAAACTTCTTTATATTGAATATTTTATAGCAATTTGAACTTTGGATGCATTTTTGATGTTTATTGAATTCTAATTATAGAATGACATGGAATTTTAGTTTACAAAATGATGTTTTTCACTATAATATACACACATGTTGAAAATTTCCAATTTTAGTAAATTTCTTTCTATTTGATATGATTTTTCTTTATTTTTTCTTCAGAAATTCTCAAAAATATCAATTTTCCACAAAAAAATGTTCTCCCTCCCTTTGGAAATAGTATATCCATAGTCTTAGTGCAATCACCACTAAGAATGAATGCACTATTTCCAAATGGAGGGAGTAAATTTTTGTAGTGAAGTAAAGAAAACATGTAATAATTTCATCTCTAAAAAAGAAACATATAAATTTTCATTCATATCTAGTTGCAAAATGGCAACAAACTGAGTGATAGGTAGTGAGGCTTGAAATTGAAATGAGTGGTCATAGGCCCGTCCTTTAAGGGTTAAGTTTCTCGAAAATAAACCATGATCCATCATTTGCAAGGAATTCCATAGTGAAAATCACGCACTCAACTACTCAGAGAGCTTCGCCCAGTAGTAAATGTATGATCCGGCAAGCAAGCCAGAAGTACCCTTCCCAGCACAAGCGGGGAGAATGCCACAACAGGCGTGCAGGAAATGTGGTTGAAACAAGAATGATGATCCTCTTGAATGTTACATGTGGCACACCCCGCCACAACACCATTCTTGCTCTGCACTGCAATCAGCTATGCAAACGCAAATACCATACTGTAATAAGACCACAGTACAACTTCCAATCTTGCATTAACTGCCTCCTTCATCTGAATGATGTCCATGCATCATTGGAATCTCTCTTCTCCTAATGTCAAACGGATCCCCAAACATGCCAAATTGCCAATTCGTGAAGTGGAGTTCTAGTCACGTTGTTTCCAGAGTTGGTGGGGATGTTGCTGCATGTCTGTCTGTCTGACTGAGGTGGGGCTAGCTAGCTGTCGTGGTAGATTGGAGGCATATGCGAAGTACTACTAGTCGGATAGGCAATTGGGACTGTTCATGAAGTGACATTGGGCGTGACATCTGCGGAGTTTCAGCTTTTGCATTTGCTTGCCGCTCACTAGTGCACATCGATCGTAGGGGGCAGCGACTGTTCAATTTCTAGCTTACAGACCAGACTGTCTGCTGAGGATTCTATTTAACGAAGGCTGGGGAGATTGTTAGAAGTCCTGAGCGCAGCAGGAAATCATATATAGAGAGCCATGCAGAGTGAAAAGGCGTGCGGACTGAAAGTTTCTAATTCGGTTGTGTGAAGCATCCGAATTTGCACTGTGTGTTGCGGAAGTTGAGTTCGGGGGGAGCTGTGGTTTGATTGAAGCTTCCGGTCGAATTGTAGTTCTGGAGGATTGGTTTGATTTTCTTGTGTTGGTGATCATTCAGCTGTAGTTTGATCTTGTGAGAAGGCGATCGAGCGTTGCAGACATCATGGGTCACGTGGATTTTAAAGTCATTCTTGGGGTGTTGGGTAAGGAATGCTCCACTCTTTGGTACTCTCGATCTTGCATTGGAGACTCTGCTTTGGTGTTCTGTAATATTCTTGAGGCTCTTGGGATCGAAACCATGCAAGAAAAGTTTACTGGGTGTCGAACTTGCAGTTTGTGTTATGTCCACTGACATGATAAACTACACAATAGACATTGTGTGTGATCATAACAAGATGAATGATTTACAAGTAAACAGGTGTTTATAAACACGAACTGTAAGCTAAAGCTAAGGTACGTAATTTAACACTACAATATCATTGGCTAATGATATTCTGACTTATCTAACTAAACTAACGAATGACAATTCATTACTGTTCATATGTACAGAACTCCTGTACTGTACAAGAGTTTAACATGACAGTAATGGTGCATGCGTCTCTGAAGATGCGGTCCATATGTTCATAGGCGCATGAGAAACGGAAACATTGCAGCGTAGGATATTGCACGTCGATCTTTGAATTTATTGGATCGGTCTTCTATAGAGATTTGTGAGGCGTTTTGGATGGTTCTTTAGTGTAATGAGGTTCAGCGAGTTTTGATTGTGGAAGACAATGCAGAGAACACTTTCAGTATAAGGTTAAGTCGTTTTTCAAAATTTTAGCATCAAGTATGATACCAGGGAGGAGTAAGAAGTTCATATAGTTTTGGTTAAATAAATATCAGATGCGTCTTCGAAGCATAACCCAAATTCTAGTCGCAGTGACGCCGAGGATTTGGTATTTCAAGATTCAAGAAGTGTATACATTCCATATAACAATTTAACCGGTTCTTCCTTTTGGTGCAGAATGATGTAATTCAGGAACCACGTAATGAAGCCGAGCCTTCAAAAATAGGCTCTGTTTTGAAGAAGCTGTGATGTCTTTTTATTTTTATGTGCGACTCTAATTGTCAAGTGCTGTGGGTTTTGAATGTTCAGGAAATATCACAGCGATATGCTTGTTTACGTCGCCCATGTAAGTGTATCTTCACAAAAGGCAGCAGTCTTTTTGTGCATTTCTCATGGAGAGTATTCATGTGTTCTTGCAGATTTCACATGGAACATCCAGTAAGCCCATTTTGATGGGTAGTACGCATGAATGATGGTACTAACGGAAAGGGCGTTGTTTTCATCAGTGATAGGCAATGATGACAGAAGTTAGAGTTTCTTGGCAGTTTTCTTTCAACTAAAAATAATACTGTATATCTTTGTGCTACTACTGTACTTACACACCAAGTGCCTCAAGAGAAATTTGAGAACGACACACTGTTTGATATTCTTGCGTTGAAGCTAATTGAATAATAGACTGGTGTTTAATTAAATTACACTTGCAGCCCCACCTTCATCAACATCGTGAAGAAGAAGTCTGTGGGAGACTACTCCGGCATTCCCTACGTGTGCACTCTGCTCAATTGCCTGCTTTGGGTTGTCTATGGCCTTCCGGTGGTGAAGTTCCAAGTGTTGGTGGTCTCTATTAATGCAGCTGGCTGTGTTATTGAGGTTACATACCTCGTGTTATACTTGATGAACGCTCAAAAGAAAATCAAGGTACCTACGTTTCATAAGAATAATACTATACCTTCATTTTCTCTCCCACAAGTACGTGGAACCGAGGTCTTTATTATTGGACACCAAGCGTTGGATGTGTAGAGTATGGTTGTATCTTGATCTTTTAATTTTGACATGCTGATTGCGTTCGTCTCACTTGACCACAGATGAAGGTGTTAAAGATATTGCTGCCAGTGATCATCTCTTTTATTGTGATGACGGTGCTCGTTCTGGAGCTAGTCCATGACCACAAGAAGCGCAAGCTTATTGTTGGGACTCTCTGTGCTGTTTTCGCAGTGGGGATGTATATTTCTCCCCTTACAGTGATGGTAAATAAATACTCTCATTTGCTTCTCCTCTTTTAGTAATTTCTTCGCAAAGCTGCAGTTCGTCTCCATCATTGCCACCACACAATATGAAAGGAACTTTGACTAGATGACGAGCAGTACTTGAGAAGTAAACCAGCTACAATGTTATACTAATTTCTAAATTTCTAAATTTACAGGGACACAGTGTCTTGTTGCGTCTCTCGTTAAGAAGCTCCTTGTTAACGTTACAAACGGTCGTTGTTTCTCTTCCAGAGAATGGTAATCCGGACAAGGAGCGTGGAGTACATGCCATTCTTGCTGTCTCTCTTCAACTTCATCAATGGCCTCGTGTGGACCGGCTACGCTTTCATTGGCGGCGTCGACATCTTCATTGCTGTAAGTTTTCAAGTTGCCCACAATTATATTCTCCAGGTTTTCTGCGTTTGCTACGATCAGACACCTCCACATAAATGGGCTCCATTGAGATTATGGAAATAACCTCTCTTGGCTCAGCATGTTACGTAGTCCATACTTACGGACTGGCTAACTAAATTAACTACGTTGCAGATCCCGAATGGTCTCGGTGCTCTATCCGGAGTCGCCCAGTTGTCGCTCTACGCCTTCTACAGAAACTCCACTCCCCGACCGGACATTATTGACACCGACGAGAAAGGCAACCCCGTGAAGCCCACTAACTCCGTCTTCATAGAAATGGAGAAGCACAGCGCCCTCCCCAAACATGAAGCTTATGGAACGCCCTGACTGAGAGTTTAATTCTCCCTGCCATGGTCTATTATCCATGTCCAACCAGGGAAACACACCGTTTTGCTATATACTTTCTTCTTTAAAAAAAGACAGCGTGCACCTGCTAGAAATTTTAACCATAGTAGACGCTGGAACAGACTTCTCTAGATTTGATAATGACGGTGAAGGAGACCGAAAATACAGATTTGCTGTCGTGAGGGGAGTTCGGGGGCTTACCTTTGCAAACGCCACTGGGCCAAATTGATGGCCAAATAAGCAGGTCGGGTTCTGCGATCCTTTTGCTGAGGAGAACATTGAGCCGTTACTTCTGAAAGGCACAATGGCAACATCGATAGGATCATGTGTTGTGAAAGTCCCCGTTTGTTGTGTTGAAGCCTTGGATTGCAAATTTTTTTATTGCCTGGGATCTTCTTACACCACTTGAGGTTTATATCATATGTGGTTTCAGTTAATGCATTAGTTTTACTTCATCGTTTGTTTTCGTGATCGCTCCAGCAAGATTGCTTTGAACCTATCTGAGGACTTCGTATTGTGAAAGCAGACCCTAGCTATGAGAAATACCATGCTGAGTAGTCCAATATTGGAAATAACCTAAATGGTTGAATGATTCTCAATCACGGGTCTAATTAAAATGAGATCATTTCAATTTGGTATCATATTTTGGATCTGCTTATTGGAATGATTTGATAGTATCTTTTCAAGTTTTCTATCAAAGAGAATTTCCATAAACGAAGAGATGTATTAGGGGCACTGTCCATTATCGCTACACCGCCATGCTGATATTGATCCAATGGCCAAATTGATATACATTGACCCCTCCCGAACCCCCTCCCACCCACACGCATCATACATATTAGTCTTGGGGTCTGACAATATATGGAAAGTGCCCCTTAGTTCAGTACCCTACGAATTAGCCAGAGATTTTCAACATGCTGTGATGTAAATTTTCGAAAACCCATAGAGGCTGTTCCATGTCGTCCAATACGGTCGTACTTCAGCCTGCACTAATTTAAAACAGCACTGATTTATATGACTATAATTACATGGACAAAAGGAATACTACAGTCGAATTTGGATTTTCTGAGACAGTATAGATGGCTGAGTTATTCCACCTGTCTATCAAGTGACCACGCGCAAGATTCTCACTCAAACGTACAATAATGGGACAAGAGAACAAGTGAAATACAAGCAGAATCACAGCTACAAAAACTTCCGAAGCACGACCTACCCAAAAACAATTCAACGTTCCGCTTCTCGATGAACAACCTCCATATCAGCAAATAATCAAAGACATCGTCATGATGCAAGCTTCTCATGCAATTGAAGCTGATTAAGAAAAGACTGTTATACAATCACTGCAGGATGTGCCTATACATATCTCATCTAGATTCAAAACAAGCTCAAGATAGAACTTCAACCTTCTTACAGTTCAACAAGATCAAAGCAGTAGTACAGGGCAATCAATCCTCGCTGATGCGACGCTTTCGAGTTCGAGTACCAACTCCTTGTTCTTCGTATTGAGTTGGCTCCGGCTTCTCATATAGACCTTGCTCTTTCAGCCTCTCGATCTTCTCCTTCTACACCATTATTGACTCGTAAACGTCAAAATCGAATATGAACAGAATCTTGCATAACTCGCAAAGAGCTGAGAAGCCCAGTTACCACACCACGAATGAAACTAATACCGCAAACGAGACTGTTCTTCTATTGTACCGTGTGCAAAATTTTAAGGAATTATCTTATTAAAAATCGTAGCTCAAGATTCAGACATTAATTTTGACATATTCTTGTTTCATACATGTCCATGTCACATCAAATTCAACAACATTCATCAAGATCTTTTCCAGTTTGCTCACCTCATCGCGTTGTTCGTTGTCCACACCTATTGAAAGCAAGTATCCGCCGAGTGCAGCGAAAGCGGCCAGCGCTACTACCAGCGCCAGTGCACTAGAAGCCGTGATCCACATGGTATCCTCCTCCATGGCTCTGATAGGGCCAGCAACCTTCCTGCTCCTCGGGCTTCCTATTCTACCTCTCCATACGTCCGCGAAAGAGCCTTGCCTTGTGATACAGGGCCCCATTCCCACTGCACATCAATCAGGACCTGCAAGAGGTTTGAGTCACCTAGGAGTAGATTGGTTGCCTCTATACAAATATCAACCTTAACAGACGAAAATCAACCAAATTCACTGGTTGGCTATGGTCAAGTAGGTAATGTAACACCAAAACTATGGTGGTCAGAATAAGGTTTGTAATATAAGGTGATTCTTTTAAATTTTGTACGCGGTGCAATCTATATTTGCAGCATCAGTTTCATTTCCGGTAGGCGTAACCGCGCTTACGAGTTCTCTGATCCTAATGCAAAATTCGGACGTTCGAAACTACTCGATTACATTACTTAAGCTTCATGTCCATTCCCTAAATCCTCGCAGATAATCCTAGTCCATGATGGCCACAACACAAACAGAAAATTTGCACAGTATACCAGTCTAGTAAGCTGCATCAGCAATCCAGGACATCTCACCATGTACATAATTATCACCCGCTAAAATTTACACACTGAAATCCAATTATTAAAAGAAATGTGCACGAATAGTCATCACATACACCTGATTCAGAACCGCAAATCCGTAGACCCTCGACAGTGATTACAAAGACATGTGTACGATTACAAAGATCCCATGAGGTTAGAACAAAGTCATCCATCAGTAATCAGATGAATTTGAACTGACCCTAAACCCTAAACCCCACAAACAGCGGTGCACATACAGTCTAGTTCTAATACAAACTGGCCACAACTTGCCATTAAAAACAGAAAAATTGCACAGAACGCCACTCTAGTGAGCGGCTTCAGCAATCACTTACATCTCACCACGCACACAACTATCAGTCCCTCAAATTTCTACACCAAATTACAATTCCATATAAGCGATGTTCACAAACAGTCACCGCATACACCTCCATCAGAACTGCAAATCCATATTCGCTCGACAATGATTAAGGTATTAGAGGATATATATGCCCAAGAAGTTACACTGAGGTTAGGATTAAGCCATCATTGAGTAATGAGATGAATGAACTGACCCAAAATCCAAAATCCAAAATCCAAAATCCAAAACCCCAGGGTCACCCGCACAGCAGAGAAAACCCTAAATTGTGAAAGAGCCCATACCTGCCACTGAATTGGACTCCCGTAGCGACTCCACACGAGCAGCAGCAGCAGCAGCAGGCCCTCGCAGCTGCGTCATGGTCACGCCCGGGCGACCGCGCACATCCCCCAAACTCGTGAATGCATGCATTGGCAGGGCACACTGCGCCATGGCGCTCGAAGAAACAAACGGGAGCAGAATTTGGAAGCAAGAGTGTGCAATTGGAGGCAGAACAAGAGCGATGCAAACACAAATGGCAGTCTTGATTGACACTGGAAAGCGATGACGGTGAAGGGGAAGCAATGGAGAGGGGATAAAGGTCGCAAGGTACATTAAAGTGAAAACACCCAAAACCTTCCAAACAAGCAATTCTGCATAGTTGGAGGCACCTTCTCTAGGGAAGAAAATACAAACATTTTGGTAGTCTTAGCAATTGAAAATCATGAATTTTCAAAAAAAAAAAATTTGGATAAGACATGTAATTACTATGGATTTTCAAAGTGGACTCCCTACATCACTCTAATAGCTAGTCATATAGCTTGATCATAATACCAAAATGTAGAGAATCAATAATCAACCAATTTTAGTTAAATATGGGAATGGTTTCATGGCACTTCGGGGGACATATTCAGTAGAAGTCTACTTGTTAGGAATGGGTGTGATGGATATTTCTGGGTGTTTTTATCTTAGTCTTGTTTAGATAAAATAGCCTAAATAACTACTTAAAATTGAAAATATTCAATCTCAAAATGCGCTTCATGGTAATAAAATAATAACAAGCTTTTAGTGAATGGTTTTTGGTTGTTTTCAAGGCACTTCACACATGCACCTATTAAACACTTTGAAGTTTCTTCCAATGTGGAATTTAAAAATTCATAGAGAATACAAAAATCTCTCTAAAGTTTTATTTTTATTTTTTTGAATATTAATGATTTCTATTTGTCTATAGGATAAAAAGAACACCTAATTGTAACTTTAACTCCATCTATACACACTAGCTTAAATGAATACGAATATTGATTTTTCTTCCTTAGTCTCCAATTCACTACCATAGCATAGGATGTTTTTAGTAAGTTTTTAAGTTTAGTCTTGTTGATTTGACTTTGAGTAATGACCTTTTAGGAGATATTCATATCATGTCAAATACATGTATTTCTAGTAAGATTTTACTGAAAATCTCCTGAAAGTTCATTATTTAAAGTCATACTACCAAGACCATATTTTAAAACTTACTTGAAGCACTACATGTTGTGGTAGTGATTGCACCAATTTTTTCCCCCATTCATTTAGATTTGGTGTCCACTTATAATTACTTAAAATTGCTACAATACAAGATTTTACATGCAACCAATGGAAGTTGAAGAGCTCTTTGGAGCAACCAATGAAATTTTGAAGGCCAGAGGAAGAAAATTCATATGACACACAAAGTACAATTTGAAAATCTAAGAATCTGACCATAATTATGTGTATATTCTGATGTAGAAAATGGTAATGGAAAAAAAATCATATCATTGTATATTTTGAAATTGACAAGTAGATCATGGTTAAGAACCAAAAATTCAAATTGCAATAAAATGTTCAACTTGAGGTTGTTTTTAATACTAAGATAGAAACAGAAATTAAACTTGATAAGTTTCACATCACTAGTTAAATTCCGATTCAAAATAGTTTTCATTGATTGTTATAATTGAGACGAGCAACAAGAATCTAGAAGCTACCAAAATACACACTAATATTCAACCCATCATTTTGGAATTAGGACCTTGTGTAAAACTTATTCAAAAAATAATTTAATTAGCTTAACCCCTAAAGGACTAGCGTGTTTAGAGGCCCAAAACTACTTCAAAATACTCATCTTTAAAGCAAAGTCAAAATCTTCATCAATATTTATAGTTTAACAATCCAGCCATAGGATCCTTTTGGGTTAATTTTTTCGAGTGCATTGTCTCAAAATTTTAGAATGAATATCATCACTAATTGCAAGTTCAATGTGCCTAAACTTCAAAATGTAGGTTTTTCTAACCCTTCCAAAAGGTGAAGTTTTGTCTTTCAAATTTTTTAGAAAAATACATGTATGTCCTACAACTTGTGCTTTTTTGTCAATAAATTGGAAAATGGTTCGAAAACATACCAAAAAAATTTAATTAAAATTACTTTCATATTCATCTTTAAAATAACTATAAAGTGGAACATAGTACTGAATGAAAAAAAATACTAATTTGCTAATAACTTTTACAAGAAATTGAAAATTCTTAATTCCAATGTAAAGAATGTTCTATTAAAAAAAATTAGTCTCCTTTATTTTTATTTTTATTTGAAAATTTCCAAAATGGAGAGAAAAAGATGACTTTACACTCCGTATGTTTTTTCTACCTTCATTGCCTATAAAAATAAAACTCTTCATACCTTTTACATCATTATTCAAAATTGAATGGTTCAATTTTTTTGAATAGTTATTAAATTATACAAGTCCAAAAAAAAGTTCTTTTTTTAGAATATATTATTTGCAACCCAATTTGACATTGAAGTCAAACAAAAACCTTCTAACTTCTGCAATATTTATGAGAATGACATAAAACAAAGCTTCACACATAGATTATGATGAGGAGCATCCATCTTAAAATTTTCATGCAAAAATTCCTAATTATGAAGTCAATAGAAGCTGCCCAAGTTCTCAAAAAGCCCAAAGTGGGTTCCTTGGTCCTTTAGGGGTTAGATGGCATGGCATAGTCACTTCAAAACTTCATCAAGAAAATAAATCCATGAAAATAATAGAAATTGCATTGTAGAAACGAAAAAACTCTTTGTCATTCATAGCTTTTAAGTTATCATAGCTTTGTTATTTTATAGCTTTTAAGACATGAAAGTGGTGCATTAATGATTCAAATTGTAAGTGCTATGTGTCAATGGATCCATCTCAACATGGATAAAAAAAATTTATACCTATTGTATACCTCAATTTATACAGATTGTATGCAAATGAACAAAAAATACCATATTGCATCCAAAATTGGACTTCTAATACTTTTAAAGGTTAAGATCCTTGAAGCCGCCTTGTGATCCAACAATGACCTCTTCTAGGACTCGGATGCTTGTCAACCTCCCTAGCCATTAAAACTTAACAACCTCCATTTTTATTTTTTTAAATGAATTTTAGGATTTTAACTAAGAGAATATTTCATTGTAGTTTAAATTTTTGTTGTTGGTTTGGGATTCAAAGTATAGGAATTAGGTCTCATATCATTCAAAACCAAGAAAAACTCTCTGCTGATGATGATTGTGGGTCAATGAAGTCTAATTTTTAAGTCATTAAACACATTAATGCTAAACTTAAGTAAAGTTCGAGAATGAAATGAAATATTGAATGCAAAAAATTATGAGTAGTAAAAGTTCAATAATTTGGTATATTTTCTAAATCCATAATGAAATTTAATTGTTATGGTGTTGACCATTGTGTAATGAGCATCTACATAAGGTAAACAACCCATTACAGACCTTTTACCAATTGTGGACTCCAAAGAATGCCCTCATTATGGTTTTCTTTTAGTGATAATTGAGATTTGGGCCACATTCAATGTCTTAGCTAACTAGAATGGAGTGATTAGTGACTACAATAGGAACTTTTAGTGTTTTAGTGTTAGTTCATTGGAGGAAGTACCTTTTTAGGTCTTCTATGTTAGAAAATTTTGTAATCGCAATAGGTGAGTAAGATAGCATTATATATCAGTTTTGGGATAGTCTACAAACTCTTTTAGGACGTGTTGGGCTAAACACTTCAAAAATTCATAACAAATTCACACTTTGTCAAAAAAAAAAAAAAAAAAAAAAAAAAAAATATATATATATATATATATATATATATATATATATATATATTTTCAATTGCTATGGCTGTTTTTATCATTTGACTTTCTCTAGAAAAAAAAAGAAAAAAGTTTTTAAAATGACAAGAGAGCAAACCCCCCATTTGGTCCATAATGGGTTGTTTTACCTTATAATCTATTACTCTTGCTTTATGTTTTGAGATTTGAGTGGTCCTACCAAAATTATATGTGTAATTTTGCTATTATTTATTCCAAAATGATGAATATGCCACCTCTGTCTATTTCACTTGTAGCATCCATTTTCAATTCCAATCTATTTGGTTGCACTCTATAGTAAACTTGCCAATCACCGCACAAACAAAATTCAAATCCTTCTCCATACAAATATAGAGATTTGCATGTTTTGAAATTTGACATGATCATTAAATGTCATGTTAAGATTCACCTTCAAAAAATAAAATGCAAAAAGATTTCTTCCAACAAATTTTATTGCAATCTAAAGGCGATGAAGCTAAAGTCTAATTAAAAATTCCTTGCAACCCTTGACCGCACAATGTGCGGTCATTGGGCAATGATACAAAATTTTGTTCTTATAGCAATTGAATTGGTAGTTGCACCGTGCGGTTAGTGTATGGTAATTGGCAAAGGTTGTTGTGTGGTTTTTGGATGCGTGCAATAAATGGCAAGTTTACTCTAGATGCAACTGAACTAGGCAAGTGAAGTGAAGCTATACATTCATGGGCCTAAAGTGCCACTATCTTATACATGCCAATGACATGTCACACAACTTAGCACTAGTTTCTTAGTTTGTGTGTATTAGTGAAATCTTACTATTTTAGAAATGTTGAATACTAATGGAGTTGGCTCCCATGTTCAAGAAGAATATTAAGATTTTGTGGAAAAAGTTGTGACTTTTCTCAATTGAAGTTCACATAGGTTTGTAACTATTATAAGTAAGACATTCTAGAGTGCAAATGCCGTCGGGCAACACATGTGAGTAGCAAGTTTCCAGTGAATTTGTAAGGTGAATTGCACGACCGTTGAATACAAGACTTGCACTCCCCAACTCGAAAACATATACGTGTTTTTGCCACTGCAAATTGGTCTTGCCAAATTCATTGTCTTGCTGATTGGAAACAAACCTGAACTTACGTGCCTATCGGGTTCCATAGTGATAGTTGCTTATCTAACGGCATCTAGCTTGGATTTGGTACAGCTATGGAGGTCTGCTGCTGCAAATTTCTTGAATTGGTGTAGTCAGGGATACAGTGCGCAACAGGAGAATGTCAGAGTTGGGATTGCCGCACATAATAAACGCAAGTACGTGCTCAGATGGTAGATCCTCCGATCCATTCTGTATTTCGAATCGATGTCTTTTTATAAAATTCGCACAGCCATGGTAGAAAAGCTCGAATTCTCGCTGGGCAAGTGCACTTGCATGTCTTGCACAGGACGATGGAAGTGTTGCTGCACGTAGAGCATAATTTCTGCTCCATATCAATCTATTGAGTACTCTCTTCAAATCGAGCAAGTTTTTTTCGAAAACACTATTCTACACAATCACGGACTAGTGTATCTGATTGAAAAGGACTACTGTACAATCCCCCGTTTCTAAACGACGCGCATGTAAGAAGAGACACTTGCAAGTTACAGCAATCACATTTCACTGGCAATTGAAGTGTCATAAACCAGATTCAACTCAGAAATTAATAACCTGGTTAGACTCGAGATTGCTCCTCCGGCACAACTCGTCTTAATCATCAATGAGCTAGCCACTGAAGTTCAGAACCTCCTTATGGAACTGCTGCCGCCATGTGCAGCTCATACATCACTTGGCCACGACAGGATTCCCTATTGAAATTAACAACCTCTCACGGTGATTTATAAGACACTCAATCTGCGCATGGATCGAAACAGCCTCCCGGGAATAATCAGTAGCACAACAAGCTAAGTTAGCAATGATCGATATCTTAAGTTAATTGACTCTACATTGTGATTGATATGCTCAACACGATCAATTGCATTGGAAGACTTGGAACAGATGGTAGCCATTAGCTGCTCGATCATGGGTGACGTCGGTTGTTAGCGTGGCTATGTTGTTGCTAGTCTCTTGATGTTAGTATCCTTCAATCGGAGACTTCCCTCACAAACTTCCTGAACTCATCTATCGCAGGTTGAGGATGCTGGAGGTTCGTGAGTCTTGATAAGCTTAAATAGTCTTCTTCTGCGGCAAGCATGCTATGGTAGGGCGTCCTAATATCGCGCACCTACAACTCTGAGCTAGCACCACAGTTAGAGTTCAAATTTAAAATTTTTTTTCCTCATGATATATGCAGTTCGGAAGCCACTTCAGTGAATGATTTTTGTTGGAGAAATGGATGATTTCAATGGATGTTCTGAGCAATTGATGGATGAATGAAATGTACAATATTCTTTGAAGTTTTGGAGGTGTCCTAATATTGCACATTCCATTTTAAGTGTCAATAAAGATAAAAAGAACCAAACACAACCACAAAACAAAATTACATGAAGAGCTTGCTGGTGGGCTTTCTTTAGGTTCCATGTGATAATTTTATCCACATGTGAACCAAAGAATGGAGGCCGAAGCCTTGTGTTGTTCAATTTCTTAAGGAATTCATCTGACTTCACTGGGTGTCTTTTGCAGAGGATGGTTGTTTGTAACCATGCCATTCTCCCATGATCAAGTACTGCCCTCCCAACTAATTGTTCTATCTTTGTTTGGGGCCATGCAACTTCACTGAATACCATATAGTTCTTCCTTATCCAGCAAAGCCAAATAATTTAGCATCGAACCATTGACCAAATCGTGGCTCCAGGCTTAAGCTTCCTGGGCAAGTTTGATCCCAGTAATGGTATGTTCACAATTGGTGTTAAAGAGTGTTGTTACTCAGGATCTTAAGAATGAATTTAGACCTACTTCTGGACCAGATTCACATTGCAAACATCACCCCTAACACCAAGTGCAAACATACCTTAAGCATTGTTGCTAGGTCAGGGATGACTAGTGGCTTGCAACCTATGGTATCACTAGAGAGAGGTAGAGGATGGTAAGCCCAAAATCCCACGCTAATCTACTCATTTCACACTCCTTAAATCTATGCAAGATTGTAACTTCCTCTAGGCCATGATCGCAACAAGAGCAGGAAACATCTATTCCTGGAAACAATTGTGACCTCAAGCTATTCACTGCCACAACCTTGTGTATCACAGAGCATAGGTAGCCCACCTCCTATGGCCTGGAGATATTGGTGCCAAATCTTGGTCCATTGTGGCTGCTAGTTAATCAAAAAAATCCCTTGCCACAGTTGTGCACACTTTTGAAGATGCGCAATATTAGGGCGCCCTACCGTGGATGTGTTGATTGCATTCAAAAGTATTCAAGGAATTCAAGCTTAGATGTAATTGAATTACACAGTTGCTGAATACAATGACTACGATGTTCTTCATATCTTGAGGAACCATTTGATGCTTGGAATCAATGTATGTATATGACTAGGTACTTATGGTGATGTAAAGGCAGGAGCCAATAATTAGAGAAACCCAAATCAAATTTTGAATTGATAGATATATACTTGTCTTCTTTCTTTTCTTTCTTCAAGGTTAGAGGAGAAAATGTTACTCCATATTTCATTACACAAAGTTATTGTTTTCTTTTCTTTCTTCAAGGTTAGAGAAGAAAATGTTACTCCATATTTCATTACACAAAGTTATTGTTTTCTTTTCTTTCTTCAAGGTTAGAGAAGAAAATGTTACTCCATATTTCATTACACAAAGTTAAAGAACATGTCAAGCAGGAAATTGCTGAACCCTGTGCAACAAATCCTTGCTAATTCCTTGCTTACATTCTTCACATCACATTACAACAACCAATTTTTTTTTTCACTGCATGCATCCCTTTCACCAATTGAAAACTCAAGTCAGTAGTAGATCCTGTGCACCAAGCAACTTCAATTTATGCCACATGATTTATCAGACTACACATCAATGATGCCTTCTTCAATCTTTGGGTAGATTTTTCTAGCTGTGTGCACAAATGCTTTTGCAATGTCCTGAAAAGATTTTGCAAATGTCTCCTTATGAACATCAAACCATTTTCTTTGGCAAATAGATTGTTCCCCTTCTTTAATTAGTACTTACAACTCTTTCCTTAGATATGATAGGTCCATTTTGTTACCGATTATCATGATAGTTATATTATTTAGAGTTAGGCTTGACTTTGTACATCTTCCAACCAATTGGCTACTCTAGGTGTTCAGAACTCTCTCGTTGGATAAGTTCATGTCATGCACCATCAAAGCACCTGCTGCTCCATTGAAGTACAAACTTCCTTTTTGGGAAACTATTGGAATGGAATTTCATTGCCTGAAGTACAAACTTGTGATTGAGAGGAAAGTGTCCGTACCAGATGTAACTTCAGCCCTTTTTTTTTTGGCACCATGGGGCCAGATTGCACCATTCCAAAATAAATGCCTACTTTTCGCCAGAAAAAAGTAATCTTTTTTCAATCAGAAATTTTTCATTTCTGTATAAAATGTGGATGACTTCGCCAAATTTGATGAAAAAGTGTATGATTGAAAAGTATTTTTTGGTCTAAAAGATGGATGAATGTAGAAATACAATACTGCACCAAATTTTAAGTGATAGCTACCTCGGCACTTTCTCAAAAAGTAAAAAAAAAAGGGTTGGATGTAAGTTATTACAAATTTGAAGCTTCACCCCTAAACGTCCAAATTCATCTCTAAAATTGACAGTTTGAGAAAAATCATTATAAAGTGCTATTTGGAAGCATATTTTGGAATTGATATACAAATGAAAGTTGTAGATTATGATTTTTAGATTCCTTCTGTGTTGTTAGATTCACCAATTGTATCACCAATATTTTTTTATAAATTTTGAAAGAGAAATTCCAAAATTCCTTCAAAATTCGATTACAAGCAAAATATTATCAATTTTTGAGTAAAATTTGTTGGAATGGATTTGAAATGAGGTTCTCTTCACATGGTGATTTTTTGAAATTTTTGTGTTCTTCCTATCTATGACCTCATTTTGGCTAATCCAGTTTAGAACTAAAGTCAATGTAGTTTGACCACTTGACATACTTGCACAATTGTAATTTTAGAAAAATATGAACTCTAAATCCAACCCTTAGATAGGACAAAAACTTGATAACGTATCTTCACAAATTAAAATAACTTTCATCCAAGTAATGAGGAGGATGAAACTGGTGTTTCAAACTGTTCATGGTCTAGAAAATGGACGTCGACTGCGTTTAAGGGTTAACTAACTTAGAACTTCTCATCAATGGTGATAATTTGAGACCCAAACTTGGCACCATTAGTTAACTCAAATTGTGTATAAATGGAAATATTTTGTCAGTAAACCAACTACAACTGAAGACATGAGTCTCCAACTTTAACTTAATGTACTTGAACGTATATGCATAGTCTAGGCCATCATTTCAGCACTTACTATAGAAGACATGCCTGCAAGGCTATAATTCTGAAAAAGAACTCCAAATAAATGTAGTTACCAATTTTAACCAAAAACTATTGAATACCATTTATTCAACACAAGCTTGACATTTGCCGGTCACTGGCCCAGATTTAATGAAAGTCCATTGGACATAAAAGAGCAAATATTTGATTAAAAGTAGGCTATAAAAATAGAATGCAATTATAATCAAGGGAACAACCTTGTTGATAATTCAAAAATAAGAAACAAATTGTAATTTTATAAATAAAAATCGATTAATCCCTAAAGTTCTTTCAGGTTTAGAGGCCGTAATTGCTTAAAAATATTAGTCCACAAACCAAGGCTAAAATTTTCATCTATATTTATATTTTAATGAATCCAACCATAGGATCTTTCAGCTAACTTGGGAGACTAAACTTTCCTAAGATTTTAGAATAAGAGACCTCACCAATTGCAAAATCATGATGCTTGGATTTTAAAAAGAGGTATTTTCAACTCTGCCCCCCCAAATTAGATTTTGTCTTTCAAACTTTTTACACGAAAATGTGAAGATCTTACAACTTGCAACTCTCCATAATATGTTGAAGAAATAAGTTAGGAACATATAAAAAAAATTCAATCAAAAATATTTCATATTCATGATTGAAAAAAATTGAAATTAGAAATAAATAGATAATGATTTCAAATATTGAATTGTGGAGAATTTAGTTATAGAATTGTAAAATGCCAATCCTAATGGTTTTAGCATTGTGATAAATGATCTACATCCTATGGTTTTATTGTTTTCCAAAAATATTCAAAATTGGATTAAATAAAGAACTTCAAAGTTTATTTTGGAATAGAGATTCCACATTTGTTTGCAAACTAAAACTCCTCAAAACTTTAATCTCATTAATGAAAATCAAATGATTCAAAGCTTTCCAAGTATATATAAATCTAAAATACCAGCTTCAAACTTTTATTTCCTAAAATAGCAAATTTTTTCCAAGATACATGAGCTATATGGGCTCCAAAAGAAACCACATATTAAACAATAACTATTTAGCCATGTAGTCAAAAGTTATGAAAATTATTGAACCTTAAAAGCTACTCCTCAACCACATGTTGTGCCAAAATTTCAAAAAAACAAATGAAAATTCCATTCATAAATGGCTGACCAAAAATACTATGTCGCCAAAAAACCACTATTTGGTCTCTTAGGAATAAAATCTAAATTTATGAATCCCAAACTCTACTAAACTCAAACCAACCAACCAACCAACCAAACCAAAAATCTGGCCCAACTCTAGTATAAGATGGATTATTGTATACCTTGGATACAAATAATATACTAATAAAGTTGAATGAAAAAAAACCTTTGTATGTATGTATTTTGAAGGGGTAATGGGAAAGTTGAAAGTAAATTTAGAAGTTGAAAACAAATACGAAATTTCTAGCTTGACTTCTTCTTTATATAGAGTATCAACCTAGTACTTCAATGTGTGTCACGTATATTAGATTGTACATAAAAGTGATTAGAAGGGAAATTAAATGAATTAGATAGTTCTACGTTCATGGTTTTGTTTTATTTTCAATACCAATGTCAACATTTAATTATGATTGTACCCCTTACTACTGTACGTTGGGGTGAAGGTCGGCACATAGTTGCCGAATAATTAATATAATTTCAACATCATTTGAGAAGATATTCAATAGTTTCAACACAATATTTTCAGGATCTTCTTACCTATTTTTGAAAGTATTGGTAAGAGAAATCCTTTATACAAGTGGGGTGGTAGGAAGTGAAACAACCCATGTGGGATATGTCAATTACAAATAATAGAAGCTCAACCACTTCTAGTTAAACTCTCATTTTTAAATTGTCCTATATCCTTTGAGGATTCATGATGGACAATGTATTTCATTATAAAATCGACCACTCCACCTTTGTATACCACAACTTGGTTAAGACAAGTCTCAAAGAGTCTTTTGATGATAATGATGGGGGTAATTGGATTACATATACTTTTTTTTGCCTAATGCTAGATATTTTCGTTGCATACGATAATTCAGTCATTTAATTCTTTCTAAATTTGGCTATGTCTCTCTTTCATTATATTTTTTCTAGCTTTCTTAAAAATAATTATTTTTCGCCAACTCTGACCCAAAGGTTTGGGTAATGGGTATAGAGGATCAAATTGGCATTTGCAAATAGACACAATGTGTCTTGAAAATAGATTTGGCCCATTATAAGGGATTTTGGAGGATTGTATTAGTTCCGAAATAGAAGTGAGAATTTCAATATTAGTGAATTTGAATTTTTCAACTTATTAAACATATTATTATTAATTGCTTTTAAACCAATTCAAAGATGGAGAAAATTTTTTAAAGAGGAAATATAAGAGCACCCAAAGACATAAATCTCAAAAAGAGACAACGAAAATGGAAATTACACTAGAAGGGATTTGAAGTCATGAAGAAGCCATGAGTTATACTAAGTTTCCAAGGTGTGGAAATTTGCCACATTAGCAATATGATGTGTCACAGACATTGCCACGTTAGAATTTTTTTTAAATTTAAATTTTATGTTTATTGGTAATTTTTAGAAATTTTGGGAAAGACAAATTTTTCAATTTTTTTTCCAAAAATTTGGAAATTCAGCCCATTATAGGTTGGTTCCCAATTTTTGGCAGCACATGGAACAATTTAGGGAACAACCCTAAAATGGGCTCTTGAAGCCCTCAATTCTCCTCTAATAAAGAGTAGATAGTTGAGAAAGATAATTATTCACTTTGAATTATAACATATAATTAGATAAACTAAAAAGTCATTTATATGGTTTTGAAAAATTCATGAAATAAATTTTAATCTTTTTTCCAATTGTGAACAAAAATTGATACAAAAATCATGGAATTTTAATAATAGGAATCATCTTCAATCTCAATTTAAATCATTTTAGAAATAGTATGATTTCACATACAATGAGAGTTTATTTAAATATAAAAATATTATCAAAAAAAAATCATGAAAAAAATCAAATAATCAAAATAACTTAAATCAATATAAGAGATTCCTAGAAATTTTGCAAAGATCTACTTAGTAATTAAGGAAAAAATAAAATACCAAAAAAAATATACTCTTGGTAAGTAATACTCCCTTCATCCTACTTTAAAAAATCCAAATCAAACATAGTGCATGTATCACTAAAATTGTTCCATTTATTGATTTTGATTGTTGAATAAGCTATATGGGTTTCCAATCAATTTTCACTCAATTAATTTCAAAAATTCCACATTGCTTGTTCAACAATAAACAATCAAAATCAATAGATAGAACCATTTTAGTGATACATGCACTCTTTCAGAGTTTTGGAGTCTTTTAGTAGGATGGAAGGAGTAGTCAATCATAATCAATGGGGTCTAAAAGGGGAAACATCACAACCCTTAAAGAAAGACAAGATTATAAGATACATATCATACTCTCCATATCTGATATTTGGTTAATACATTTGACCTTGTAAGTTCGTAGAGGCAAAAAAGTGATCCATAGATGATTGTCTAGAACATTCTAGAAATGAGGGATACACCTCTTGGTTCAAAAATCAATTGTTTTAAGTGACTACCTTGATTGTAGGCCAACATCCTTTGAGGGTTAATACCACCTCTTACTGCAAAAATAGGCTTGATTGAGGTTATTTTACCCTCACATATCAATTTACAAAGTAAGAAGTACTTTTTTTTTTTTTTTTTTTTTTTTGAAACAAAAATATGGAGTACTTTTTTGTAACAAATTCTAGTCTAACCAAAGAAGATTATATGCAAAAGCATTACTTTTGGAGTGTGAAAGTGTTTATTCTTTGTTCTTGCATTTGTATGAGTAACTAAGTTAAGTTTGAATCACAGTGGCCAACAAAAGTCACCAATTCCTCTACAAATTTTGAGGAAAAATGTCAGTGAAATAAATAAGAACCCACTCACCTCTCCACAAAATGCTTAAATGCTTCATTGTCTACAGTTGGCATTGACATAAGGTACTATTTTAAAAAGTCCTAAACCAAAACCCCTTCAAAACTAAGGCATACAACTTGTTTCCATCCACTTAAGTAATTATGCATATATGGAGTGTGGGATTCTTGAGTAGGAAAATTTTCCCATGTATAGAAATAGAGTTGGGAAGATTCTATATTTTTCGACAATTTTATTTTTCAAAACATACTTACTATGAATTTTTTAGCTCAATATTTTAATCAATCCATCCTGGTCATATTATTTTTTCTATTTTCAACCAAAGGATGGTTGCAAAATCAACAAAGGGGTGTTTGCAATATTGATAGTTGTTTAGCCAATAAGAAATTACCACGACTACACTAGGAATTGTACTATAATTAATCACCACTCCTCACTTCTTGATTAGAAAGAAAATAGTCTACAAGGTAGAAATGGATGGATGGTGGTGATCAGAAAGGTGTCACCTCCTAAAAAAAATAACAAATTGTATTTTCCTTAAGAATTGGCAAAGAGAGGCAAGTATGGCCTCAAGGGGTGTTTCTATGTTAGGGAAAGCCAATTGAAATTTATCTTCTAGAGCCCTCCACCCCAAATCATAGCCTTCTAAAAATTGCATCTAGAAGACTAACAAGCAATACCACAGCCAATGCAAACTATTTATGCTACACAAAAATTAAAGCAAATAAGGTGGGTACCCCCTAAACCACCACTTTTTGTTAATGTACCTAGTTCCCAATATTAGATTGATCAAAGTTTCATATTTTCTTGTTGGCAAGTGAAAGGAGGTTCTAACTCATCAATGAATCAAAACATTTGGATACCTTATGCAAAAGTTATGAAAGGTCAAAGTTTTTTGGGGTAGATGTTCTATAATCATTTCTTCAATATATGTACATATTGATTTTAGAGATGGCTATTTTAGCCAAGGTGCAATTTAGAATGTCTGCACCTTAAGATGCCATTTTGCATGTAAAAACATGAAAACATATAAACTCAAGTTAGAAAAAAATTCTTGCAACTTTGGTACTATCAAACCAATATTTCATTATATTGCCATGGTTCTAGACATTGGAAATTGCGACATAGTCCTCTACAATAAGCTCTAAAAAAACAAGGCTAGAATAGATTTGTGTTGTAGTATGCGTGCCTTGAAAAATGCCAAAGTAATATATGAAACTCCATCAATTTAACCCTTGATATGGATAGGCAAGTCACTATGAGCATCATCATTTTGGGTACCACATGAATCATTTGCTTAAAAATAACCAAGAACATGCATTGGAGGTAAAACTACTATGCAAGACCTAAATCTGTCCTTGTACATGTTCATGCACAATAGATTTCCCTTAAAGTGTCTCTAGACTTCCATTGACCCATAAGCACTTCGATGTCCACTTTTTGGACAACGAATAGATTGAAACTCAAGGTTTATTATTATTACTGCTAGGATGAAAGTCCACTACAAGGGAAACTGTGTCCTATTTGACAGAAAATTGACAAAAGACTGTCAATTGCTTTGCTAGTGGAAACCTATAGATTCGACTAATAATTTGACAAAATTATGTCAACTATTTTGTCATTTTGCTAGAATTTTTGTCAACTTCTATTCCATAATACCTTCCTTTATTAGTTGTCTGATTGCCATGCTAGCCTAATCAATGGTTACAAGTGTCCCCATTTTCTGAACAAGAACATCAAAATTGAAATTGCTTTAAATTTTAAACCTTCATATATTGATAAAAAAAATGCATATACAACACAACCAATTGTTGTTGGTTCACAACACTATATGAACCACTTATGCATCGTGGATTTGAGAAGAGAAGAAAATCTCTCTATATACACTTGGGGTGGTAGGAGGTAGAACAACCCATGTGAGATATGTCATAATTTAGAAGTTCCAAGAGCGCAACCGCTCATAGTTAAGTTTGAAATAGGGTTTGTATTAAAACTAGAATTTCAGACCTCATTTAGGCATAGTAGAATAACTTTTCAAAAAAACCTTTGAACTAAAAAAGTTGATAAATGAATTCAAGTTTCATATACAAAAATCCGTTTGATATTTTGATCCTTCAATTAAAAGTAATGGACAAATTTTAGAGAGGCAGTGGAAGGGAATTTGTTTTTGACCTTCTTAAACATCCTCTCTAAAATTTGTCCATAACTTTTGATTGAAGGATCAAAATATCAATCGGATTTTTGTACATGAAACTTGAATTCATTTACCAACTTTTTTTAGTTCAAAGTTTTTTGAAAAGTTATTCTACTATGCCTAAATGAGGTCTGAAACTCTAGTTTTAAAAGAAACCCTATTTCAAACTTAACTATGAGTGGTTGTGCTCTTGCGCTCTTGCAACTTCTAGATTATTACATATCCCACATGGGTTGTTCTACCTCCTACCACTCCATCTATATACAAAGAGCTTGACTTCCACACATAATTCAAGCTAAGATATCTATGGCAATTTATCGAAAGGTAAATGTCTGAAAATCTAATGGAATCTTTGGATTTTTGTCAAATAGGGAAAAGAGAACTAAGCATCAACTACGAATTTGACAACAACTTGACAAGTTCTCACAAATTAATAATATGAGGTAGCAATAATATGGCTATTGTCATTTTGAACAATTCTCTGTCAAAAACTTGTCATCTTGGATTGCATTTCTTTGTAGTGAGTGGTCGAACAAGCCAAAATTGCATTGACTCTAGTTCAAAATTGGATTTGCGACAATGTCATCATAGATTTTGAGAACACAAAAAAATTTTAAAATCATTATGTCAAGAGAAACTCATTTTAAATTCATTGCAACAAAATTTTACTCAAAAAGTAACATTATTTTGCTTGAAATCAAATTTAGATTGAATTTCAATTTTTTTTTTTTAATTTATAAAAAAATATTGGTGATAGCATTGGTGATTTGAACACTATGGATGGAATCTAAAACTAACTGTCTACAACTTGTATTTGTATATAAATTCCAAAATATTCTTCCAAATAGAACTTTATAGAGAGTTTTTCCTAATCATCAATTCTAGAGAAGATTCTATACACTTAGGGGGTAGAGTGTCAAAAGTGTCATTAAACTATCTTTTTACTTCACTATGATTAGTTGACTACCAATTTGATTATAATTCAGTTTTAGATCTACCTATATGATGGTTTTAATGGTTTGGGGAGCTTTGACTTTGAAAATTCACAAAAACTAGTACATGTCATACCCAAAATTTTTATTCTTTTTTTTAAATTCATAATTTTTAATTGCTAAAACTACAAAAATATTTTTTCCTAGAAAAAGGTGCCTCCAACTATAGGGAATTGCTTATTTTGACAGTTTTAGGCGTTTCTACCAAAATGTCCATAACATCCTTCTAGGATTAAAGAAGTGATCTCTATTGTAAGCTTGGAGCTTGATATCAATGTAGCCAACCATGGAATGATTGATTTATGTGCAAATTTGTGACTTTAAACTAAATGATTAATGTGAAGACCATCGGCATCCAATGCCCTTGATGTTAAAGAAAAACATATTAAAGTATTGCTTTCATGTATTAGGGTCCAGGGTTTTCTTGAGCCATAATTCACTCAGAAGCAACAAAAAAGTGATTTCAAAGGCAATATTTGATGAGATTGTTTCCCCTTTAAATTTCTCAAGATGAAATTGTTGAATTGCTAAGAACTCCTTCAATATTAATTGTCATTCTTTTTGGATCAATAAACACCAGCAATCTTTAAACTAGCTAAATTTCTCTACGATTCTACCAAAAAAATTGTTGCGCTAAATGTACAAAGTAAAAATGATGAAATTTTGGAAATTTTGAGCATGTTTTTGCACCTCGTTCACAAAAAGTCGCAATTATGTTTATTCATTTGATTTCCAAGTAGCATTCATTTGCTACAAGCTTTTCATCTGATAGTTGTACTTCAATCTTGATCGCTTGTTTGTAGTAAAGGCGACTGTATCGTAGGGTTATTGTTAGCTAGGGTTTGGGCTCAAGGTTCTACCACTTCTTCTCCCCCATTAGCATTTTCGTTGCATTTACTCAAAGAATTTTAGCATTAATGCTCCTACAATCCTTCATACGTACCCGTCTAGCATTAAATTCCAGTGTTGTGACTAATTGACTGCTACAATGTTGTCATGGTACCACCATAGTGAATTAGTGCTCTTGAGATCAATGCTGTGATTTGGTAGAATTGAATTGGGGATCATTCTCTAGTTTCAAAATTTTTTTTCCCTCGTTCCTTACTTTGAATGCAAGAAGTGGTTTTCTGATTTCTGAATGTGGAGGTGCCACTTTTTGGCTGCGGTGAATTTGCAGGGGCATACGATCTCCTACATTCAATTGCAACTCGGAAATGGAGACTTTGATTCATTGAAAATTTATACCAAGCTCCATTTGATTGAATCTGCGCCTTTGCGTTTCTTGCTCGTTGTGCGTTATGTTGCTGCTGGCGATCGCTGTGATATGTTCCCCATTGCTTTGTAAAACACTTCTCGAACTCTTCTTTTTGCACTTGCATTTGTACTTTTCAATTGCCTTTGCTTCTCCTTGTCGTGTTTGTTTGTGCAATATTGCTTGTTTAGGTGTTAGGATGTAGGTATGCAATTGAGCCATGGCGCCTCGATTGAAATCATCCAAAAACTTCAAAGTACATTGCTTCAGGTCCAACTACAACTCAAATGGCTTGGGCAAATATTTGTTGCCGAACACTCCTTTTGCTAGCACGAGTACTCCTCTAGCCGGGGGCGATGGAATTATGGGCATAGAGGTCACGCACATTTCTCAAACTCAATTGTCTGAGTTTGTCTCTCACCCAACGCGATGCTCATCTTCTAAAGCGAATATGGTGTTGCTTGAGATTGCAGATCCTCCATTGAACGATGGCGAGATGACCCAAAAGACGAAGATGAAACTAGCTGGAAAGACATCAAGGAAGAGGAAGAAGACCGCCCCTAGTGTTGTAACACAATGTTGGCAGGAGGTATGGGCATGTAAGTTCACTTAGGCAGAGGGAGAGTTCAACTCCAATGGTGATCTTATTGGTGTCATTTGTCGATGTTGCAATACAATATTGAGGAGGAGGAAGATTATGGTGCCTAAAGCTGACAATCTGGAGAAGCACGAAGGAAAATGGATGTGCAAAGAGGACGAGGTGTCATTGCCGCACTTGAGGAAGGGTGACACCTTTGTGAAGCTAGACTACAGACACCTTCAATTTTTGAAGTTGTGGGTAGAGCACAAGCTTGGTGGCACTATCGTGGAGCAGCTAGCTTTGGACTTCGAAGGCGAATTCAGAAGAAAGGGAGTCTTTATTTCCAACTTCTTCCAAATTTTGAGTAATGGTCATCCTATGTGCGACTATAAGAGAGAGAAGTATTTGTTGAGGCACGTTATGGTGAAAAACATGCCTAGAAAGCACTGGTCTAAAACTACCGGTTGGAAAATGAGTGAGCATTTGCATGAATGTGTCCTCTCCATCTTGAAGTCCAACGTTCAATTTGTGAGAGTCATTTCTATCAATGCTGACAAGGTCATAGCGATTGACAACACATCTTGGATAGGAGTCCATGTCTATGCTGTGGAATCGTGGGAGAGGGTTCCTCATCTACTTCACTTATTATGTATCTCATAGAGCAACACTGTTGATCACCTGACTCACATTATCATGTCTACATTGTTGGAAGGAGGATTCACCCATAAGGAGATTGCTGTGAAGTTGGTCTCCTTCAGAGCTAATAGTGTTTCTACATTTTAAGGCTCCACAACGAGCATCACTACCCGAATTCAGGACAAGTGGGCCCCTTTCAACCTTGGTGCAAGCTGTGCTAATTATCAGATTAACTTGGTTATAGAAACACTTTCCAATTACCTGATGGTCAATCACTTGGAGGGCCTTTTCCAATTTGTTTACTCTTATTTCTATTGCAGCAACAAGCGTCACAGTGAATTGCAAAAACTAACTAATCTCATAGAAGCTAAGGGACAAAAGATGCTATGGAACGTGGAGACTCGTTGGATTTTGATGAGAAGTCCTGCTCAACGTGTCATGGCGGAGTACAAGACACTACTTGTGAAGATGGGCATTGACATGTCCTCAGGACCCAAGCAGAAGGCAAATTTGGCGGTTGCTATTGTATTTGATATCCTTTCTGATGTTGAGGTTCTTTTGAGTTTGGCATGCTTTGTTCCAATGCTCAATGCCGTACACTATTTGATTAAACTTTCACAAGCCCGTGATGTTTTTGTATGTGATTTTATGCAAGCCATAAAGGTCTATTAAGGCGACTTGGCTCAATTGGCTCAAATGTTTATTGATGCTTCTACTACTTTTACCACGGTAGACTTCAAACGATACAATGACTTAGTTAGTCTAAAATGTGATGATGTTCTGCTAGAATGGAGTCTGTTGCCTGGAAACAACGAAGTTTCCTATTTGTTGTTCAATTTCAACCATACTCACGCTTTTGCTCAATGTCACAACAAGCAAACTAGGAAGCACCTTTTTGTAACTCAAGAGGAGTTTATTCAGGTGCAAGCGAATATTGAATGACAATTTGCAAGTAATGGCTTCATCATCTTTGGTTTGTATTCTCTTTGTTTTCCATTTTTTTTCCTATTTTTGGACTGAAACCTTTGTGCTTTTTCAGTTTGAATTGCAAGTCCATGTTCTTTTTTTGCTTTTACCCTTTCCCTCATTCTTGTAATTCTTCACATATTACTTTATTTGTCTTTTGGTTTTATTGTTGTGTTTTCATGTATTCTAGTGGAAACTCATTCTCTCTTGAATTCACCATAGGAGTCCAGAGTCGTAGGAAAATTTCAATGATCAAAACTCAGTGATCAAATTTTAATGATCCTCTATAGGTTCAATGTCTAAGGTTCATGTTGTCAAAATAGACTTCTATCCCGCATTTGGAGGTTCTCAATCCTTCTATTTCCCGTTTTCTATTCCACTTTTTGAGTTGTAGGTTTGTCAAGTTGGGGTTGGGATTTCTAATACTGCCGTTGTAGGCTTGTAAGTGACTTGTAACCATTTTAGGCTTCTAATACTACTGTTTTAGGCTTGAAATTCTTTGTGTCCATTATGTTTTTCCTATCCAAATCTAGAGGCCTATTGTGAACTAGTTCAAGCATTAAGGTGTCAATATTTGGAGGTTTGTTGCTTTTTGTAGTATTTGGTTGGAATTACTGTCCTCCGAATTCTCTCGGTAGATTCTTCAAGGTAGGTTCGTTTTTATCTCAAGTTCCTTTTTTTTTGTTTAGGTAGATGTTGCTTTGGAGGTTCATTGTACTCTCAATTCCCCATTTTTTTGGTTTAGGCAAATGTGGGAATGTAGGTTTGTTGTGTTTTGAATTCCCCATTTTTTTGGTTTAGGCAAATGTTGCAATGGAGGTTCGTCATACTTTGAATTTTCTATTTTTTTTGTTTAGGTAAATGTGGGAATGCAGGTTTGTTGTACTTTGAATTCTCCATTTTTTTGGTTTAGGTAGATGTGGGAATGTAATTTCGTTTTACTTTGAAGTTTTTATTTTTTGGCTGTAAGCAGTTGTTGGAATGTAGGTTTGATTTGATGAAGTTCAAATTTAAAGTTCAAATGTGTTGAGGGAGATGGATGTTGCTAGATTTCTCATGGCTCCTATGTGAGTGTAGAGTTGGCCCAATCACTTTGTGATGAATTGGATAGGAGGTTTCCACAACAACACCTCTTTGATGCCTTCGGGATCATTTACCCACAGTACTGGAAACAAGAAGTGGTAGAGGAAAGTTTCCCACAACACTTCACAATCAGGTTTTTTTTTTCATGTTTGGTGAAGTGCCAAAGTGGCGACATTAAATGTTATAGTGGTGCTCCAAATTTCAACATTCATCCACATATTGGATCAAAAATATCACATTAGCACATATCACATATCCATAATTCTATTTTCATCCACAATCTAGCGATTTCATCCAAGATTTTTTTCATTTGAAGTTTTTTGGCGATTTCATCCAAAATTTTACTATTTATGTTCTATAGGCTTGGTGCAAGGCCTAATATTTTGGTACAAATTGACAACAAATCGTCGGAAAAAAAAATATTGTTCACAATCCTCAAAAACTTCTCCTATCATGCAAAAGTGATGAATGCAGAGACACCATACATAGCCTCGGAGATGCTCTCAACCACCCAATTTGACAACCAACAAGGCCTTTTCAAAATCACAATGAAGGCCAATTGTAATGCAGCTTGCGTTGCACCCTTGCACATCAATCCCATAATCAAACTTTGGCGTAGGTTGTTACAAAGTTGGCACTTGAGTAAGCTTATATTGGAATACTTCAAATTGACTGAGATGGGCTGTGATTTGATATTAGGGAGTATTGAAGACGAAAGGTGCTTCTCCACTTTGAAGTTCCTAAAGTCTTGTCATAGGAATAAATTGGGGAAACACTTACCCCTTGTTGTTTGTATGTTTGGCCAAAAATATTTTTCTTTGGAGAATTTTCGATATAGGGAAGTAATTGATTCCTAGGAAAAGTGCCATCAAGGTTGGCTAGCAAGGAAATATTTAAATTGTAGTAGTAGTAGTAGTAGTAGTAGTAGTAGTAGCAGTGGATCAATATCCTCAAATATACTAAGTAGAACTCATGCATTCCAAAGTTTCTTTTTCCTTAGTTTTCATGAGATAGGGCCAGTTTTGCATTCAAGTTTACCTTGACTATGAAGTTCTTTGTTGCATTCTTCTTTGGTGGAGTTGGGATGTTACGGCAACTTCTTTTTTGAACTCTAGCGTTGCTAGTACTACTACTGCTTGATGGAGACTTGGAGAACCAGCATCAACAATTGGGCATCATGGAGTGTTTTTGTTTGTGAATCTAACCCTTCTAATATGTCTTGCTTGTATAGTGTTGTGTGTAGATCACTAACACTACAAAATTTGGGCAGACTTGCTTTTTGCAAGAAGGGTTCAATTCCCTTGTTAGTGAAAGTGTGATGTAGAAATTGTGATAGTTTTTGTAGCAATTGTGATAGTATGTGTAGGAATTGTGATGTTGTTTGCTATAGAAACATAGTATCCAACTTGCAAACAAATTGTGCATTTTTCAAAAAATTGTCCATGGGCATGAATACAAATTGAACACTTCAATAGCATTTTTGAAAATATGTTGCCAATGCTTGACATTCAATGATTTATCTTTAGCAATATCATTTACAACAAAATTTCAAAGGTAGCCAACTTGACACACAAAGTTCTTTAAAGTGTTGCAACTTGTGCAGTCTACATAAAAGAACCAAAAGTTCTCCTAAATGCCACTCTTTTTTTCCAAAAATAGTTGCTACCTTCTACCAACAAAATTGCATGTCACGAAAATAGCTCCCTTTTCTCACGGGAATAGCATATGCTGCAAAATCCTGGTCTTAGATTTTGGAAACGGTGGTAAACACTGTTTTAATTAGTTGAATAAATGATTCTTCACTCCTATTTTGGATGGTTCGTCCATACCCCCCAATGGACATTAATAGCTTCATCACTCCACTGAAGATTACTTTCCACACTGCTTAAGATAAATGAAATTCAAAAAATAAGAAACTTGCTTGGATCACAATGTACAATGTACCCAGAAGAGGCAGTAACTAGAGTACAGAATTTCACTGCAATCATGTTTGAAAAGAGCATCACTAATGGATGCCAATTTTTGTTATGTTGACTAACTTCAATCACCAAAATTATGCCGGGCATTCAATTTCACAAAGCTTTAAGACCACGGATTCATAGAGATATGCGTCCTGGGGGGCACCACAGACCTTGAAAAGTGCCTAACTTATTGTAAGTCGTGAATCAGTCGCCCTGGTGACCCTGGTTGTAAGTTAAGCTTATGTCCTCCCACTTTTGTTAATTGATTCTCTCTTCCTTCGATAAAAAGAAAAGAAAAAAGTCATGAATTTCTGTCAATTTAGTGAAGTTGTTGACATTTTCTATGAACAAGCTCTGTCAAGATCAGTGGTGTGTAATTTACACTTCAATCTGCTTTCCGAAAGCATCTCAACACTGTTATTGAGAATGACCTTCAAGAGTTCTTGCTTATCTACAATTTATCATGGCCTACAGAATCAGGTATTGGACACAGGATTCTTTTGTCGCCCACTTCCACTTTCAGCTCATACCAGTATGCTCTTTTTCGGCCATTTGTTGGCCATTTGCACCCAAAGTAATGGGCCCAGCATCATGCCTTTTGTATCAAAAGAGGACTCTGTATTGAAAGGGCAGAAAATTGCCAGAAAACTTCAAATTTTAAAAAATAAAAATAAAAGTAGAAATTGGATGAAATCACCAAATTGTGGATGGAAACAAAATTATGGTTATGTGATAGTATCATGTCCTAATGTGATATTTTCTATCCAATGATTATGTGGATGAATGTTAAAACTTGGAGCATCAGTATAACAATTGATATCACCACTTTGGCACTTTGTGAATAATGAAAAAAACAAAATGAGCTCATACTTAGTCAATGTTTTTGTTTGTGTTTCCTTCTCTTGCATTTGTTTGTTGTTGCTAGCATCTATATCAATTGTCTAGTGGACATAAGGTAAGTGAGTCCATTGTGGGTAAATTTATATTAGTGGCATCGTTTGCATTCAAGTTCTGAAATGTACACCACTACTATATTTGTGTCTATAATTGGCTTGCTCCCATTTTGACCACAATGGACTCACTTACCTTATATGGCTGGGGGTTAGGATTTGAAATTGTTGATACCAAGATAACTAACTTCTCTTCTGACACGATTTTTGATGTGCCCCCTTGGGGTGAGAGAAAGCAATACCAATTGAAATTTTTATTTTCCCACAAAGTGTGAATTTGCTATGATTTTTTGGAAGTGTAATGCCCTAGAATCAATAATGCCACTAATTCACCCAAAACCAACAAAGTGTACATCCATAATGATCATCTTGCATGGACACAATGGGGTCTTCTATAGAGATAAGTTACACCAAAAGAGACTAAGGGTCTATTTGAACTCTTAAAGTAATGATTGGATGATAAATAAATTGTAGTTTAAGTTTTTGTACACTTAGGCTAAGGTTGAAGACATTCTCCATGCATGAGAAGTCCACTTGGCATTTTGTATAACCAAGGTAAATAACAGTTCTATGGTTTCTAAGAACCATTTTCTTCCCCACTTCTTTTAAGTAGGTCATGCAAAATTTGGAAGGAACCCTATTGCCTTAAATATCAATGTTATATCTTGTCTATTCAATTGACCATGGTATATAAATGATTAGACCAAAAAAATAGATATGTTCTACTAGGGTTCACTTAGATTACAACAAAATACTATTACACATTTTTAAGGCACTTTCTTTTTTCATAGTCATATCCAACAAAATGTGGTACCACTAAATTCAAGCAGACTATCACTAATGCATGTTAGTGTCATTGATGTCAATGCAATCCATCTATTAAGGTAGTTGCACACAATAGTGTCATTTTCCATTCTTCGTCATCTACATTTGGGTCTTGACAAATGGATCATTTGCAAAAAATACTTATACTATTTGCTACAATTTTAAAATTTATATAAATTGTTACTATCAAAATTATTATTACAATTGGGTATTGTTTTTTGATCGAGTCAATAATTCTAGACTGTCCGTTTGCTCCTTGATGTGGGGGATTTAGGCATGTGTCTCCTATCCTTTTGTCCATGTGAACCAATGAAAATCCCTTTTCATCCTTCTTCTTTTCCAAGATGTCTCTCATAGTCTCAACTAAGTACTTCAAAGCATTTAGAATTGTGCCCCAATACTACTACAACAAAAAGATGGAATTTCCATGGCAATGGTGTTTTCCAATTGAGCTCAGACAAAGTGGGGCTATATTTTACAGGGGGGTTCTATGGCCCTCCTTGTGAAATTCCTATGAAGACATGTGACAAAGAAAAGCCAAATTTGCAATCATTCATGAATAACTAGCCCCCTTGGATTGTAAACCTTATCAAGCAAGAGCTTAAGCAACATTTATGAAGCTATTTTTTGAAACCCTTCTATACAAAAGGGTGAAAGATTCATGAGATGAACCTACTAAAATTTCATATTATAACTTCCAAAAAAGGTATTCAAAAGCATTGAAAAATGCTAAGTGTAATAGACCTTTAGGAGTACTATTCCACAATCATTCTTTTTATGAAAATCACCCAAAAAGTATGGTAGAACTATATTCTCCTTTTGTGACCTTGGTAAAAATTCTATGGCAATTCAACTAGAACTCTAAAAGTTGTGTATTTAAATCCAATTGCCTTACAACATCTAAAACAAAATAGTGCAAGGTTTTCTTGCTTTAGCCTTAATGATCACTTGTATAGTCATCCAAAGCTATTGCAAGTTTTAATGAGCAAGCAATGGAAGTTGGAGCACTTTGAGCTTCCAAAATGTCCACTATAAGGGCCACTTCACACTACAGCACAAGGTCGAGAGTCCGTCGATTTCAACCAATGAGATTGCAGAAACCCAAGAGTTCGGCCTCTTGAGCCTTCGCACAAGGAGGCACAATCCAAAGTTTGTCACCCACTTGTCTGCCTACACGGCAACGGACTCTCGATTAGAGTTTGGATCTCCATTTCTGGCCGGCCCAAACTCTAATTGAGAGTCCGACAAGTTTTTTTCAGAATTTGACAAAATCTCAGCCATTAGATCAAATGGTTTTTGTAGAAATAGGTAGGATATCCTCCCTTGTTTATTTGTTTATTTGTGTCCCCATTGGGGTTTGAACCCTAGTCTCTACCATTACAATGGAGAGTCTTTGCATTCTACGAACCTACTCCCTTCAATGTTTAATGCCACCTTCTTATTCCATTTATATCCTTCATATTCCTTGTTTAATGATGAGAGCATGTGCTGTAATTATTTTTCCAAGGCCATTTTTGACTCCTTTCTCATGCTTTTTAACCTTTTGTTTGAAAAAATTGTCACATGTGTGACAATTTATTGAAAATTTTAGAAATTGGATGGATTTGAAGTTGAAAAAATGGAATAGGTTTGGACTTTGGGCTTGGCCTTTGGAGGCTTCACACTATGGCCGGCCAAAGGCTCCAATTCCTATTTTTTTTGGCCTATTTATTGCTCATTTCCTTGGACTCTCACCAAAGTTTGGCCACTCAATCCCACGGCCTCTCGACTTAGACGGCCATAGTGTGAAGAGGCCCTAAGAGAGTCAAATGGCATGTACAGATATCGAAAATGCTTTCATTGATGCTTTCATTAATGTTTTCATTTTTGAAAATTTCCAATGCTCTATACAAAATAATATCAAAATATTATAAAATACTACCTAAGTGTTATATAGAAACTTACGAAAGAGCTTTGGGGGGGTGGATTTCTCCTGAGATCACTACTAAGCTCATTAAAAATGAATTGGAATTTGCCCACAAGAGATCACAAAACCAATAAAAGTGGCACTTTTGGGTGTTTGTCATTTAAGTAGGAGGTCCTTGAAGTAATCATTTACTTGTTGATTCACAATTTTGAGGGAGTTTGACATCTTGAAATATCTTATGGTAAATATTTTCTTAAAAGGTAAATGAAATTGGCATCTAACCATGTCGTTTCATTTTTTTTACTTTTGCGGAATTAATTAAGAATCCTAAAGTTGGAATCACATAAGGCTCTAACCCCTAAGAGAACCAACATCTGTTGGGTAGATTATGAATGGTTTCAAGAGGTTAATTAGGAGCTACAAGAAATGAATGATGTAAATTGAAGTATTTGGAAAAAACAATTTTTGTCTATTCTTTATTGATGCAACTAGTGTGTTCACTTGGTACTTCATCATTATTCAGTAAGGTTCGAAATTAGTTTATATAGGGATGAGAAGAAAACAAAAATTTGCATAAATGAAGATTTAACATCTACATTCTTGTCATGTTAGAATTTATTTTGCCAAAAGAGGTTAGAATCTTTATCCACCTTCCTATGAAGCCTTGCCCCCTTCATAACATTCTTGACTAATGAGGTTGGGGTCCCTTCTCTACTAACAATGTTACTTATTTGTGTCATAGTAGAATCTACTCTTCCTCATTTTTGGCTCACAACACACAATAACCTTCTCTTCAAGATTTTCTATAGTGAAGCAAAGGTACCCCTATCTTGAAATTCAAAAATGTTTTTATATGAGTTTATGACTATAGTTGCTTGCTTGTATTGATTTTTAGGAACTTAGGTGAACAAACTCTTCATTTTGGTCAACCCCTGATTTTTGTTCTTTCTCTCTCTCTTTGTCTTCACTAGGACATTGACAAATGCAATTGGTACATTGAAAAAGAAATAAGATAGCTTATTATAAAAGCGATTGACCTCTTCAAATTGATCCTAATATTAGCTTTGGAATAGATATGAAGTGGTCCTTAAATCAACTTCTTTAGCCATTGAGTGGATTGAGGAAAAAGTATTATTTATTGCAAGAGCTAATTATAATCATTCACCTTATTTTTCCTCACATCTCTTTACAAGTTACAAGTGGATAGATTTGGGGAGACATATGGTCATTAATCGGTACATATATAGCATAAATCTTTGAAGATTCATAAGTGATTCAATAACACTTCAAAAAAATAAAACTATTTGTATTGCATTCCACATCTATTTTTCTTTCTTTGAAAAATGAGCTACTAAAAATCTTTCAAGTCCATTCACAAAAAAATATGAAAAAAGCAAACCAACCTTTAAATGATCGCTTTTAGAGTAAAAGAGATTGCTCTTTGAGCCAAGTCACAGACTGTATAGACTCCTCAAATGTCCTTGTATAAGATATGATTTTCTACAGTGAAGCAAAGGTCCCCTTACCTTGGAGCGAAAGAATATGTTACTCTGTATTTTATAAGGTCACAAGTCCAATTGTTCATGTATTTTATAAGGTCACAAGTCCAATTGTTCATGTATTTTATAAGTTCACAAGTGTAGTTGCTTGTGTTGACTTCTCAAAGTCAATCGAAGGAACTTAGGTGAACAAACTCTTCCTTTATGTCAACCCTAGATTTTCGCACTCTCTTTCTTTTTCTTTTTGCACTAAGTTAGTACATTGACAAATGCAATTGGTACATTGAAGCAAGCCATGTCTATGGACTTGAACCCAAAGATGTACAACGAAGCTGCTCCTGGGAGGTTCCCCCTCCTTCCGCCACGTGTCTAACCCGGCATTCGTGCACCTACTCCACGTGCCCAGCTCACACCTCCGGAATACACTCCAGGCGAATGGAATCAGCCTGAAGCCGGGAAAGCATGCCCGGCACACTAATAAATGACGACCCGTGCCACGACGTCCACTAAATTTCCACCTCAACCGTAGATTCCATCCCGGAAAATCACCTCAATTCGCACATTTCCCCCACCCATTCCCCCAAATCAACCCCATGGGCACACCCTCAAATCTTCCCTCTGCGCACATTTCCTCACTCTAAAGCCCCGCGCGGGGTTTTCATTTTTCAGGTTCCACCCGGGCGGGCAGACCTTCGCCGCGTTCGCCCCGCATCGGCGATGGCGCGCGCTCATCCTAAACAGCTTGCGTCACCGCCCGTTTCAGTCTCCAGTCCACCCCGTGAGTTCTTTTTCTTGTTTTTTTCTAATCTGCAGATTCAGTTCTGCCATCTCCAGTCCGACATTGTCCCTGAGCCACTACTGACATCAGGTGAGTGGGATCCTAAAGTCTAGATATGACTTGGAGTTGCCTCATGTCCGTCGTCGCACGTCTAGATTCGGGCCAGCCCAGTTGCGCAGTTTCGTTGGGAATTTTACTTTTCTTGCCTCCTGAAAGTGGGGATTCATACGCATGATGCGAAGTTTCAAGTCATTTGAGTGCGCGGATTGGGGTGCTTTCTTATGGAGATTTATAGTGACAGTTGGGATCTTGGGAATCTGTTATATTGGGAATCAACAAGCGAGGAATGATTTCTTCGGGAACTTGGACTAGACTTTCTGATTCTCGGTGATGAGGATGCTAACTTGGCCGGTGGAACAAAACTAAGTTACTGATGAGAGCTGGGCACTTGAAGCTAGTGCAGTGTCCGGAGCGAGCGCAGTCGCTACAGAGTATTCCACTAGACTTGTAAAGTTGAGAGATTCGCATGTGTTGAAGGACAACTTTTTACATGTAATGATGATCTTCCGGGATCTTTCGAGGTCTTTTGGGGATCCGACTGACATTGCGATGTTGGGAAAGAATTGTGGAATTTCCGTTGATTTTTGCTGGAATGCTTTTTGGGGTGGGATTTGCTCACTTTTTTTTGTTGAAACGGAGGCCAGGTTGGGAAATTCTCAGTTCTGGGTTGCAAACCTAATTGTCAATTTGCGCAGGTTTCGTTCTAGAGTCTTGGAAGTAGAGAATCTCATGTGTTGTTGGAGTTTAACGCTTCACAGTAATGACCTTTCGAGGTCTTTCCGGGATCTTACTGCCACTGCGATTTTTTAGAAAGAATTGTAGAGTTTACGTTGATTTTAGTTGAATGTTTGTTTTCGAGTTGGATTCGCTAACTTTCGTGACATGGAGAAACTGAAGCCAGGTTGGAGAAACTCCAAGTTCTGGGATGCAAACCTAATTGTGAATTTGCTCATGTTTTGTCCTTGAGATTTCCTGTTGGAGAGGGTTAAATTGTGAGCGTGACTCTGTGGACAGGTAAGCCATGAAGAAGAAATCTTTTGGTTTCTCGCGGTGGAGATGGAGATCCGGGGGGTACTCGTTATTAGGTTTAGCGCTGGTGATGATTGCGTTAGTGAAGCTTCAAGCGGATCGTGAAAGAGCCGGTTCGAATGCCTTACATAGTAGAGACCCTTTGAAACCGAAGCTGGCATTTCTGTTTCTGGCTCGGCATGTAATGCCTCTGGATATTCTCTGGGAGCATTTCTTCGAGGTACGTACTTGGGGTGCATGACTTTCCACTGGGATAGCTAAATTTTCTTTAGAAATGACTTGAAAGGATGATTTTAGGTTTATAATTTTTGAGGGTTGAGAATTTCAGTGGATTCTACGGATTCTAATTGAGATTTGTTGGCGCTTGGAAAATGATCAGGAAGCTCGACAAGGCGATTTTAATATATATATTCATACTAGACCTGGGTATGTTTACACTTATGAAAACACCAAGTGCCATGCGTTTGTCAATCGGCAACTGGAAAGTTCTATCCAGGTATGATCAATAGCGTAGTTACTCTCTGCAAATGAATATACTACTTTAAGATTGTGGACAATATTTTCCTTAAGCATTTTAACCAAATGCATGTGTTGGAGTGTGATTTAGGAGAGATTAGTATATTGCAACGAAGAGATCACCAAATCCCTATATGAATTTCTTTTAAGGTGGAGTTTGTAGATCATTGTTAGTGATAGTAGAGAACCCTATTTCTATTGAAAGGTTAGCGGTCAAGTAACCACAAAGCAGCTCCCCAAAGTCCAAATTTTGGAACATGAACAGAGTGCTTAGAGCTTTGATTCGTTCATATAACTTCTCGTTTATCCAAACTAATCTCGAATCTTCAAAAGACAACATTCCTTTATGACCAATTTGATGAATTTGAGGTAAAGAATGGATTTGTTCAAAGATATAAGCAAACATGTGCAAAAATAAAGAAACAGATTCAGGTGTTAAAAGGGCTAAAATTCCACAAAAGTCATGCATCATATTGCTTACACCCAACTTGTGAATGTCAGGGTCGAACACAATTTCATACGTGTCATTGTGACAAGGGGTCATGATTGTTATGCAGGTATTATGGGGAGAGTCGAGCATGATCCAGGCAGAGCGACTCTTGTTAACAGAAGCTTTAAAGGATCCATTGAATGAGCGTTTCTTTCTTCTCTCAGACAGGTAAATTGTGACCAATCTTTTGTTGCAAACTTAGCAATTTGTATTGCATTTCGGGCATGTTTTGAGGGAGTCTCGGGTGTGCGCTTCTTCAATTGCGCATCATGATGAATGAATGGTGACAGGGATAAGTGCAAGAGATTAGGTTAAGCAAGTTTGCTGAAATCTACTGTAACTCCCCTCCGTATTGAAAGTAATAGCATGAGAATTAGAAATAGCTCTTTGAGATATACTAGTTTAAAACATGCCTATTTTTTCTAGTTAGTGGTTGATTCTTGGAATTTTTCTGTGGTTTGCTGCAGTTGTATACCTCTATACAATTTTGACTACGTCTACAATTATGTAATGACCTCTCCAAAGAGCTTTGTAGACAGGTAACGGCTTGGTGGTTTGCTTCCCATCTGTTTTCATATTGCTTATTTCTCTGATCAAGTTCAGCTGGCTGTAGCTTCTCGTCCTAGGAGCCATTCAATTTTATTTTCAAGGATTCTCAAAAGGATGTTGCCTTGGCTTGGAAAACAGTTTTGTGGATCACTCTGATGAGCAGTACAATACCAATATGGAAACCGTTATCCCGCCTGACAAGTGGCGGAAAGGATCTCAGGTACTGCATAGCAACTTGAAATCAATATATTATGGTTGTATTTGTTAAAATGGGGTGTTTCAATGTGCCAAATTTTGTGTACAGAATATGGAGCTTTAAAAACTAGACCTGGTGTTAGTAGATTCGACGTTCCAGATCGGCACCTGCTGAGAAATGCCAAATCTCTTGAAATTTTGCCATTTTGCCAAATATGACAATAAAATCAACTACCCTGTATGGCAAGGCACCAGGATTGAGAACAAATTGTGTTTTCCTCCGGATAAATATTGGCGAATTTTATGTTAACTTTGTTTCTCTCATGGATGATGAAAATGTTGCTGGATGTAGTGGTTTACGTTGACGCGGAAGCATGCCGAGGCTATTGTAGAAGATTCTGAAGTGTATCCAGTTTTTCTTGAGCACTGCAAGGTTTGTAGCTTTGCACAATCATGCTTTTGTAATTATAACTCCTCTTTAGAGTCTATTGAGTTTGATTCTTCATTCTTTTTTTCCTGGGAGAATAGTGCAAAGGTTTCACTGTTTAAACTTGTTTCTCATTTTGTGGTTGAATAGATCCCTACTCCCAATGGCAAATCCATTCAAAACTAATGCGTGTAGAAAAGTAAACATGCTGGAAATTTCATCTCATCCTGCTCATGAATTGAGTTTCGTGTTTTTTTCTAACTGTGCACTTTTGATCACTTTGCCACTATAGTCGCAGAATTAATTTGTGGATAAATTGGTGGAATGCCGTTGCAGAAGCCCGAGCCTGTACCAAAGAATCAGACTGACGACTCTTCGGTTAGACCCGTTTCCTAGTTCTTTGCTCAACTTGAAGAGGTGGCTTAGGATGCGGTCGTTTTGACAAATGCGATCATAATTTCCCTACCCATATTCCGAGCCATGTATATGCTATTTCCTTTGTGATTTTCTGCAGGATTTCTAACGATGATTCTCATTTTTTTTTTGGTACAGAAAGTTGGGGCAAAGAAGCCTCACACTTGTATACCTGATGAACATTATATTCAAACTATGTTTGCAGTAAGTATGTTGTTTTTTCCTATAGAGATGTGGCTTATTGTTTTCCTTATGTAACAATGAAGATGTTTTGGGCTTGAGTTTTTTGGAAAAAAGCTTGATGTTTCATGTTCAATTTCTTGACTGTGGCAACTGCAGTAGTGGAAATTATGTCTTGTTCCACCCAACTTTTGCTAGAATTGGTTACTGAAGAAATTGAAACTAAGGTCGAGTAGACGCCCTCTGCTGGTGAATATGACATGATTTCCTCTAGTATTTGTGGTGTGCTGTTGTCAAACACTTGTGTCTACTTCATGCTAGTGATGCATACTTGTTTTGGGGTAAGTAGGTTGGCAGATTGTTAGTATGGAAACACAATTTTAGCTCTCTTAATTATTTGAAGTGTGGATATGTGAGCCTAGATGGAGGATTTGGAGGAGCAAACCGAACGGCGGACATTGACATACAGTCGTTGGGAGAATAAAGTTACAGGCAAAGGTCGAGAAGGATGGCACCCTGCAACCTATTCTTTTTCAGATGCTACCCTTGAGGCTATAAGGAATATTCAGGTACAGTATTTGCATCTTTCCCTGCATCAAATCAAAAGGTTTTGCGCTTGGTTGCCTTATCTTAAAGTCTCCCCCTTGCTGCCTTGAAGTGACTGTACCGAAAGGACCAAGAATTTCAAGTTTTGATTTGTGCTTCAAGCTTTAAAATTGACATACATATGCTCTACTATTGCTGTTCACGTTCAGGTGTAAAAATATTCCTTTCATGCGACTTCAAAATTCTGGAAAAAAATAAAAAATTTCAGAGTCAATGGGTCAATCATGCACCCAGCGAATATTTGGACTTTCCCATCCAAATGATTTTAGAAACTACGATTCATGAAACTTTCACTCATACTTCCAATTTGGCATAGTCAAACTTCCCGAAATGCTGACCTGTGTATGGTCCTGTGTTGCAGAAAATTCGCAGCATCCGGTACGAAACGGAGTCGCGAACCGAATGGTGCAAAGCTGCGGGCAAAGATCGGCCCTGCTTTCTGTTTGCTAGAAAATTTACACGAGCTGCTGGATTTCGCTTGTTGGACCAAGTTGCTAGCTATGAGAATGGACTAAGTTAGTATCGTCCTGAATACAGTTGCAGGCTCTCAATTAAATGATTCACGCCGTCGTTCTTTGCCTCATTTAAGTTATCATCAATTCTGCTACCGTACTTGGGTGCATGAAAAAGCTGTGCATCTTCGCGGCAAAGGTAAGGTACCGAAGATGAGGCACTTGAGAATTGAGATGAGGCCCAAAATGGGTGGTAACGTAACTTAAGTCAAGGCTCAACATTCAAGTCATGGCCTTGTTTGAGTTATGGTATGTTCACAATTGGAGTTAAAGAGCGTTGTTACTAAGGATGTTAAGAACTAATTTAGACCTATTTCTGGACCAGATTCACATTGCAAACATCACCCCTAACAACAAGTGCAAACATACCTTTACCCTTGATTTCGGGGGTCCAACAGTTTTAGGAAAGGAATTCTGATTGGGGTCTCATTTGAGAGTTCTAGGGAATCTGGGCAGTATTTTTTACATTTAAGCTACATGGGTTGGAGTGTTTCAATGTTTTATACAGTGAATGCCTGTGTTGATGTGGCAATTGAGGAGTGGGACAGGAAAAACTTCAGCATTAAATGGGCTTCCCACCGCTTTGGTGCGGGTATTTAATGGTACTGGGCTTGAATTGAAAACGAAGTTGTACAAGACATCAATTTTTGGGTGGCTAAAGTAATTACCAGAATTCATCCTATTTGTGAGGGTGCACTCAAGGTGGAAACACGTAAAACCGTCACAATAAGGAATTCAGCATAGTTGGAGGCCCCTATTTCTTGAAAAAATATTTTTGTAGTAGTAGCAATTGAAAATCATAAATTGTTTCAAAAAGAAAATTAGAATATTTGGATAAGACATGTAGTTTTTGCAAATGTTCAAAGCACTTAGAACTTCCTAAGCCACTGAAATCATTGTATAGCCATTTGGTTTTAAAACCGAAATGTAGATAAATACATAGTCAACCAATCAAAGTTATATATGTGAACGGTCTAACCCTTAAACAACATTGAGGATGTTTTTTTGTCCGATGAACATGAAGGAATTCTCCTCTGTAGGATAAAATTGCAACTATTCATCCTCGGAATTAGGGGTGGAAAGGGGAGATCTTCTACAATAGTTTGACTCCCAATGGGTATTTTTTATTGATTTAAGTGGATGATGTCACACAATTCCAAAATGCCTAATTCCCACATGCACCAAACCATCATTTAAGGGTTAACCCTTAAAACGACATTGAGGACATTTTTTTGTCCAATGGATGACAAAGAATCTTCCCTATATAGGACAAAAGTGCAATTGTTCACCCTTAAAAAAAATTGTGCAAAAGGAAAAGATTTTACACAATAGTTTGACTTCCAATGAATATTTTTGGCTTTTTAAAAATAGATGATGTCACACATTTTGAAAAGGATGATTTCCACTGCACCAATCCGTCCTTTAAGAATTAATGACACTTTGGAGGACATGGTTTAATGGAAGTCTACTTATCAAGAGGAAGTGTTGCTTTTGGGTGTTTTCACCTTCATATTTGTATTACATGCAAAAATAGTATCACTACAGAATTGGATTCTTTATCGAAATTAATACACTTAATATTCCAACATTTTCGTTTGTTCTAAGGACCGCTTCATACTATGGCACAAAGTCGAGAGTCCATCGGTCTTAGCCAATCATATTTTAGAAACCCAAGATTTCGACCTTTCAGCCCTTCACACAAGGTGGTACAATCCAAAGTCCATCAAAATTCAATGTCCCCAAAATTGCCTACATGGTAGCCAAATGCTCACATGGCAACGGACTCTCAAATAGAGTTTGGGTTGAGTAAAAATGGAGACCCAAACTCAAGTTGAGAAGCCATGGGAGTTTTTTCATTAAAAATCAAAATCTAACAAGATCTCAATCATTAGATTGGTGTCGATTTTGACTTTGGGCTTAGCCATGGGAGGCTTCACACTATGGCCATGTCAATCAAGAGGCCATGGGAGTTCATTGCCAACGTTTGGACCTTTTGGACTTGGCCTTTGGAGACTTCACTCTATGGCCATCCAAGTTGAGAATCCGTGGGAGTTCATTGCCAGGAGTTTGGAATTTGGACTTGGCCTTTAGAAACTTCATATCAAGGTTGGCCAAAGGCTTCAATTCATATTTTGGGGGGCCTATTTATTGCCCATTTCCTTGGACTCTTAACAAAGTTTGGCCACTCAATCCCACAACCTCTCGACTTGGACAACAATAATGTGAAGAGGCCCTAATAAACAATAGTGTCACTTTGATAAGTTAACAGACGCATGCAAAGAGGATAAACAATTGTATTTCTTTTGTTCACCTTCACAAGACAAACATGTACACTATATACTTTTTAAGCAATTTGTATAAAGTCATTTAGGTATTTTCTTTTGTTTAATTTTATTTATGCAATGACTAGTGTATGCAATTTTCTTCAATAATGCATGTGATAAATTTGGCTTTATTTGAATCATACTCCTAATAGTGGGATCATTTGAATTTTGTTTTTAACCCCTAAATGCCCAAGGTTTTTTTTGAGCTTTGGGAAATTTGCTCTAAATTGAATAAAAAGCCAACATTTTGATAAGCTTTATTAAAAAAATTTGAAATGTAACCATACAAATTCAAACTAGATATGTTAGAGATCACTTACAAAAAGATAGTACAACAATATCGCTTATGGATTGAAAGATTATAATGTTTGATCATGAGGGGGGTAAAATTGCAAAAAGTGACTTGAAGTCTTTTGATGCTCTTTTTCCATGTCAAATCTAAAAAATTGGTCATCAAAAAAAGATGAGGTTAAAGGGCCTAATATGTATAACCCTAATCAATTTATGGTTTCTCAAAATCTACTCTACAATTTTTTTAAAGGAATTTCTAATGTGGTTATTCCTCTAAGATCTAGTGTATTTGAGGCTCATTTCCAAGAGCCTTTGACACTATGGAAAGTCAAGATTGCAATGGGCACCCTTGCACAAAATATTGAATAGAAAAATCATAATCAATCATTTTCAAGATCGGGTTTTTGATGCTTAAACTAGACTTCAGAAAGGAGTTTTCAAAAATATAAACAACTAATAATAGCAACTTGGTTAAATTTTATTTAACTTCAAAGTTTTGCAAACACCAGATTTTGGTGCCTTGGGCATTCAGGGGTTAATGAATGATCAATTAGATTGGTCCCTTTTAAACCATCAACTCATTTTGTAGTCCTTTAGGAATTAATCCTATGTGCGTCATAGTGGATGTTTTTTGGACTCTAAGAAAATAGGATTTGTGGAATACCAGATTCATCAAATATTACAATCTCGAAATCTACAAGGTGAGTTCTCTTCTAAATTGAAGATTTGTACTTATTATTGAATTGGCTTCAAATCTCAACCATAAAAACTTCAATAGCTGAATAGTTCTCAATTATTGAGGATTTTCTAGATCCAACAAAAAAAAAGCTTCACTTATATTGTTCTCTTTGTGATGCTCAAGGGTTAATCACTATTTGAAATAAAATTACTCTTTTGAGGTCTTCAAAGTTTCTATGGTATTCAATGTTGTGATTTGGCCATAGCAAGTGCCACAACATTCCATTTCAATATCCATTCACCAAGGTCTATATTCTATTCATGCTTGCTTCATAATGAATGACTAATGGAATTCAATACCATTTGCAATGCATTGGTGTATATTACATTGTATATATCTTGCATTATGATCCTTATTGCAAGACAATGATGGAAATTTTAAGTGGATGAGTAGCAGTATTTTAAAATATAAAGTATAAACTATCTTTGATGCATGAGATCTATAACTCTCCCATATCATAATAGAGTGAATTGTAAAGTTCTCCACATTTTGTACAAGGGATGTTAGAGAAGGGCTAAACTAAGAATAGTATAAAAAATACAAGAAACTGATCAAAAACCATTAGACTCTAGTTTGGGTGCTAAAAGAGTTTCCTCTTGTGTTTTTCTCAAATACCTTCAAATTTTGACTCCTTGTCCCTCATTTCAAACATCTTACAACTAACTCTAATAATACATTAGTATTTATGCCATTTTTATCAACAATGTTGGATTCCTCAACAATACACAATTTACCTAATGATGTCTTTTCTAAAAAAATACCCTCCAACACTGAACAACAATTGAAATCCTACAATAATTTAAAAATAGTCACTAGTATAAATCTTCCATGGACTAAATTGGTTTGTGTTAATTCATTACCATATGCCAAGGTTTGATTCAACACTTGAGTACTAAAATTGAATTTCCATGTCAAATTCTCAAGGGGTCATGTCATTGAAGACCATTCACAAGATGACATGTGGCACTTTTTTACAAAATTGACTTAATTTTTGCCCAATGTGACCTTTGCATATGATATGAAAGCTAACACAAATTGTGTTTAAATTAACACAAATCCATTTGAGTCCATGGAAGATTTATACTAGTAAGTGTTGTATATTCTATTTTTTGCTTATTTATGGAATCTTTTTTAGAACTTCATATTTCAACAGAGAAGCTTAATTTTTGTGATTTAAGACATTTTTGGAAAGAAGTAAAGTTTTTTGGAATTCATACATTGTAGAATTGGTTTTATGTATTTTGTTTAACCCCTGAATGACGCAACAAATGTTTTTTGTTTGATGAATGTCAAGGAATTCTCCTTTGTAGGACATAGTTGCAACTATTCATCCTCGGAATTAGGGGTGGAAAAGAGAGATCTTCTACAATTGTTTGATTCCCAATGAGTATTTTTTATTTTTTTTAAAGTGGACGATGTCACACAATTCCAAAATGCCTAATTTCCAAGGTCACCAATTCGACATTCAAGGGTTAATAAAGCCCATTGACTTTTGAACTTCTCCCTTGACAAAAAATTGATCATGATGATCTTGAAAATCTTTAGATATTGTTCATTGTTAGATCTTGATGAAATTTGTAGAACATTACACAATGAATTTTTTGAAGAACCTATAATTACTATGATCACTTTGTCAATTCATTGATTGTAAATAATTTTCAAATGTATTTGTCCATAGAGGTTGTTTCTTGCCCACATATAAACAGTTAAGGTAAGACATCCCACTGTGGTTAGATGACCCATAGTGGACACCTAATGACCCCATGATAGTTATTTAGGCCATAATCAATGTCTAATCTAACACCCATGGAGTGGAGTGATTAGTGACCTCATTGAAAGCACCCTACTTTTTGAGTGTAAATCATTGTAGGAAGTGACTTTTTAGGGCCTTCTACATTAGAAATTATTGTGACTGCTTTAGGTGATTAAGATGAGCATATTGGATACAGTTTTTGTTGGTTATTAGGTAGCCTATAATTGACTCTTTGGGGCAGATAACTTAAAAAATTCATAACAAATTCATACTTTGTTTGAAAAATATAATTTCAATTGTTCTCACTATTTTTCACACTTGTCTCTAAGTGGAAAAAAATTGAAAAATTTCAGTAATGGCATGAGGGTAGACTCCAAATTCTAACCACAATGGCATGTTTTACCTTAGGGCCTCTTCACACTATGGCCGTCCAAGTCGAGAGGCCGTGGGACTGAGTGGCCAAACTTTGGTGAGAGTCCAAGGAAATGAGCAATAAATAGGCCCAAGAAACTAGGAATTGGAGGCTTCGGCTGTCCATAGTGTGAAGCCTCCAGAGGCCGAAGTCCAAAGTCCAAGCCCAAACCAATGAACTCCCATGGCCTCTCAACTTGGTCGGCCATAGTATGAAGCCTCCAAAGGCCAAGTTGAAAGTCCAAACCCATACCATTTGTTTGGCTTGTATCCATGTCTCTTCACTTGAATAGTCCATCCAATTTCTGTAATTTCCATCTCACATTCTTTAACCATGGATTCTAGAAAGGAACGCATGCTTGTACTACTTTCAGTTTTCATGGTCATAAAGTACGTCATTGTGGGCATTTTGGCATTGCAAAAACTTGCAATATTTCAACAAAATGCACAAATGATGATGATGGCAATTTTTATTGCCCAAGGACGGAGGGTGAATTCTCGAAGGAATTGTTGGCAATTTCAAAGATATGGAGGTTTCTTGGAGCATACACTTATGGGGGCATTTTCAGATCATGATTTTCGGAAGCGAATGAGGGTGAGTACATCTACATTTCAATATTTATGTACTCTTTTAGGGCCTGTTTTGAAGAAGAAGGACACACATCTTAGGGCAAGTATTAGTGTGGAGCGAAGGATGGCAATAACTCTTTCTCGATTAGGAACGGGTAATTCTTTGCAAATGATTGCTGATTTATTTGGCATTGGATTGAGTACAGCTTCTATCATTGTGAGGGAATGTTGTGAAGCTATTAGGATTCATTTGAGACCATTGGTTTTTAAGAAACCAAGTCTTGCTTGGATGAAGCAAATAGCAAACGGTTTTGAAGCTCTCCACGGCATTCCGCTTATTATAGGAGCAATAGATGGTAGCCATATCCCTATCATGGCACCTTCTCATGACCCTGTATCATATTATTGCCGAAAGGGATATTATTCATGTTTACTACAAGGAGTTGTAGATGCCGATTGCAAATTTTGGGATTATGATTTTGGATGGGCTGGATGGATTCATGATTGGGCTTTATTTCAGAAATCAGAAATTGGAAGAAGGACTATGAAAGGTGTGTTTCTACCTTATAGATTTATTGGTGATGCTGCATATCCTATGAGGCCTTGGTTTTATTCACCATTCAAGGGTGAAAAAGAAGGATTGCCAAGAGAAAAAGCACATTGGAATTTTATTCAATCAAGCACTCGTATGGCTGTGGAAAGAGCATTTGGAATTCTTAAAGGAAGATGGCGTATATTATTGAAAAGAATCGACATGCCACTTCGAAATGTGCCTGATATTGTTACAGCTTCTTTGTGCCTTCACAATCTGTGCATTCTAGAAAATGATAAGTTTTCTATGGATTGGGCAAAAGAAGCAGAAAAAGAGTTGCAATCTGAAGCAAATATGGCCTTAGGGAAAATGCAAGAAACGGATATGTTTCATTCCCTAGAATCATCATTAAGGGAAATGAGGGAACTACAAAAGGGAAATCCACAAGGCGAAGAGACTCCATTCATAGAACCGGAACAAGAAGAAGAAATCGAAAATGAGGAGAATCCTGCTTGTGAAGAAACGAAGAAAAAGCGCCAAGAGAAAATGAAGAGTATGTTAGCTGATTCAACTCGAATTCATCTATTATTGGCCAAGACTTTTTACAAAAGTCATTTGGCTAGAAATTCAGACATTCAATGGGAAAATTGTGCCTACAATGATGATGACTGTAGTGACAATGAAGAGTAGCATAAACAAATCTAGAGCTTATTGATCAAACGATCAAATTGGTAGTCTACTCTTTCTAGCAACTCATTTGTTCTTTCAAAGTTTTTCATCAAACCTGTGCTAGTTTCTGCCATTTTTTCAAAGATGTCAATGGCTCTATCCTGAAAGTTTTGTTTACCTTTTGATGTTGGTGTAGAAGCGGTTGTTGATGTTGGTGCACTCTCCTCATTTGGGGCCAAATTGGTTTGGATTTGTACATTATCTGTGGTTGTAGCTGAAATGTGCTTCATGACTTGTCCGGCTTGGTGATACCACTCATCTAGAGCATCATAGAATTTGCTCTCTTGCCGATTATTGCCCGAAATACCGTTGGCCATCTTGTCTTCCTTGTAAGCATCAAAAATGGACTTGAACTTCTTACGGCATGCCACAACAGTGCGGTTGAAATTTGGTAATATAACAACCATTCTAGCATGAAGCCTCACCCAAGAGTCAATCCCTACAAGCAAAAGATTAAAAAAACATGATTTGGAGTCAAAAATGGCATTGAAAGAACTATCACAGCACAAGCTCTCACTGTCAAACAAAGACCATGTAAGTTATAAATGAGAAAAGAAGGTGGCAATGGTCACCGGGGAAAAGTAGGTGGAGAGTCTTTACAAATCATTCATGCAAAGTCTCACCGTTGTAAAGGTGGAGACTAGGGCTCAAACCCCACCGGCGACATCCAATTTACATGTGCAATGGGGGGAAAGGGGGGCCGTGGTGGTCGGGCACGGGCGTGCGGCAAAGGCGAAGGCGCGCGGCGAAGGCCAAGGCCAAGGCCCCTAATTGGCCCCAATCCTCAATCCGAACATTTTTATAGAAACCCTAAATTAGGGGGAGAAAATTCTTACCCTGTTTTTTGCCATTTCTCACAAATTCTGGCTCCATCTCCCCCTTCAATGAAATCAACTGAAGCACCTCCGAGTCCTCCCACATTCGATTCACCTCTTCCCCTTCGGCTTCTCCTTCAATTTTCACTGTAGCCTTCTTCTTCGAAGTTGTTTTTTTCTTCGGAATTGCCTTTTGCTTGGGAGCAACTCTCTTTTTGGAGGATCCTATAATCTCACAATCTCCTCCCTCAACAACCCTCTCTTCTACCCTTTCCACATTTGGCTCATGACTCTCTTCTACTCTTTTTCCTCCAACATTAGATGAAAAAGGCTGAAATGCTCCATAAGAACTTGGAGTCAAAAAATTTTCCACCCCCATCAAAGGTGGTTGGCTACAAAAGAAAGGGTTTTCAGAAAAATTGTCCATCTTTCCTACTTGCAAAAAAATTAGAGACCCAATACACACAAAGAGCTGCAGAAACAAGAGCGGCTTCTACCAAGATGCACAAAAAAGAGAGAAGAAGAAGAAGGCGCATCCTCCTTTTTGCCTTGCGGAAAACAGTCCTTCTAATCTAACGGCAGAGATCTTGTCAGTTTCTGATTTTTTTTATTTAAAAAAAAAAAAAATTCGACGGACTCTCAATCAGAGTTTGGGCCGGCCAAAAACGGAGACCCAAACTCTGATCGAGAGTCCGTCGCCATGTAAGCATTTCGATGCCATGTAGGCTGCCATCAAGGCGACGGACTTTGGATTGTGCCACCTTGTGTGAAGGGCCGAGAGGCCGAAGTCTTGGGTCTCTGAAATCTGATTGGCTAAGACCGACGGACTCTCGACCTTGTGCCGTAGTGTGAAGTGGCCCTTACTGCTAGATGCATTCCAAGGTTGATAGTTGGTGGATTAATGTGCACTCTCTATCTAATGCCCTAAGGTGGATCCCTCCTTCCAATGTCACTCTTTACTAATTTGCATACATTCATTTAAAGTTGTAATCAATGGATGTTTTTTGTGTGTAGGATTTAGTGAATTTTAATGAAGATTTGGGTAATAAAATATATAAATTCTAGAAAAAAATAATTTTCACTACTATTGTCTTGTATCTTATTTGTCATTATTTGAAAAAAATTAAAAAATAACAACCATTCCATAGGGATTAGGCAACCATATTGGCCAAAATGGTTTCATCTAATGTAATCTAGGCCATTCATGACTTTTTGTTCATAGCACACATCTATGAAAAGGCCCCACTAAACTCTTGCCTTTAACCTAAAGTCAACGTTCTTCTAAAAATGAGATTGGAGTAACAATGGGTTTACTTTGTGGAAACAACCAACACCTATGTGACACTAAAGGATTGGCTTAATTAGATTACACAATAGGTAATTTAGCAAACCTTTTATTATGAAAGCATTACAAAAAGTATATATTTTTGGACCTTGATATTGTGTCCATTTTAGGATGTATTGTATTGTTATAGTCTTTAAGGTGAGTAAGATGACCATTATAGATGCATTCTTTGTTGACTTTGGAGTAGATTAGAGACTTTTGCGGACTATTTTAAGTAGCACACTTCAAAAATTCTTAACAAATTCATACTTTGTTAAAAAAATATAATTTCAATTGCTATTGACTTTTCTTACATTTTTCTATACCAATTTGCCTTAAAAAAACAATTTTTTTTAAATAATTTCATGAAGGGAAAGTATTCATTGTCCCTCAAATGGACTTGTTTACTTTACCTTACATGTAAATTTTTGTCAATGCAATGCCTTTGTCTTTTCCTTTGGTCTATTGACAATAAAATTATGTTTCCGGTTGAACCTAAAAACATTTTGCAACATGTAGGGTAGAACATTGTAAAAACAAACTATGACCCAATTCAATCCGTCAAAATCTATGAGAACTTGTCATTGTAGAATGTTGACTTAGAAATGTTCAACATCTCTTATCTCACAACGCATCAACAATAACGAAAGATATCTTGGCCAATCCTAGATTGACATTCTCTAATGAATGCATTATGATAGAATTGGGTCATGGTTGATTTAATAGCAATCTACCATAGTTTCCTTTTCCTCTCTTTTGGTGTCCAACTTCTCTCATGAAGAGCTTGGTTGATGTGTACTTTTTGTTTAGGTTTAAAAGTCATTCCATTTGAGCAATCAATGGTTTTTGTTTGTTTCCAAAAAATGAAGAAAAAGAAAGTCATTCTAATTGTTTTCCAAAGTAAAGATTTATTGTGTGAAACAATGTCAGGGATTTTTTTTTAGTTGTATCAACTATTTTCCTTTACTTCCCACATTGAACCATTTTTTCAAGTACCAAGGTCGATTACTTTCTCTATTTTGTACTCTAAATATAAATTATACAGATTTTTTCACCAATTTTTTTGCCGATGTTTTCAAATTGCAATTGGATTTTCACCAATTCCACCGGCTAACTTTGAACTATGCCGCTGTTTTTTTTCCAAATACTGGTGTGAAACCCAACTGGGTCGCAGTGAGAATCTGGATGAATAGATTCCATCCATCCATCGCTTCATCAGACTGATGGGAATGAAGTTTCTGCTCCCAAATCACAATTCCCTTGGGTGACAAAGATCAGCAGTTCTGCCGGCATGTGCAAAGACGGACGGACGGACTGGCGGAGACACCAACGTGAACATGACAGCTATCCGGTTAGCTTAGCACTCCAAAAATTTCAAATTCAAATGAATCACCCAATCTTGCCTTCAAACAGCCTCTTTTACTGGCAGAAAAAAGTCAAACAGAAAAAAATAAATTATTATTTATACTACTAATACTACTAATAATTAAAATTCAAAAATTTATTTTTCATGGTCAAACTTTTCACTCGTGCAAGGTAAACTACCCCATAATGGACAAAATGGGAGCAAATCTATTGTGGGCAAAATTGTAATGGTGGTGTACATTCAAGTTCTAAAGTGTACACTAGTACACCACCATTACAATTTTGCCCACAATGGGTTTGCTCCCATTTTGTCCATAATGGGATAGTTGACCTTAATCATTGGTCATCAATATGATTTGTTGGCTCTATCTAGAGACTATGGCATCAATTCTTGCATTGACTACAATTTTTGAATCCATGTTTTCAAGTCCTATCTACAATTGCACTTACACTGCACAATATAGGTATGTCTACTTTGAAAATTCATAGAATTTCCAGATCTTATCCAAAAATTCTATTCAGAAAAAAAAAAAAAAAATTTATGCTTATCAATTGCCAATACATGAAAAAAATATTTTTTTTCTGGGAAAAAGATGCTTCCAACTCTGCTGAATTGCTTATTTTGATGTTTTAGATGTTTCCACCTACTAAACCATTTCCAAATATTGGATCAACCTACTGATAAGTTTTATACAATTTACACCAAACTCGTAATCAATAACGCCCACTATTGAGTGGCTTCGGCTTTTACCCTCCCAAGTCTCCAATTCCCAAATCCAAAATAAATTCAAATCACAAACCCATGTCCCGCCTCACTGCTCATGGTCACATCCCAAGCGTGGAATTGGTCACGCATGAGAATATTCCCCAAGAAAAAATAGAATACAAAATTTAAAAAAACAACATGACATGATTGTCAGCAGTCACCTCGGTTGGGACGTCGTCCACGACGAGCCTTCCGTCGCCCGCGACGAAGTTGAATACCCAAAATTTTGAATTCTCACGGAAAGGGGCGGAAGGACAAGCCCACCAATAAATGGTTTAGGCCGGAATACTGACTCGTGCCAGTCTCCGGGAGTGTCTGCCACCGGAAGAAGCCACAGGACGGTTTACTGGGTAACCGTCTTAGGCGGTAAACAGCGGGGAACAATTGGCAAGCGCCATTCAAAACCAGGGGCGCGACAACCAAGGCGGCCTTGCCTTGCCTTGCCAAATGCCAATGCATTGGATAGGATCTACGTCCGTCATGCGAATGCGCGGCACAACTATCTTACAATGGGTCGATGACTGACGACGACATTTGGGATTTTGAATCGCGTGGCCCATCAGTTTGGGACCTCCCTTGTAGATGGATGCGGATGCCTCACTTCGATGGAAATTCAAATTTTATGGCGTGGAGCGAGGGTGGCGCCTCTCTTCCTCTGTTGTCTCGCAGTCCTCCTGTAGCTTCGACCCCTAATTTACCAACTACGGGATCTGGTTGTCACTGAGATTAGTCCCTCGTTGAAGCTCTCTCACTTTGGAGTTGATGAGCTTTTGGAGTTTCTGGTCCTTCTGGTCCATTTGAAGAGTTTGGGATCATTCGAGAATAGCTTGTGGTCCTGTTGGAGAATTTGGATGGTGTCGTGGTTTCAGAGGGTCTGTGGATGGAGGTTTTCGTTTCAGGGGAAGAAGGGCAAACAGAATGCGGTCATTGGTGAGACGGGAGGGCCTCTTTGTTTTTGTATTGGTTGGAATTGGAGAAGAGTTGTAGGTTGTTTGTTGATGGGTGTTTGTTGTTGAGTGTGTTTGAGAGGCCGACGTTCTGTCGAATTCTTTTGTGTTGTATTAGTGGAATCGAAGTAGTTCGGTTCTTGATAGCATTCGTTTTTGAGTTTTATGGTTTTTATTTATGTTGTTAGGGTAAAGCTTAGTTGGCTAGTTATGATGAGAGAGGGAGCGATTGCTGCGAATCTTGTTGAAGGCTCCTCTGGTTTATTTATTTGTTTGAATTCTCGAATTATTTGAAATCAAGGATGCGATCTGAACCGGAGGTCTTCGTCAAGATTCGCATTTGTTTCAAATCTTCTAGATTCGTTTGGTGTACCCGCTGCCTTTCTCTCACGTTCACGTCTTCTTATTCGGTTATTTTGAAGTTTTCATTTTCCTCTCATGCCGATGGTTACAGTATTCTGTTTTAAACCTATTCTTCATCTGCTTCTTGTTGACAAAGAGCTAGGTTTGTGTGTAATGATTGCATTTGCGCTCCTCCGATGTTGTCATAGTCGGCACTTGAATCTCGAGGGTTTGGATTCGACTTTGGCGCTTTTTCCACTTTCTATTTCCGGCTCTTGATTGACCAAGGCATTCCATTTCATATGACGTTGTGAATGGCAGGTCGCGGTAATTATTTTGAAACTGCCGATTGAGAAGGTTGCTGGGAGTACGGGCCTCTCTACACTCTTCAGAACTCATCCGTGCAGGTGAACGGGGAAAATTAAATTCCCCTCTTCTGGTTTTTGCCTATGGTGCAGGAGCCAATTTCTCTCACGAATGGATGGTCAGGTATATGTGCCCCCCAATTTATCATTCAGATTATGTTTGCCATCTTGAATATTTGGGGCATTCGACGCGCTTTCCTTAGCAGGTGGACTTGCCATTGCTGAGGAGCAGAATCTTAGATGCAGCCAAAGTCACAGTAATTCAAGTCAGGATCATTGCGAAATTTGGTGCTTGCCGACAGTATTGAAACCATTCTGCTCTTATTTCAATAGAGAAAGCGGCTAGTTTAGCTGTAGTAAAGGTTTAGGTGTAACGTGGTCTAGCTAGGGTGACATGTGTGTAGTTCATAGAGCAACTGCTTCGCAAGTCTGTCTTTCTACCTGCCTGAATCGTATGTTAGGAACCCAGGAATTGAAGATGCGTTGAGAATCCGAACATTTTCGCCTTGGAGCTTGGTTTAGGGTTCTGCTACTGGTGAGACGATAGTAGTAACACTCACTCATTCATTTGCGTAAACACGGATCCTAGGATACTTATACATGATTCTGTTGAATGTGTGGCAGATGGAAGAAGGTATTAGGCGAGGCAACCAATGTGGTAGAGATTGCGACTTTTGATTACCCTTGTAAGATGCTCCTACTTTGACAGCCATTGCGTGTCTGGGAAGCTCCTCTTCCTCGAAATGAACCTCCTGCTGAAACTTCTGTTTTCGTGTGCTGTAATAAGTTCCGTCCTGCCATCATTGTTTGAGTCGAAGTTCAGAATGTTAGCAACTCTTACTTGCTATGTTGACGAGCCTCTGAGAGTAAAACGAACCCTTTACCATGGGTTGTGCGTGGCAGCTCATATGCAAGATGATCCCGGAGCATTGTGTTCAGGGCAGTGAATTCTATCGTGCTGTAACTTGTGTGGAACTTCTCGAGGTTCCGCATGGAAGGCGGAATAAGTGAGAACGGAAAAGGCGTCTCGTGCAGATTGTGCGAATGGTAAGAAAGGCGGAGAAGCTACTGTGTTGTCACACGGAAGAAATTAGAAAGTTTATATCATGACATTGTGTCTATGCTTTGGTACTTGTTGGGAAATCAATGGGCTCAATGTACATCCGAATCGTGATATTATTCATCTAATCAATCTAATCATGGCAGGATGCTTGTCCGTCATAATTCTTCTAAAGCCTACACTTGATTTTGTGATTACCTTTGAGACGTCCTTGCGCAAGAATGTAATTGTTTGGTTTGGGTTACAGGGAGCTAATGGCGCTCTTCATGATCAAACTTCGCTTGAGCGTGAAGCCCCGGTCCTATTTGTATAGGGACAGCAAAGTGCATTGATGATAAGCTTTTCATAGCAGCTGCTTCGTTGTCTTCTCTTCAAGATGGGCGGCTCGTTCAGTTGATATCGAGATTATTTTGTGCTCAAATCATGGAACGTCGTAGATGCGTTCAATTAGCCTGCATGCGAGGAAGGGTTTGCAGGGCAAGGTTGTAACTGTGTTCGACGTTTGCCATGGCTCCTGGGTCAAGTCGCCAGCCGCTCAACGCCATGAAGGACAAGGATGGAGGTCAGAGGGAAAAGAACTCCCAAGAAGCTGAAACTTCTGGTATCTTGGGCCTGCTGACAAGTGTGGACGTGAACCGAATGCATGTTGATTCGAACCAGCAATCATGGCCTGCACTGAGCAAGAGCATTTTACCTCCTCCGAAGAAACGCCATCATCCTGCCAATCAAAATGCAGCCGGTCAATCGGCACCCAAGGTTATATACATGGACTGCAAGGAGAATAAGAGTGACAAAGGTGGGAGTCTTACCTCAAGGATATCATCCCTGAGCCCTGGTACCAAGCGCAAGATGCTGGGCTATGCAGCTGATGGTAATGTCTGGCCGATTTTCTCTCTCATTTTGCATGCTCAGTCAGAATGTCTTCGAGAAATGCCAGGTAGGAAACTGTTTGCTTGATTGGTAGTTTGAATTTTCAGATTGTTAGATTTCAGCACATGTCGTACCTTATGGATTAAGAAAGTGAAATACACGATTACAATTACAAGTATACGAGAACGTGCTCTACGCAATGATATGGGATCGGCATTTCTCATATGATTACCACCGACAAACAATTCCAGTATCGCATTCATGTGTTCTGATATTGAATTTGTTTTGCAGGCTCTATTCCCCCTCTTCCACCACGCCAAAAGCGTGTCAAGAAATTTCCTAAAGTTACTAATGGAGAAGGTAAGCTGTGCACAAAGTTTGCACGTTCAACAGAGCCTAGTGGGCTTCTTGGAGATCTGAAGCCAGGTATTATGAGACAACAAACACGAACTCGGACAGAAATTCATGCTTTACTAAGCGCTGTAGTTGGTGATCTCCTACAGAGGGACAGTCTATCAGTAGCCGATGGTCTTTGTTACGAAATACAAGTGAATGATAAGTTTTCAGTTCAATTGGAAGAGCCACCAATTGAATGCAGTGATTTGAATAGGTGGACTGAGGAGACTTCAGACCAGCCCACAGAGTCATCATTGCAAGATTCGCAGGATGGCAACACTGATTCACCTAAAATGAGTGGTCACAGCAATACGGAAAAGAACAGTAGGTTCGCAGATGCCGTTGATGGCCGCTTTGATGTGGGGTTGCGTAAATGCAAAGGTTTGATAAACACTAGTGAAAGAACGTCTGGGTTTGTACCGTTCCAAAGGAATGGACAGCATGCCTGCAATCGGAATGTACCTGTTCTTCTAGCAGACTCGAGATCAAGATCACGCATACCTCCTGCTGCCCAAAGAGATGAGACAAGTCACAGTCAGCCAGCCCAGTTGCCTGTGACCATGAAGCAAGAGCGTGATATAACGCTTTTTCATTCGAGAGCAGGGCGTCTGAGTGAGGCTTTCGAATGTAAGCAAGAGGGTCTTGAGGAGGACCCATGTGAGTATCCTATCGACCTCTCTACACTGAATGAAGATGCTGGTTCTCTGAGGCATGAAGATGCACAACGACTGGAGTCTCAATTACTGATGCCAGGTTCAGGTACATGAAACCCATTTTTAATCGCTCATTGCGAAAATTCTTGGACAACGAGTTCACCATTTGTTGATTTTTTGCGTGGATTTCAGATGCAACAGTACTCCAGGCAACAGCCTGATAATTTTACTTTTATGTTGCTTCCCATATACTCTCTCGGAAGTCGAGCAGTACTTTGGAAGTACTTGGTGTCGTGTTTGCAAGCGGAACACTACACTTAAATAATGTTATCCACCCGCAAAGTCCTCTGCTTACCAGTAAATTGAAGAGCAACGTGCCTTTCGTTTGTATTTCCGTTAACTAATTGTCCGTCAGGCAACAGGCGGGTCAATTTCTTGAAAGCAGCTGCACAGCCGTAGGGTAGCCACTCTGGATATAAAGGACGTGAGTGAAGTTTTGATGACTTTCCTAACTACATTTGTGGGCTTACACAGGTGCTAATGTTGCAACATGCTGGCTGGAGCTTCTTAGCCTGGATGTCAAGGGTCGTCTTGCTGGTGAGTACCAGACCTTAAGTTTCTTAAGTTTTTCTTTTCTGCTTTACTCTTTGGGATCCTGTCATAGGCCCCTAAATGCATGAGGTTTCTGAGTGTGAGGAAGCGCTCTTCAGACGAACTTAACCCCGTGCTATACATGGCGTGGTTGGAATCGCAGCACTAAAAAGAAGCAAGCGAAGGGTTGGAAGTGTTATTGAATCGGGCGAACTGGACCTGGATGCACCTTTGGTCCCTGGTTCTGCTACCTCGCTGCCAACCCTCAACTACCCCACAGCTGGGCAGCCACCTGTGGATAGCTGGAGAAAAGTTTTTGAATCTATGGACAGGGCCCTTACCCTAGAAGGACAGAAACTGGTTCGCCCCTCTGTTACCTACTGAACGATTGTTAGAGCCCTTTGCTTCCATTTTTGAGGATCTTTTAGCGCGTAGCAATAATATCTCACTTTTCTATTCCTATTTATATCGGTATACATTTTTGCCAGCTTTTGTGTCCGTCTTCTGATTTGAATATCTTAACTTTGTAGTTGCGTATTCACTTTTGGATATTCATAGATTAATTGAAGAAAGAGGTTCTGTGAATTACTCCTTGCCTGAATTAGAGGTTCTGTGATTTATTATTGCGCCATGTCGATCTTTCAAATAGATGCCATATGTTGTTATTAGGTGACCTAATTACCACACGTCCTGAATGAATTATGTGCTATATGCGTCCACCAATTTGTTTTCGGCGCAGAATGCATGATACGATTGTATTCCTGCAGAAAAGCTGGCTCCAGCAGATTCACGTGATGCAAGGCGATTGCCAAAGGGACATGACTGTATCTTCGAATATTAGACCAACATCGTTCAGGTCCGTGTTAGAATACGATTGTTAGTGTTTCATGTACCATTTTGTGCCAGGTTGAATTGCAAACTAACCAGAGACATACCTTGTTTCCCCTCCAACATACAGGTACCGAGATGCCTGGTTACAAAAAATTTTAACTTTGAAGCGCAGCCTTTTGTTTGATTTCTTTTGTATGTTCATCTCAGATGTCGGTTTCCGAAGCATAAGGATGATGCCATCTCATTTTGGCGGTTTCTTACATACCGTCCTTATATCTTCATTTCACAAGAGCTCTAACGTATGGGGTTGCAAGGAACGGATGGAATTGTCACGTAAGTCATATTTCATTCTAGTGTTGGCAGTCGATAATCAATTGCGAGGTGTTATGTGTGCAGTGAGCCACCTCCGCCAAGGACTCAAGATGTTCGGAATGTGGCCATTCCCCTGGCTACAGCTTCCAAGATGTCTACTGGGAGCTTCTCCTCACAAACAGCTGATTATAGTAAGGACTTCATCACTTAGCCTAGCAACCACGCTTTTGACATGTATCATTATCCTTAATAGCTGAATATCATTCAGCTTTGTCCTGTCCACACCTCGATTCGGAAACAAGCTTTATTTGTAAGCTCTGTTTCCTGCGAGCAACTGGCGACAGTCAAGTCGCCACTGGTTTTAGATCCTCACTGCTGATAGATTTGACCAACTACGTAGTTAGACCGTGGCGGCTTTTTTCCAGCTGACGGAAGTGACAACTGCTGAGGCCTCACCGGTAGGCCCGAGCTGAGCAATTCCTTGAATGTACTCTGTTTATTGAAGCGAAGTAATCTTGATGCTTAATCTCAATCTAAGAGTACCAAGTTCACAGGAGGTGTGTCCTCTCATGGTAATGCAACTTGGATCTTTGTCATGTGCGCTAACGGCGAACTTGCAGTAGTCGTTTGCCTCTTGAAATTGCAGGCTCAGTATTTACGGGTTTAGTTTCTCCTGTTCGAGTCGATCTGGCTCGAGCACCATGTTACCGGTAACTGAAATTGAACATTTTAACGTCGTATACCAGTACCGCAGATCTGTGTTTCAATTCATATGAGGCCCAGTTGTAAATACTCGCAGGCTTATTGTTCTCTTGATATTCGATAACACCGTAAGTTCATGCCAGGGTTTTTTAAAATTTGGAGTTGTACCTGCAATTAAGAGGGAAGAATTCTGTTGTAGTAGGCATTTTGACAATCCCTGACCGTTGACAGTTCTTTAGTTGAACTAATCGTAAGAGCTTCATCGAACTGCGTGGTTCTCATTATTAAATTGTCCTATTTTTTGTTCGGTCGTGTAAGCCAAAGAAGAGGATCTAAATTGGCCTAGATAATCTCATTATTAAACTGTATTGCCATGTTGCTTTATAACACCGTTTGATGAAACTTAGAGCAGCCCCACGGCAGACTCGCCAAGACCACACGCCACATGATGGTTTGGCGAGTGGTTCTCAAGACCGGGCCGTGTCTGCTCCTCCTGTGCCCCACTGCGCACTCGCCAATCAGACTCGCCAACCGGGGTAAACAACGCTAGGTACTTCCGTTTTTGAGAAATCAAAACGCAGAAAATAAAATTCATTTTGAATTATGTACACCTATAGACTTAGAATGGCTACTATGCATAGCATTTCGAATTTACTTTGGTGATGACCTCATGAATAGAAGTTCACTATATACACATGGAGTGGTAGGAGGTAGAATAATGCATGTGGGATATGTAAATTAAATCTACTAAGAATTCAATTGCTCATAGTTAGGTCAAAAGTAGAATTTGTGTTGGAAGTAGAATTTCAGACCTTATTTAGGCATAGTAAAATACATTTTTCTAAAAACTTTTGAACTAAAAAAAGTTGTTAAATCAAGTTAAAATTTACCTCCAAAATCTGTTTAAAGTTTCAAGTTGCCAATCAAAAGTTATGGACAAAATTCAAAGAAGATGTTTGAAAATGTCAAAAAAAAATTCCTTCCAACCCCTATCTTGAATTTCGTCCATAATTTTTGATTTGAGGCTTGAAACCTCAAACGGATTTTTGTAGGTGAAATTTATCTTGATTTAACAACTTTTAGTTCAAAGTTTCTTGGAAAAAATTAATCTTCTATGCTTAAACGGGGTCTGAAATTCTACCTCAAACACAATTCTTAATTTTGGACAATGAGCGGTGAAGTTTTCATCTTCCAATTATCCCATATTTTTTGAGGGTTCATGATGGACATGGATTTCACTATAAAAACACCTCTCTATCTCCGCTATCAACCAAGAGCATATGAGACAATTTCTTCCCATGCTTGAGTATTGTTTCCTTCAAAGAAATTCGAGCAAAAACGCTTGGTAAATTATATGTGGAATGTATTCCAGCTCCATGTAGTTCTCCACATCATCATCTTTGCCCATTGACCTTGATGGATTCCTTGAATGTGGGCTATATAATATCTTGGTGTGCACTTAAGGCTGTGGGGATGTGGGCCAGAAGGTTGTAGCGAGCCACGCCCAAGGAGCACCAGATGCCCGTGCCCTCGCTAGAATTTGGCATGGCCGGCCACTTTTGCCCGTTTGACGAGTCTGCCGTGGGGGTCTCCCACAGCCCGGGCTCACCCACTGAGCAAGTTGAGCTTGTCCAGCGTGCTGCCGTGGGGCTGCTTTTAGAATTTTCAAGTTGTTGATTATTGGTGTACTCAGATGTATCCCTGGTTCTCATGTTTAGACCATCTACATTTGATACAAGAATTTGGTGGATTGGTTTTGCATACAAGTCATAATTAGTAGTTACCTTAGTTTATGTTTTGGAGTGGCACTTGCTAACAATAACACTAAAAGTTGTATCTAATTTCACCTATACTATTTGAATTCATAAATGCTATGAATTTTTACTCCTGATGAATATTTTTACCAATGAAGTTTATAGAAATCCTCTTTGAGTAGTATGGATATCTATGCTCTTAGTAAAAATATTCATCTTATGTGAGAAATTAAAGTCTTGAGTAAGTAGTTAGAATGGATGGCACTCAAAACAAATTTTTAGTTTAGTATAGTGAGATGTTTTAATCCTAGGAATGGTAGATTTCTTTGATTTTCTTGTTAATGGAATAATAAGCACCTTCGAATGCATGTAGGCAAGGGAAATTTAGTGTTGTATTGGTATGCTATAATGTGACTTGTCATGTACATTTCATTGTTAATAGCTACTCTAAAATTTACTACATTTAGCTAGTCATTTCATTACAAAATTTAGTACACCAATCCAACATTGGAAAAAAACCAAGGTGGGTAGTATTGTATGTTATACAAACTAGAATGGAATTGATGATGGTTGTAGATGAACAAACTAAAAAATCTATAGATTTGTAGTAGATTGTAAATCCAATAATTCCATAGCATTACTTATATATCTTGTCAACATTAGATGGACTTGGTTTACAAGTTACTAATTGTCTATTCAATAGCAAATCCAAAAGAATTCTTTCCATGTACAATACTCACATGTATTGTTTTTGGGTCTCTTTGCAAAGGTTTTTGTTTTGTGATTTGAAACATGAAGGGCACTTTGGCATCTTTGGAATGAACATTTCTTTGAAGATTTTTTCTAATTTCTTTAAATTCAACATTGCATTTAAGACCTTTCAAGAATGCTACAATTTGTAAAATATAGAGCTCATTAGGTATTTCAAGAATTTCTTGCAATCCAATTGTATGAATTGTCAAGTCAAAAATCACATTTCAATCAATTTTGGTGTTCACTATTGTTTTATGCCTTGGAATAAAGGTGTTTGAGGAAGTTTTTGTCATATCATTTTCAAACCTAATTTTTCTTGAGTCTATTTTCATGAGATTTTTGAGATGTAATTTGAATGACAATATTTACAAGTTTGCATATTATGTACATAACATTATTCTTTTTACAATTATTAAAAGTGAGATTGAAGATGCTTTGAAGTAAACTTTCCTTGAAAACATCTATGTGTGCCTTGATTCACCGAAGAAAAGAATGTTTTTTCATCATTTTTGGACAATTCAAATCCCTAGCAATTATGTGTTGGAGAGCATGCTTGGGGCAATTGGTGAATCCACCTTTAGATGTTTCTACTTGGAATTGGACACCCATGTTCTCACAAGTCTTTTAAGAAAAAATAGTCAATGAAATTCAAAATATTATGATTGAAAACACCAAATAAGAATAAGTTGGCATGTTTGCCACTGGTCTAGAGATAATATTTGAATCAAACATGAACAAATCTATTAATTTCACTCCATCTCATTCCGTTCTTATGTACCCTAGAATGAAATATATTTCAAAGCAAAAATATACACTACATGTACATGAAGGTGGAATTCTAATTTGGGTGATGATGGCTAGGTTTACCTTATCTTTGTTCTTTTGGTTATAATGGTCATTCTTTTCCATGTATCCAAAACATGTTAAACTACGAATTGAAAGTTTCAAATAAAAGAATTAAACTAACATTTGAGGTGGTATTTGCTCATCATTTATTCAATAGCTTATTTGTCATACCCTATTTATTTTGGTGGTAAATTGGTTAGACTCACCTCACTAGGAGAAAACGGTAAGGTAAATTTATTGCCATACACGAACCCTATGTAAAAATCAACCCACCTCATCCAATTAAAATGCAAAGGTATATTTTTGCAATTTAACTATGTATGATTTGTATACTATGCTAAATTATTCTAAACATTGCATATAGATTGATTTTATTGGTCTTACGAAGATTCTTTGATGGATTAAAATTTGAAGCCAAAATATCAACTATGGATGATTAGATTTGGAATATTTCAATTCACATTTGGAGTTAATGATTTCTAAAGAGTTAAGAGAGATCTTGAAGTAGAATATTAATCATTTAGTGGTTAGTTTTTTTACATTTATTCCTATATAATTTATTAAAAAAATTACATAATTTTGTCAATGATATTTATATTGAAGGTGGTCTACCTAAATTGAATCATGAAGGCAAGGTTTTTTGTAGGCAATTAACCCCTAAAGGACCAAATGGTGTTTTTTGGCAACATAGCGATTTCGGGCAACTCGCTACAAATGGAATTTATATTTTTTCTCTTTGAAATTTTCACACAACATGTGCCCAAGGAATAGCTTTAAGACCAAACAATTTTCATAACTATTGAATACATGGTTAAAAAGTTATTGTATGATATGTTGTTTTCATTACTCAGTGGACAGCCTAGGCAGTAAAAAAAAGCTTTTTTTAAAATCACTTTTAAAAAAAATAAAAATTTGAAATTTATTTTCTTGATTTATATATACATGGAAAGCTTTGAATCATTCCATTTTGATTTATGAGATGAAAGTTATGAAGAGTTTTAGTTGTGGGTAGTTTGTAGGTAGTACTGGAATCTCTACTCTAAAATAAACTTTGAAGACCTTTATTTAACTCAATTTTTAATATTTTTGGAAAAAAATAAAAACTTGAGGTGAAGATTGTTTATTACAACAATTTAACCATTGGGATTGTCATTTTTCAATTCCATAAATGAATGATTAACAATTTAGTATTTTGAATCATTCTCTACTTCTTTCAACTTACTATTTTTTTCCTATATGTTGTACAATTACAAATGATCTAAATATTTTCAAGAATGTAGCCAACATGACTTGAAGAATGAATCCAAAGAGTTACAACCATTTTGGACATTTTTTCATAATGATATGGCCTTGTGAAGTGCATTTGCCCGGATTTTTGCAGGGCCTAAAAATGGCTCTTTGTCACTTCAAATGCTAATATCTTACAATCGAAATGGTGGATATTTCTGAAATTTGTTGCACATCTTTCCAAACCAGCTTACTACAAGATCCTATGGTTACATTTGTCCAAAAATGTATTTTTTTCTAAAATTTGGTACTTGTACTAGAGATGACAGTTTTGGAGCTTTTTTTTGGTGAAAACATAGTCAAATACCTTTAGGGGTTAAATGCCCAATTGCCTCAGAAAAAAATGGGCAGTTTCAAGCCTATAAAAAAGGGGGTAAATGTGTTAAAAAATGCCAAACTATCATTGTTGCCCTGCACATTGTTGCCACAATGTTTCCAAAACCTCATTTTATCCATCGTGTAGAGCTAGCACAGACAAATATTACATACAAAAATTACATATTCAAAATTGGGTATTCATAATTGGCCTCATTTAATTCAAATCCCCCAAATGAAAGAGCTAGGAAATGCATAACCTTCTTGAAAGAAAGGCCACATAACCATTTGTATGAAAACCAAAAAAAACCCCAGTGCACGAAGAGTGTTGAAAAAATCAATCAATCAATCCTCTCAATCCCCTTGCCCCCCCCCCCCCCCCAAATGTCTCCCTCTTTGTCAAAGTCAGTGTCAAAGTCAATAAATCAAAAATAGAAATCAATATCATTCCCTTGCAAACACAGATCATCAACAATCTTGTTTAAGTACAAAAGCCGTTGTATAATTTATATGTGATACTTATTGTGCAAATGACTCTTGTTGTTTTCCCTAAGTAATAGGATAAAATACAATGCAAGAACTATAGACATGAGAGCCAAAGAGCGCTTATTGAAACATATATTTTCAACACTTTGAAAATTTGTAGTTTTATTCATACAATGTCCAAAAAATGCATAAGAAGAGAATCTAAAATACTCTTTTGACTTCCAACAAGATCCAACAAAACATTAGGTAGTTCCATATGAGGAACAATGCTCAATTCTTGATTTAGATGCAATAGGATGTACTTTCCTTAGAGTGACTTTGTCTTAGGGCTTAGGCCTAGTTCCAAATTGACCCAATTTACATATATAGGGTCAATTCAAATCAAGCCTAAGTGGGAAAATTGGGTCAAGGATACATGGCCACCCAATTTTCAGTATAAAGGAGGCCACCCAATTTTCAATATAAAGGAGGCCACCCATTTCCAACCACTTAAGCAATTACACCTAGTTGGAGAGCAAATTTCTTTGGGGGGGTTTTCCAATGTGCAAAAATAGAATTCAGAAGGTTTCCATAATTTTCCACCTTTTCTTTCTCAAAACATAATTACTATGAATTTTTGAGTGGAAGATTATGTTCTTCCCACTTTCATCATGTAGACCTTCCTATTTCTAACCAAGGTTTGATTGCAAAATCTACCAGGGCTTGGTTGCAATATTGAGAGTGTCATAAAACAATCACAATGTGCCACAATTGCATCAAGAATTGTGCCATAATTAATCATTGTTCATCTCCTCTTATGTGGAAAGAGAGCAATCTACATTGCTGGATGAAGACAATGATCAGGAATGGGTTGCCTCCTATAGGCCCAATTTTTTGGCACCAAAACACTGCCACACCGCCACACAAGTGACAATTTGATGGAAAAGAAAATTGGGTTGACTTTCAATACAAAGCCTTCGGGGCAATTTGGGTCTGAATGATGTCCCAATTTAAGGATCTAGGCACTCCTATTGGTTGAATTTGGTTGTATTGAAATTGGACCAAGAATTGGACCCTAATATAATATAGAGTTGCCCTTATCAGAGTATGCAGCTTGTTCAAGAAGCTTCACCCAAGTGGCGAGGGTTTTGGTGGAAACAGACGCTGGAGTTGGCCCAGTTATTTGCAATTGCTGATGCCAGGCAGGGTACTGAACAAGCTCATGTCAACGCCAGCTTGCTTCTTCCGGAGTTCCAACCTGACGAAGTCGCATGAATTCTCCAACTTGACATTGCCATCTTCCAGAGTCCACACTCAGACACTTAGACTGAAGAACCCAGAAGCTCCTTCTTGTATCTCATCTTTAGGTTTACACATTTGGGAATACAAACAAAGGATCGCAATGACACGCCCAAGACGAGTAGCAGCAGCAACAGCAGCAGCATCACCACCACCACCGAAGAGGAGTAGAAAGAATCAAAAGGAGACAGACAAGAAGGATGAAGAGCCCCCGAAACGGAGTCGCAGAAACAGTAAAGCGGAGCCTGAGGAATCGAAGGTGGAGGAAGAGGCACCTGCACCTCGGGTGGCGAAGTCGAGTCGCAACAATTCGGAAATCTCGGAGTCGCCTCTTCTGGTTTTTGCACACGGTGCAGGGGCTAATTCTTCTCACGAATTTATGGTCAGGTATGTAGGTGTTGATTCAATATGCCATTCAGATTATGTTTATCAGTGTACTTGTTTCTGCACAGATGGAGTATGTTGCTATTGTTGAATAGGAGCAGAATTGTTGATGTAGCTGAAAGCACAGTAATTCAGTTACGATTATTGTGAAGTTTGATGGAGGACAGCCTTGCAAGCATTCGTTTTTTGTTGCAATAGAGAATGGGGTTAGTGTTCGCAGTTTGACTGTGAGAGAGGTTCTCAAATGTTGTCTAGTTAGGGTGACATGTGTGTAGTTCTCAAAGCAAGGCTGTCTGACTGACTGAATCGAATGTTAAGGGACTGAGGAATTGAAGATGCGTTGAGAATCAGAACATGATCGCCTTGGAGCTTGGTTTAGGGTTCAGCTACCATTGAGACGATAGTAATAACGTCATGACCCAGTTGCTCATTTGCGTGAACTCCGAAGCTAGCTTTTTTACGAAATGAGTATGTTGAATGTGTGGCAGATGGAAGAAACTGTTAGGCGAGGCGACCAAAGCCGTAGAGGTTGTGACTTTTGATTATCCTTGTAAGATGCTTCAACTTGTACAACCATTGCGTGTCTGGGAAGCTCCTCTTTGTCGAGACGAAATAGATCCCTTGATGAAACCTTTTTATTCGTATGTTTAGTTTGTTTGAGTCCCGCGAAAAGTGTGTGAGATGGAGTTCAGAATAATAGCTATTCTTACTTGCTATGTTGACAAGTTTCTTCACTTTTCGTTTTACGTAGCAGCTCATATTCAAGATGATCCTGGAGCACTGTGTTTATGGTAGTGAATTCTTTTGTACTGTAACTTCTGCAAGTTCTGGAGGTTCCGCATAGCAGGCGGAATAAGTGAGAACGACAAGGTTGTATTGTGCAGATTGTGCGAATGGTAAGAAAGGCGCCCCTCCGAAAGCAGAGAAGCTAGTGGGTAATCATGTGGAAGAAATTAGAAAGGCTACCTCTCGACATTCTGGGCATCCTTTGGTACTTGTTGGGAAGTCAATGGGCTCAAGGTACTTCCGAGTTCCGCTACTGTTCATCTGAAATTGGCATGTGTATTGTTTCAAGTGCATTTTAGAGGTTGAGTGTATCATTATACTGCGGGTGGTTTAGGATTTAGTCTTCGACTTAGAACATCCTCCTCGTTTTGCTGTTACTTTGTCAGATGTTTCAGTTTCTGCGAAGCTTACTAACCCCTTCATTGCAACTGCGGATAGGGTGAGCTGCATGGTAGCGGGTCTTGAAGACACTGAAGTCGCTGCTGTGGTTTGCCTTGGTTATCCTCTCAAGGTATCTGTTTCTTATACTTGAAAGTCTACAAGTGATATTGTGTTTTATCCCCCAGACAAGAAATGTAATTGCTTTGTTTTGTGTGCAGGGAACTAATGGCGCTCTTCGTGATCAAACTTTGTTGGAGCTGCAAGCCCCGGTCTTGTTTGTTCAGGTACAGCCTACTGCATTGATAATGGTTTCGTAAAGCGACGGTTCAACGAAGTGATCTTTTCTTCACATTGTTTTTTTGATGGTTTTATTGTGTTTCAGGGCAGTAAAGACTCAATGTGCCCTTTAACCGAGCTTGAGAAGGTAAGAAAAAAATTGACCGTGATGAATGAAGTGCATGTGGTCGAGGGTGGAGACCACTCTATAAAGATAAGTAAACGTGCCAGTGGTATGAGCCAAGATGAATCGGATCATATCGCACTTGATCGTATCAGTGCATTTATCGTCAAGGCCCTTACTAACACCAAGTAAAGCTGGTTGCGAATACTTGTTTTTCGTGATTGGCAATCCTACAAATGACCCAAGGACATTGTACAAAAGTGAGCGTACATGATGAGGACATTTTGTTGGCAAGAAATGATGACTGAACTGGTGAGCAAAGTACTTTCCGGGAGGTCAGCAAGATCAACAAAGTATTGAACGGTTGAACAGCAAACAGTAGTGGGGCAGTTTGAGACGGAAGGTGATAAGGAGGGCAGCTTTGTCTAGAGTAACTGCAAGCGGTAGTTTTTGAGACTCATGCAGCATGCATGCTGATAAGTAGGTGACCTGTCAATAGTCTTTTGGCAGTGTTGTACAGGACAATGAAATGGGAAGACAAGCTACACATTTTGTTTGCTATGTCGATGTAACTGTGGCGTGTTTTAACAGCAAATGGGCACAAGTTTTTACTTCACGGCTTCCCTCTGTTTCTACTAGAGATTACTTGTCATATCAGCATTGTGATTGACTTGGGAGCAGAAGTCAAATCTCGTGGACTTTGCGTTTCAGGTGAGTGGGAGCTAATAACGCAGCTCTCTTGTAAGTTAGTGGGGGAACTGGGGATAATAAGTTGGCCTTAGTGTTGACTGAGCTCGTGTTTCTCGAGAGTTCGAAGATTGAGTGATAAGTGAGGCAATTGATTTAAGTGACCGTGATCGGTGAAAGGGATCCAAAACCTGGAGTCAACGGACACAACTTCCAAAGTCGAGGGAATCTAATCCCTCCTAAAAGCTTAAAAGGATTGCATGAGTTCCACTACGTGATAATGACAACGTACAAAAGGCTGCTACAGAATAATATGTACTACTGCATGGATATCCACTGAACACACAGAAACAAACAGTAGGTACCTTCTTTTGTGACCCGCTTTAGGATTTCCGAAACTTTGTCAATTCGATTGCATAAGTCTGGAATAATAAGGTAAGAAGAACGTGATGCTACTCTTGTAGGAACTGTGCTGGTAACCTACAAAGCTCAGAGAGAGGGACAGGCCTAAGAACTGTTTGGCAGAAGAGATGATGGCATTATTGTGTTTCGATCTTCTTCTCAGTGACCGAAAGAATTCATCAATTTAATAACAGAGGAGAGGATCAATTCTTCAAAAGGCGTTGCCGGAGGAAGTTTAAGCATTGATGCATGCTTTGGCGGTTGATATCTATTGTGGGCGTGCTTCCCGAGGTGGACCAAGTGTTGGCTGTATAGTATCTTAGCACTCATGCACCCTGTTTCTGTTCTTAAGCGGTAACGTCAGTTGCATTCTCGGATCGGTGCTGAAGAAGACTTGGACGCCACATGGCTTCATCCTCAGTAATGTTCTGTCTCCAAATTTGCTTCTGGGTTTTGCAAATTGTCTTGTTCTTGTGAGGGTTTCAGACTACGCGTAGTAGCTTGGTATACCTGCAGGGTTTAGGGTTGTGAGTCTATTTGAATATCGCATCCCATATCAGTGCGTTCTTCTCTCAACGGGGATTGTGGTAGGAGAATCGAATTCCGTGATTGACCTCAACACTAGAAATTGTGTCGGTTTAGGGTTTAGGGACCGATTGCAAGTCCTGGGAGGAGCACGCAACAGAAATTTTTAATAGAATTTAGAACCCGCATAACTATTGCTCACGGTGTTGTTTTAGCAATGCATATATTGGTGTGTTGGATTCCCCTCTCAATCCTTAACGAGCATCAATAAGTATTTGATCAACTATGCTTAGTGCGAAATGTGTCGGTTTACGATTCTCCCACCTTACGCTATGTAATTTTGGTAATGGCAACAACAGGAGGAGTCCGTGGCGGACAGTGTCGACGAGCTCCCCGTGGAGATAATCGAGCGTGTTCTCTCGTTCCTGTCCGTCCCCGAGCTTTGCCGATTGCGTTCCGTTTGCAAGAGCTGGCTGGACCTTCTCTCCAAACCCAGTTTCCACGACCTCTACGACCTCAACCCCAAGAGAAAGCACGACGCCTTCCTCTTCCTCACTCGCGACTTGGACTGCGACGGCTGGAGCGTCGTGGACCCCATTTTCCGCCGTACCGTGAGCTTCCTGGACTTGGAGACACATCGATGGTATTCCATCGACGCCGGGGAGTCTTCCCTCAACGAAGAGGACTTCGAAACGCAGCTCTCCGCCATGGACGACGGCCTCATCTGCGAGTTGAGCACCTTGCGTGGCAGCGACGACGACTTGGCGCTCACGATCTCCGACCCAGTGGCAAAAACCAGAATCACATTGCCCGCTCCCCCTGAAATTTTCTGCCTGGGCACATACCTCCCCATCCTCCTCCCGGCCGTCGACTCCCCCGCACGCAGCTTCAAAGTCTTCCTCGTTAACAACCCCCGGGAATTTGGAAACCTAACCCTAACGAGAGTGCACGTCTTTGAGCCTGCCCGCAATGAATGGAAAGCGCTTCGCAACCCGCCGAAGGAGTTCGAGGAGGCGATTGCTGGCTCAGCAGTGATGGTAGCCCAAGTGCTGTACATTGTTTTCCGGGACATTCTGAGGCGCCAGTTTGTGCTCCTCTGTTACGATCTCCTGAACAATGCATGGACCGAGCTTCGACGCATGAGCTTCCCGAGAAAGCTTCGCCACCCGCAATTGGTGGCCAGGGGAAACCGCTTGTTCATGAACGCTTGGTCGGACGGAACAAATCTCTCGTGCTTTGAAGTTTTGGAGGTTGTGGTCTCGCAGAATGTCTGTTGCAGAACGGTGGTGCAATTCACCATTGCGCAGCTTCATGAGCTCTTCGGGGAACAGGATTCCGAGTTTGATATTGCGTATGGAGTGCCGTGTGTGGACTCCAGAGCGGGGTGTACCTCGGTGGTGTTGATGTCGTCGTTGTCCGGGAAGCTGATCTCGTATGAACTGCAAAGCAAAGCAGTGAGCGTGTTGCCGACAAATCCATTGATTCAAGGCTGCTGGGAGCAGAGTTTTCCGGCATATGACATTTTTCGAGGGAAGAACATGAACCTCAGTTTGCGGAACTTGTTGTCACAAGCAGGTGGTGTGAGCGTGAGCTTTTCATAACAGGTAGCCGAGGTGACTAGAAACATGTTCTTAAGACTGCTGTTGTGAGTCGCTAATTCCCTAGTTTGTGCCAAGATTGCACTTTGACAATTCTTGCAGATAATTGGGGGGAGTCACAGTAGATTTCAGTGAACTCGTTGAGTTCTACACTTCGTCCCTGTTCTCTTGCACTTCATCCCTATTCTCTTGGCACAAAAAATGGAGGGTTAAGTGGCAAGCTGTAGTGGATGTTCAACTTCTTTGTCTCCCATTCTAACTCCAATGCTTGATGGATTTTGGGATTCAGCTAGTTCATTGGAAGCGCTAACAAGAGGACTCTGAAGAGACAACAGGGGAATGGGGAGCTCAAAAGTGCGACACACTCCCTCTTGTTTTGGTATTAGGTGTGCAACAGGGTTACATGTAGATTGAGTTCGATGGACGTGTGTCTTGATCTCCCAGGATCGTCTTTGTACAGTACAGTTCAGTGGGCTTTCTTGCAAAGAGAGCATTTGCATAGTTGATATTGCATGTCAAGATTGCAATAGTTTGCATGCAAATTTAGTTTCAGATTGTGGGTTCTTCAAAACTGACCCTTGCACATGCCATTCAAATTTTTGGAAGGGTGTCCAGGATAAGATTTTGTTCCTGCTGGTTCAATCTGTTATCGAATTGGACTAACAGACCATTGTTGGGGTCCCAGCAGATTTCTGATGCATATGAAGCTGGTAAATGTGAAAAATAAGACATTTCAAGCTATCTTCCCTTTCCCTTTCAAATATCTTTTCTTCAAACATCCACCAAAGCAAGAATTGAGGCAAACTTGCAAATCTCGATATAAGAGTAGACTCATATATTTGCCGCTCCATTATTTAAGCGAGAGGTATTTCCAGTTAGGTAAAGAGTAAACGAATATTATGTCTGCCATTGCGCTGTTTGCATGAGTGGAGTATGAATCATTCTTGCGAGAGGCGTGTCGTCGTTATCTAGTTCAGCTGTCACTTCCACTAGCTTCTGGACTTTGGTATGGGACCTTGGAGAAACAGACTCTTAATTTATGCCAACCTCAAGCAGAGGTCAAAGTCTTTCAAAATATGAAAGAACATGGGTGATCTTGCTACCAAATTTAGGAACAGGTTTAACATCCGATGAACACGATTATTTAACTATTTCAAAGTTCATCACGGACATATTTGAATTCTTCCGAGACCAAAGACTGCTCTGACAAAACAGCAAATGAGAAAATTGATTGTGAATTTATGGTCACACTAGAGGAGGTCGCAGAGAACGGTTTTTATTCCACTGGGTTCATTACAGATTACACCAAGGTCTGTACTGGCTTCTTGATTCGAAACAGCAACGGATATTATTTTCTCCCCAGTTGAGGGTTAGTAAACAATTAATTGAACTTAATCACAGGGTGAAGATAGTTTAGGAGAAATTCATACGTCATCCACTGTTTAAGATGAGAAGTCCAGCCTCCTACAAATTGGATATCTCAAAGGCAAAGCGACTACTGGCAGGATTGCAGAGAATAGTTCTCACGGAAATCATCATCCTCACACAATAGAAACAGACAGGGGAGTGGTTATATTCATACGCAGGATCAATTCTTGACAACCTAGATAATCTATACCTGTCGAAGTTCTGAGGCCATAGTTTGTTGAACATTTTCAATCTGACCGGTCACAAAAAATTGTGACGCTCTGCTAAACACTTCCTTCTGTTTGACTGAGGCTAGATAATCACGTGAAAAGTATGTGCCGTAACTCAGCATGAACTTTTCCTGATCAGTACTGCCATTGTGTTCGGGAAAACCTAAGTATGACGATTCTGCTCTTAAACGCTGGATGAGATTCAAAATAGTAACAGAAAAAATTTAAAATGCGCGCAGGAATCGAGACGCCAATTCCTTTCAATTTTCAGTCCATCAGACGTGAGTTCGGCTTTTTGTCTTATAGCGTACGTCTCATTTCTGTCGGTCTATTAGACAAAACAACAGTATCTCGTGTTGCATTCTGGGAAGGGAATGCTATTACGACGAAGGCACGTCTTAACACCAATTCCTGAGAACTACACACTTCGGTTGGTGTCATGAGATGCATGCTAGAATATTTGAATTCCAATTCCAAGCACGCTTGATGGGACACTCGAAGAAACCTCTCGATGGAAAATGGAGACGTCCGATGGATGTCCAAAGAATGTTATGAAATGCTCAAGCACGGCCCAATGTGGACCAAGTGCTCATCAAAAGTACACGAGTCACAACTTGTGACTGAAAAAAATGTGTGACTACTCCGAATTGAACAGGAGTGAAGGAATCTCTACATGATAATACAAAATTCGGTTGACGGAAAAGATGAAAGTTGTAGTGCTTCGGTTTTACAAGGGGAATGGGCCCGGAGCGCCAGTCCATCCTTGCACGCACCGCAGAAGAGGTTGAATGAGCTTCCCCTCCGACATCGCCTCAAACACTTTCTGGATTTCCGTCCCGGGCGACACGGTCCTCAATCCAGACAACAATTGCGTGCCCAGCTCCGACCTCACGAATTGGTACAACGGGTACGTCCTGCACGACTCAATCCTGTTGGGCACCGCCGACAAGCCCTTGTTGTCATACGCTTCCCGCACCAAGGGCACCACAACACGCAACCTCTCTTGCACTTGGGCCTCGAAGACGGGGATCTGCTCGAACACGGAGCGGGAGGCGTCTTTGAGAGCGTGGCTGACGAGAACTCCTCGCAGCTTCTCCATCAACGGGTACGACTCCGAGGACGCGTCGTCGATGTACGAGAACACGGGCTGGCGCTCCACGACGAGGAGAAGGTCCTTCTCGCAGAAACGCGAGGGAAGGAGTGCGCCGTCTTGGCCCATGAAGAGCGTCTTCTTCGCCGCTTGCAACACCACTTGCTTCACGGCGGCTTGCATGGTCTCTTCCACATGGCGGAGGTCGATGGCTTGGCACAGCCCCACCAGGAACGTGGAGCTCATGAGCTTCAGAATCTCCACCGCTTCCTCGGTTTTGCGCGCGGACACCAAGCCCAGCGAGTTGACGTCCTGGTTGTGCTGCTCCGCGCTTTGGACATGAGTGGTGACGGGATTGGCGAGGTAGTTGAGCTCCGAGAGGTACGAAGCCATGGCGATCTCGGCGCCCTTCATGCCGTAGTCCAGGCTGGGGTTGGGTCCCCCGCTCAAGTTGGAGGGCAAGCCGTTGTTGTAGTAGTCGTTCACGAGCTCGGAGAATTGCGCAAACATGAGCTTGCCGATGGCCGCCACCGCCAGGCGCATGTTGTCCATGGAGACGCCGATGGGGGTACCCTGGAAGTTGCCCCCGTGCAACGCGATCCCTCGTGCTGCGTCGATGATGGGGTTGTCGTTGACGGAGTTGATCTCACGCTCGATGGCGTGCGTGGCGGTGCGGATCACCTCGATTTGGGGACCCAACCATTGGGGAGAAGTGCGCAACGCATACCGATCCTGCTTTGGCTTCTTCAACGGGTCGGTTTCATTCAGCTTCTCCGCAGCTTTCATGAAGTCGCTCCCGGCCAACACCCACTCCATCACGGCCGCCGCCTCCATCTGGCCCGGGTGATGCTTGAGCTTGTGTGTCAGGGGGTCTGCGAATTCCGGCTTCCCTTGCATCACTTCACAAAACAGAGCCGACAACACCTCGGCAAGAAGCGCCAGCACGTTGGCGTCGAAGCAGACTGTGGACGCGAGCGCCGACCCCACGGCCGTCCCGTTCACAAGCGCCAAACCTTCCTTGGGCTGCAGCTCGAATGGCTTCTCCACGCCCGCCATGCGCAAGCCTTCCAGGGCGGATACCTCCCGCCCTTCTTCGGTGACCGCGACGGAATTGGCTCGCCCCGTGAGCAACCCCGCAATGTACGACAGCGGCACCAAGTCCCCGGAAGCCGTCACCGTCCCCCGCAGCGGCAGCTTGGGCGTGATGTTGGCATTCAACAGCTTCTCCATGGCTTCCAGAATCTCCCATCGGATCCCGGAGTAGCCCTGCATCAACGTGTTGGTGCGCACCAGCATGGCCGCGCGCGTGGTCTCCGCAGGCAGCGAGTGCCCCTTCACCAGCACGCCCGCGTTGAGGAAGCGGATGAGCTCGCGCTGCAGCTCCACGCCTTGCTGGGTGCGCCGGTGCGAGGTGGCGCCGAAGCCCGTGGTCACTCCGTAGATGTCCCCTCCGCTCATGATCTTGTTCAGCACCCAGTTGGAGGACTCGTCCACCCGCGCCTTGGCATTGGCCGCGTCCAGCACCACCGCCACTTCGGGTCGGCGAGCGATGGCCGTCACCTGACCCACGCTCAGATTCACTCCCTCGATCGCCACCTCTGTGGCCTCGAAGTACGTCGCCACCATTCGCTTGATCTCATCGAGATGGTTTCCTTGCAACTTGGCGGCCGTCTTCGCCCAATTGAGAGGGTCTCGGGAGAGTACTGCCCCAGCCGCAGAGTCTTTCTTGCAGAAGGGTGACGCCGCTTTCTTCACGTTTTCTGATCCGGCATGTTTCATGTAGAGAGACGACGCCATGATGTCTTCCACAGCGGCCATCTTTTGAATCTTCAAGCCTCCTTCGAGTTCTGGATCAACACTAGATCCGCAGCTCTGCTAGCTCCCCAAAGGAGTGAATTCAGCTCTATACACGACTAATCAAGGCTGCAACTACTCCTTCCAGCCTTCAAGTTCAGAGAGCGTCTTTGGCTGCAATTAATTTCCACAAACTCAAAACTTCGACTTGAATTGGGTGCTGGAAATGGACTGTGCTATCGATCAGCTAATTGTGGTTGAAATCGTACGTGGTTGCAGATCAGATCTTTGTGCGTTTGACTGAAACTCGATGCTGTGCGAATCGAAGAAGAGAGTTCGACCTGTCTGAGATGAAGAATTGGGAATGCGGAGATCTGTATTTGTAGGCGGACGAGCTTGGAATCCAGTGGTGAAGGGATTGGATGATTGGACCGGGTCTCTTGACTGGGAGTTGGGGTCCGCTGCATGTAAGGTTTTCTACCAACGAACGCGGGGATGCTCAATCCGCCTGGGGAGACTGTTTGAAAAAGAAAAAGAAAGGAAGAATTTCAGGGATTCTCTTTGACATTTGCGTTGAAAGTCGTGGTCTTGGGCATTGTACGTGCAGGGCCCGGCATTCTGGCTTCAGTGATCTGTGTTGAACGAGTTGGAAAACCCGGGTGCTTGACGTGCTGATCTTGTGGGAAACTTAATAGTCCGACGGATTTGCCGTCGATGATCTCGAGACTCAATGTCTGGTCGGTTATTTCATTGTTTTCAAAGGCTGGGCGGGGGCGAATGCGCCCCTTCAAATTAAGTTAGTTCATTGCTAGCCGGTAGAATTGGGTACAAACCTGTTTGCAATTTGAAAATAGTGTCGGAAGCCCCATAGAGAACAAATCTATAAAATTTCTATTTGGAGTGGAAAATAGAAAAATAATTGGACTTGGTACTTGAAAATCTTGTTCAGTATGGGAATCAAAGGAAAACAGTATTTGGTAAAACTCAAAAAATATCCCACACGCTACTAGAGATTAGACTGGTTTCTCTTTCCACTCTACACAAGGATTAGATTGGGCGTAAATTCAATATTTTGGTTTAGAATTCAAGTGTCACATTTCATCTTGTGATTGGTCTAGCAAAATGGAAAATACACAATCAGAATGAATTCACAGCAAACAACTCTATAAAATGGTATTTGACAATTGTGGAAATGTGTCGGAATTGTTTTGGATACATGAATCTTATAATTGAAGAAGTACCTATGCTTGGCAAGAAGGCTTTTCAAATGGGGTCAACAAACTTTGACACTTCTTTGATTGAAATTTTCCACTAAATATATAAACTACATACAAGGAATTTCGTTAAAATAGCAGCATTCTGCAACTTCGGCACTTTTCTGGTTTAAACCACATGGTCTGAAATGCATACTTGTCCTAGATGGCACTTTCCTAGTTTAGACCACATGGCTTGAAAATGGCCTATGGAATATACCATTTTATTGAAATTCCCCATACATGTTTTTTGAGAAAATTCCTAACAATTGCATAGCATATTGTGTTAATTGTCACTTACTTGCTAAATTTCAAAACTCATAGAATAGTTTAACACATCAGCACATGTCCCTAAACAAAAGAATATTCATGTTTTCATAAACCATATACAATATTGTAGTTGGCATGCGTCAAAATTAAAAATGCCATTTCAAATGACTTTGTAGGAACCTACCAATTGATTTTCCGTTTCACAAATTCAAGCCCAATGTCCATTTGAGGTTAACTTGTAGAGAGACATTGGGTATAAATAGAGTCCTTGGGGTCATCAAGCAATCATTTTTCATATTGTAAAATTATATACAATTGCCATCTATTTTTTTGTATGCAAGTTTATTAACCTCTAAATGTCCAATCATCTCCAAATTTGATGATTTGAGAAAGCACATTATAAAGTCAATTTGGAAGCATATTCTGGATTTGATATACAAATAAAAGTTGTAGATTCCATCTATACAATTAGATTCACCAATGCTATCACCAATATTTTTTTTATAAATGTTGAAAGGAAAATTTTTAAATCCCTTCTAAATTTGATTCCAAGAAAATATTATCATCTTTTCAGTAAAATTTGTTGGATTGGATTTGAAATAGTGAGAATCTCTTCACATGATGATTTTTTGAAATTTTTGTATTCTTTAAATTTAGGACCTCATTTTGACAAATCCAATTTCGAACTAGAGTCAATGCAATTTTGGCTTGGTCAACCTCTTGACATACTTTCACATTGGTAGTTTTAGAAAAATATGCACTCTAGTAACACCAAATCCAACCCTTCAATAATCGATAGGGCAACAATTGGATAAAGTATCTCTACAAATTAGACTAAAACTGTCATCCAAACAATTAAGAGGATGAAATTCAAGTTTCAATCTATTCATTGTCCCCAAAATGGACTTTGGAGTTACATTGAAGTCATATGAGTTGCTTTTTTATTTTATACAAAGTAATCTATCACAAAACAACTTGTATACCTATATAATAGTGCATTTCAATATTATTTTGAATTTTTCCCCTTAAAACTTGATTTGACATTCAATTCTAAATATTTTTCTTTTTTGTCTTTCAGGGTGATTGCAAGAAAGACCGGTACTATTTTGTGTAACACTTGGAATGATGGAGTTGTTATGTGCTATAACTTTTGAAGTATGAACCCACTTAACTTGAAATTTTTATTGGAGATGGCTAACCTGAGAGTAATTAGATTCTTTATTTTTTAGAAGTTTTCAAAAATAAATTTATAATTAAATTTTAATTTCTCTAATTTGTCACACTTTGCGGTTTAGGGTTTTTTAGTATTGGGGAGTACCCCAAATTAATGATACAAAGACAAAAATTTTGTGGTCTATTCCCACACTAGGCAAGCATGTGCCTAACAAAGATCACTTAAAAAAACATTATTTAATGTCCTCTACGTTCACTCAAATAGGGCTCCCTTGTGCGTGCAATTCTGAATATTGAAAATGGTTTCAAGATCATTCTCTTGGTGAAATCTCTACACCATGAAGTCTTCCCAAATGGCCAATTTTTAGTTTCTTTGAAAATTGTTTTCCTATTTTTCACAAATTAAAACATGAAAGTAACTATTTTCATGAGATTTTGCACTTTTCTAGTTCTCCTACTTAGATAATTTTTCTATGCTTTTCTTTCCTAGGGTACCTTCTTCTTAAAGGTGTATACATTAAACATATTTTTTACATTTTTAAAATATTTTTTCTAATTATACATTACTCCCCAAAAAATCATGAATATTGTACAAAATGCTACAAAAACAAGATGGTGTTTCTTGCAATGACCCTTCAAGGAAACTAAATGAAAGGAAGCTTTTGTATTGTATTTTCTACTCCACCCATCTTTCTAAATAAAGAGAGAACATGTTCTTTACTAAGTTCTATTCTATATAACAATGCACTTGGCTGTAACTTCAAAATTTTGGTTTTTTTGAAGCATGTTTGTAAGGTAGACTTGCCTATGATAGGCAGAATGAGTGTTTTGCCTTGTTACAATTAGCAAAAAAACTTAGAGTTTTTTCATACAAAGACATTTGTGAGAAAAGAAGAGAGCCATTGAAATTTTATTTTTCTGACAAAGTATGAATTTCTTATGAATTTTTGAAGTGTGATTACCAATTGGCCCAAAAGAGTTTGTAGACTATTGCTAAACCAACAAAAAGTGTATGCATGATGGCCATCCTACCACCTCAAACAGTCAAAATATTTCCTAACATGGTCAGAACATGAAGAATTAAAAAAAATCACTTGCTTTGATGAATTTACATTGAAAAGCTAGAAGTTCCTAAAACAGGCACTAATAACTCCATCACCATCACCCAAGCCATTGATTTTGCTGAGTAACCAACTTGATGTAGTCCTAATCTTATTATTTAGAGAAAGTCTGTCATGGATTCTTGTAAGACTCTAATGGGTCATTTCCTAGGTGCCTCTCATGAGTGGTTTGCCTGTCATAGGCAGGTTTACCTTAATTGATATGAATCTTCTTCATCTTTTCTTCCAAAGTTCATAGAAACTTGAAATTTCCACAGAAGAATGTAAAACTTTTTTTGACATTCACTAGACAGATGATTTTAGCTCGAGTCTAAAATTTATAAGAAAAAAAAATCACTCAAAAACTGGCAGCCAAATGAAGGATCCAGAGTGGAGGATTTGGAGTTTGAACTACGTGACCATGGGCTCCGACCAGTAACAGGCAATTGCTCAGCAGTCAAGCTGCACAACTGGAGCGGGACAACTCGCTGGACATTTTGAAAGATTGAAAACAAACAACGGCATCGTCACATTTGGAGGAGAACAATAGAGAAAAATTTCAACCAGTTGTCAACAACAACAAGGGGCAAACTGGCAAAGAAGGAATAGGCGAAGCAGCAATTGACAAAAATTGCTACAAATCAACAACCACGTTCTGATATACTAATAATAGATTCATTGTCAAACTACAGTAGTGAAAGGAGTCTCAATGCTGACCCCAAACTGGTGGGCCATTGGACACTTTTCCTCAAAACTCATGACCACGACTTTGCAGCACAAGCGTTCAAGCTTCCCTTAAGGTAGTCTGCTCCAATGAACGGGAAAAACCGGCAATTAGTTCAAAGTTAGCCTAGTGGATTTGGGAAAATATCCGGTTGCAATTCGAAAACATCGGCAAAAGACCAGTGAAAAAATCTAGAAAATTTCTATTTCTAGCAAAAAATAGAGAAAATAACTGGGATGGGAACTTCAATAACCGGTTGACTATAGGAATTGGAGGAAAATAGCCGGTGAAATTCAAAAAGTTTCCCGAACACTGCTCTGCTCTTAAACCGTGCATTTAAGGTCTGGTCGGCCTTTTTGATGGTTCTTCGCTGCATGAAAATATTTTCCTTATTTTTCACTCGAAGAAAAATTGATGTGGAATCTAACCCAAGTGGTTTCATATTTTTTGGATCATTTTTGAATTACTTACGAATTTCTAAAGAATTTTGCCATAGGTATCTATTTCTTGATTGTAGGCCTTACAAAACCCACACATGTGTAGTCTGAAAAAAGATATGGCTTCACCAAAAACAAGCACAACAGCATGTAGAAAGTAATAGACAGGGTTCCAAAATGCGACCTTTGCTAAACTAAACTCCTATAGGACCAAGGGTTATTTTTTGACAAAAATCACTAGAAATTGCCATTTCTGCTGAATTCTTTCAAGAAAGAAAAAAATTCAAAAATCCAACCGTAGGATCTTGTACTATACTTGTATGAGATCATGTGGTAAAATCTTTTTTTTTCTTTTTTTTTTTAATCAAGTTTGACCATATAGATTGAAAAATATTAGCATTCAAAGTTGAGGGAGAAATTTTTTTTGAACACAGGTAAACATTTCAGAAATGGACCCACCTTGGCTATTATTCCATCCACTAGCAAAGTATAAAGGAACGTTTGATAGATTTTAAATCGCTCTGACATCATTGACAAAACATTCAATGCTTTACACATATGCATTTTACAACTTGTTAATGTCCATTTCAGAACCTAGCTAGGGACAGTCTTTAGAAGACGAGTGGAATTAGAGTAGACTATCATATAAAGAGCCTGGATTATATCCAATCCTCACAACAACAAACGATCCCCAATATTTTAGCAACTAATGACAATCATACTCCAATGCTAGCACAATTTTCTTCGCAACTACCGTAGTGAAGCTTCTAGGAAATTGATTCCAAGGCACCAAAGCTCTCGTTCACATTTGCTTGAATCCTCGCTTGAATCATAAACAAGTCTATTGATTTCCAAGGGGGACAAAGTCTAATTTGGAACACAAACCACTTCAATACGTAGTTGTCGCCATGGCTCTCAAGACAGTTGCTCTGAGCCCTGCAAACGGTATGCTTCCCAAGGGGCAGCCTAGGGTGGACGGGCTTGCGTGTGTGTTGGGCATTGGCATTGTCGTGCCTCCCATTGAGTTTCCGCAATTGAAGTACCCTATTCTCTTCTTCAACATTACCAATTGCAGCAAAAAGGAGGCACTCAAGGCCAAGTTCAAGCGCATTTGCAAGTCACCAGTCCCTAAATTGGATAATGCATTATGTATCCCATTTTGTGTGTACATTCTTGCTCAATAGTAAATGTTGAGCCTAATGTGGTGGAGGGACAAATTTGAGGAAAACATGCATGCATGCCATTTTTTTGATCAAAACTTATTCAACCCAATTTGATTTTACTGGGATAGATTCGGAGAAAGCTATTGCAATTGTGTAGTGCCTAGCATTTATGTAAATTGACGAGGTTTACAAATATGACGTTGTAGGCGACAAGTTGGAGATCTGGAAGTGTCATATGTTTTTGACAGAGGAGGTGCTGAAGGCCAACCCAAGCATCTACATGTACATGGAGCCCTCACTGAACGTGCTCCACAACACCGTGGTAGTGCAAGTGCCCAAGCTCACCGCCTAGGCCACATTGAAGGCGATTAAGAAATAGGGCGCGCACAAGTTCGACATCACATACATCAACTTCGCCACCACTAATGGCGTGAACATGCCGGATGCCAACCATATCCTAGCCAAGCTGCTAGGCTTCAAGTAGACCGTGAAGCGTGTTGTCGAGGCCCTAGTAACACCTTATAGCTTTAAACAACCTTTAAAAGCCCTTCACAGCTTTCAAGGCTCACCACACTCCAATTCTAGTATCACTTAGGCCTAAACTAACTAACATTGCACATGCCACGCACCCACAACATTAATTCTCATTTCCAACTCACATTGCTAAGTCCTAGTCCCCATGACTACTAGTATACACTCCACTCGTGACACATGACATGTCACTTGGTGATACAAGGTGGAACTTCCATTTTATTGTGCTAGGACTTGTGGTGACACTACTCACCACAAACTTAACCGCCCTTGGTTGTCACCCCACTCCATACTAAGCCCATTGTATACTTGCTACTTTCACACCAACACTAATCGAGACTTACAACTCGGGATACATTGCCAATGGCCTAGCAAGGAGCAGGACTCCATCCAACCGGTACCCCAAGACACACATGCAAGTGTCCTATGGAACCTTGAAGCCAGTGATAAAATTGCATCACCAACCATGAGTCATCGGGACTCACCAAGGCTCCAAGAAGGAGGGAGGAGGGAGACCAACCCCTCCTATAGTACTTTCTATGGCATTTGGCACCCCCCCCCCCTTGTGGATCGAAGGGACTTCCCAACCCCCTTTGGGTTTTGGAAGACCACCCATTTCCAATCGAAATCTCCAAGTTCCAACTCCGTTTGGATTCTTGAACTTCCAAACATCATAAAATTGTGGTCAATGTTCCAAATCCCACATGCAAGAAAATTTTAGATATCTACGCAACGAGTAGATGCCAATGGACTACTCAATTGTCTCATTTGAACAAGTTCACACAAAGTTATGGTCCTCCAAAGATTCGGGTTCACCAAGAGCGACATCACGCCTTCACCACGACCCTTCTCTTGGCTAGAACTTTTGGCTCATATCTTAGAACCTCATAATTTTTGTCATTATAGGTTCCTTGTCTTCATAGCTTTCCAATGATATGCTCTATGTCATACTTTGTTGAGGGATTCTTTGGGAAATCCTCACACTTAGCCTTTAAGTGTCTTGGCGCCAACGGGACACCCCCAACTTTGAACGGCCATAACTTCTAGCCTAGTGGTCCAAATCACGCGTTCTTTGGACGGTTAGAAGCGTATTCTTAAGAGCTTTGCAAGGATGTATGATATGCTACTATGATCTTCTTAACCAAGGCGCTATTGCGCCTTGTTTGCTCGGGAGTCTCACATTTCTTCCTTCTTAGACTATTACAAGGCTTGGGAAGTCCCTCTCAAGGTCCCCCTTGCTCACTAAGGCACTAAGGGCACCCCAATGAGATAAGGGCGTGACATTATGGGTCGTACATCCCTATTGTAAGGCCTGAATATTCTAGACCAAATGGAGGCCAAGTTGAAGCTCTCCAAGGACAAGATGTAGGGCAGTTGTAATATGTTGTCAGAGTTTGGCAACATGTCGAGCTCCTTGGTGATGTTTGTGTTGGACTAGATTCGGCAAAGGTCTTTGTGAATGGGCATGTCCACGCTTGACGAGGACAACAACTTTGGCTTCTTCATCGGTTTCAAACCGGGTGTCATGTTGGAGGTGCTAGTGGTTTGGGCCGTTGCCAACGTTGCCACCATTTAGATTCATTTTTTATACTCTTTTACATTGGAGCTCATCTCATCAATAAATCAACTACAATTGTACACAGGAAATTGGAACGGTGCTGGTGTATGTCTTTTTATGTGTTGCATTTTTTGCAACCCCATTCATTTGCAATTGTGCATTGTGATTTCAAATAGAAATCTATAGTAGGCAATATGAACCGGTGTACAAACAAACCAATCAGTCCATTTATTTCCCGAATGCCACTAAGAGTTTTCTCCCGCCTAGCACATCAATTGCATGATTTTCTAGGTTGTTGTTTGCATTTGAGTGGGTTGCAATGGGGAATGAAGACTTATAGTTACTTTGGCAAAGTTTTGCATGTCCATGTACACTCAACAAACCTCTTTGAATGACATTAAGTAATGGAATTTTCCTATAGACTTGTCAAGCTATATATCATACGCTATGTATAGCACACTTGCAAAACATTCAAAAGATGTTCATCATATTTTCGTGACAAAATAAAGAAACATCTTTGAAATATGATGCATGTGGTGGAACATGCAATTATTCATGACCTAAATTATCCATTTCATTCGATTGGCGTGATTCCAAGAGTCTAAAATTGTGACTTAGACTTACACTAATATCTATATAGATATTCGTCCATCCTTGAAGGTGCCTAAGTCATGGAATTCCACGACAAAAATAATATTGATGTAGCAATTACAAACCCAAAATATGTACTATGACTTAGTACTAGATCCATAGTCATGGCCAACTCAATGGAGATAAGGTTTAGAATGGTCTAATTTGTCATGCATGGACTGGACTTAACCCCTTACCGCCCAAGGTGACCAAAAGTATCCACTGTGAATGAAAAAAAAGCTCCCCATGTTGTCATCTTGTTTATTTGTACATAGTATTAGAACATATTATAATATGTTTTATTGAGTAGCTTCAAGGTGACACCGTTTTAAGAGGTGTATGACATCTATTTAAGCATATGATTTTACCTTAGAGCTTTATTGAAATTCAATAGTAGATTTTGGTTCTTACTTTAGAGTTAGAATGTAGAATTAGAGGGTTTTGGTGGAGTCGGAAGATCAAAAGGCTGATTCGGAGGCAGAATTAGAACTTTCCTTGTCTCAATTGCCAAATCAACCATCTTAACCAGTGATTTCTTCACCATTGTCTTTCCATCCACGAGATGAAGCTGGGCCTTCTCGTCCGCTAAAGACACCTCGTGTGGAGTAATGTTGGCATGGAAATCTTGATAGGAATACTTGTGCTTTGGTGATTCTACTTCAAGTAATCAAGTAGGATGTATTGAATGAGGCACACGAGATGTGACATTTGAGGCAAGTTACGAAGGCTTGAACGAAGACCAATATTTTTGTATGATGAAGCTAAATAGAGAAAGCACTAGCCATCAACGTTGGTTGAAAGGGCCAGTGAATCCTCTAATAAAAATCGAACGTGCAAATTATGTGATTAATACTATCAAGCGCATCCTCAAATTCTTGCTGATGGAATAGCACTCTTCTTTGACTTCAGTTTTTACCTCCGTTTAGTTGGATTTGGAAATCTTTAGTTGATTTAAATTTTAGTGTTTGTTTTTGTTTTTGTTAGAAGTTGCAAGATAGGAGAATAGAAGTGTTTTGCCTTCTAGTTTAAACCTTTGGGATTCATTGGCTTTAAATAAATGAATAGGAACTTACCTTTGGTGGTTTCTTAGGGTCAATGGGGAGGTAAGGAGGCTCATGTGATGTATCATGGGCTGATTCTTCCTACCTTAGGGGTCTAGAAGGTAGGTCAGCATCTTCTACCTTAAGTTGGAGAGTTGGAAAAAAAGGAGGAAAGTGTATGTGTGGGGGAGTTTTAAGGGAAAAAAGGCCAAATTTCGGATGGATGTAGCTCATGGAGCATGGATTATTGAGAAATGAAACTTTGGCATCAAATTCTTTGTGCTTATAGCTTTCCAAAGAGTGTTTGAAAGTGAAATTTGGAGTTGGGATTCAAAAGTTATTAAGGTTTGAAATTGTGAAGACCCAAGGACCTTCATTGAGAAGTTAGAGGCTTCCTCAAGCTATAATTTTTGATGTGTCTATTTTCTTGCTTTGAAATTTGGAAGGTGTATTTTTATTGTTAATATTTTTCTAAGAAGACATCACATGTCTTATTTGGAGTTTAGAACAAGAAATTATGAGGTGCTAAAATCTAGAGTGAGGTTTGGACTTCTTAATCGGGAGACTGAGGCTCTATCTTTCATAACTTTTAGACAGTAACTTAGAATCTTGTAAAACTTTCATAAGTTATAAATAAATGTGAGATCTTTTCAAATTGATATCAAACTTGTCATTTGGAGTCCTAGATCAAAAGATATTGAAGATTGAAGAGGCAGTGGTTAGTTTGAGGAAGGAGAAGAGGACTTCTATTTTGCCTTCTAATAACTTTTGGACAGTAGTTTGAATTGAGTTGAAATTTTCAGAGTGATTAGTTTGTGCTATTATCTTTCTAAATTGCTATAACACTAATCGTTTGGTTTCCTAGAGCATCTGTGGCGCTAGTTTGAAGGCTGCAGCTAGTGTAGAACTTATTTCCCTTATTTTCCATTAGGGTTTTAAGAGTCGATAAATGAAAGAAGGCTCTAAGACTCAAGATTGAAGATTTGGTTCAAGGGTGAGAAGATTGAAGACTTGTGTGTTGTGGCTTGTGGCTTATTATTTTTGGACGGATTTGGAGGCTCGTTGTCTTTATTTGTTATTCTTAGCCGATTGGGAGGCTCGTTGTTGTTCAAATTTTGTATTGTAAACCTGTTGCGAGCCGTGGTTATCTAGTAAGTGCTCCATTTGGTGTTTGTGGCGGCGAAGTAGGGTTAATGTCCCACATGGTTGATCTTATATGTTGTTCCCATCGGTGAAAGGCGCCTCCTAGTTACCATGGGTTTGAGGTTTAGGAGCTCATCATTCGGACGGTCAGCTCATGTCTGACTGTCCCATTTTACCTATCCAAGAACTTATTTCTTATCACCCACCTTTACCCTTAACCCTTTTAGAGCCACCTAGGAGAGGATGGTTGAAGATCGAATGAAGATTCGAATGTAAGGACTTTGAAGATCAAGTGAAGATTCAGGTTTCGAGAGTCTCCATCTACACTTAGCAATTTGCAGCTAGACACCCCGTGTGTTCCTTAAACATGCTCCTCTCTACCCAACAACATAGTGAGTGGGGATGAATTTACTAGGTACAATTCCCGGCGCAATTATGATTTAAAGCACAACGGGTGTTAGGAACAAGCCTATGCAATTGGCAATGATAGGGGGCATACAATTTGTGAGAAGGAGTGCTCATATTGGCAACATGGTAAACATCAAATATGGTCGTTAGTCCAAATTTACGAATTCTTCCCAACATTAGACAATTCAAGATTTTTGGGCCTAGGATGTGTCTAGAAGAAGAGGGATTGCAATACTCTTTAAGAGAGAGGTAGAAATGGCAATAGGAACAATAGTCGACAACAATTTTGAGGCTTCAGAGCGGTGGATCTTCATCCTACCACAAGTTGTTCCACCCTAATTGAAAGAGATTGTTTTCCTAACTTCTACAAATAATTTTAGAGTACAAAAACAGTTTATTTAGCCAAGAAGGGTGGGTGTAAGCCAAATGGCATATGCTACCATTGTATTTGATTCCAAATTGTGGATTGGTGTACTAAATTTTGTAATAAAATGACTAGCTAAATGCAATAAATTTTAGAGTAGGTATTAACTATAAAATGTACATGACAAATTATATTATAGCATAGCATTACAACACTAATTTCCCTTTCCTACATGCATTCCAATTTGTATATTTTGTCATCTTCACTACCTACTTACTCAAGACTTTTAACATTTCACAAAAGATGAATATTTTCACCAAGAGCATAAATATCAATACTACTCAAAGAAGAAGATTTCTATAAATGGGTCATTGCAAGAAACACCGACCATTTTTATGATACAATCAATGTGACTCTCTTGTCATCCACTATAACTTTTGAATTTTAAACCCAATGCCAAAAATAAAAAATATATTTCGAGTTAACTTGATTGTCATTATATTTATTACTTTTTAGAAATTTTAAAAAATCATTTTATATTTAAATGTCCATTATACTAATATGTCACACTTTCAGGTTTAGGGTTTTTTTATACTAAATACCGGTTCAATTTAATGATTTTTGGTTGAAATTTTTGTAGTATATTCCTATAGTAGGTAGACATGTCCCTACCAAAGGACATCTAAAAAAACATTATTTTATGTCCTCCACGTTTGTGCAAAGAGGCCTCTCTTACACTTGCACTTGTAAACATTAGAAATGGTTTTGACCTTATTTATTTAATACAAACCCATTGACATGAAGTCTTTTCCAATTTCCAATTTTGAGTTTTAAAAAAAAATTATTTTCCTATTTTCTACAAATTAAAATGTCCAAATTATATTTAGTGGGATAGCTTTTTGGATATAGAATTTTGGTGAAGAAAATACATAGTTGGACATTTTTATTTTTATAAAATGGGAAAATCAATTTTAAATAAAACTAAAAATCTGACATTCTTGAGTACTTCATAGTGATGAGATTTGACCAAAAAAATGAGGTCAAAACCATTTCTAATGTTTACAAGTGTGCGTGCAAGAGAAGCCTCTTTGCACAAACTTGGAGGACATAAAATAATGTTTTTTTAGATGCACTTTGGTGGGGACATGTCTACCTACAATAGGAATATACCACAGAAATTTCAACCAAAAATCATTAAATTGAACCGGTATTTAGTATAAAAAAACCCTAAATTTGAAAGCATCACTAATACAAAAAATTGATTTTTAAATATAAAATGATTTTTTCAAATTTTTGAAAAATAGAGTGTACAATGAAAATAAAAAATTTTAGAAATAGATTTTTTCTTTTGGGCATTGAGTTCATAATTCAAAAGTTCTAGCAATTGACAGAAACTAGTTCCAAAATGCTATGCAAAACAGATGGTGTTTCTTGCAACGACCCAAACCTAGTTGGCAAAAAATATTCATCAAGATTAAAAATTCATAGTATTTTTAAATCACTTAGTGGAGGTAAAACTAGAGACATATTTTCATGTTGTTGTAAGCAAGTGCCACTCCAAAACATAAACTAAACTAACTACTCCTAATTATGCAAACTTACATGCAAAACTAATCCACCAAATTCTTGTCTTAAAGACATGATCTCAACATGAGAACTAGAGGTTCATCTGAGTTCACCAATAATCAGCAACTTGAAAATTTTTATTTTCATAAAACGGTTTTCAAAAACAAACATGGCAATACAGTTTAGCCTCTACGAGACCAACATGCATTTTTTGGGTACATAGCAATTTGGGGAAGGTATATGTGACTAGAGATTTCCATATTTTTGGCCCCAATTTTCAGAGAAGATGGGGACAAGGAATATCTTTCATATGGATTAAATTTCATGACATTTGAAAATATGAATCAAAAGTTACGGCTTCATGTGTTATTTTTTTTTGTGAATGGGTAGTCTGGGCATATTAGAAAAAATCACTTTTTTCAGAAACACAAATTTGGAATTGTTTTTGTAGGGTTATATATATATATATATATATATATACATGAAAAACTTTGAATCATTCCATTTTGATCAGTGAATTAAAAGGTATGAGTTTTTGTTTGTTTGGAGGTAGTTATGGATTCTCTACTCTAAAATAATCTTTGAAGTCCTTTAATTTCCTCAATTTTCAATATTTTTTGAAAAAAATAAAATCAAAAGATGTAGATTGTTTATTAAAACATTGCAACCATCGGGATTGGCATTTTTCAATTCCATAATTAAATTCTTAATGATTTAGTATTTTAAATCATTCTCTACTACTATCTACTTACTATATTTTTCTTGTATGTTTTACAATTCCAAATGATCTGAAAGTTTGTAAGCATGTGGGAAACTTGTCTAGGACAAAGAATCTAGAGAAGAACCACCTTTTTGGACATTTTTTCATAGAAAAGTGAGCTTGCGAAGTGTAGCTGCCTTGTTTTTCCTAGGGTCAAAAAATGATTTTAGTGAATTTGAATGCTTATATCTTGCAATCCACATAGTGAAAATGTCTGAAATTTTTACCACGTGTTTTCAAGTGAGCATACTACAAGATCCTATGGTTACATGAATCAAAAAAAGTTTTATTTCAAAAATTTGATACTTGTGCTAAAGATTGTAGTTTTGGAGCATTTTTGGTGAAAATATAGTCATGGAACTTTAGGGGTTAATACTGAGACTAGCTTGGCTCCATCACTAATCGAAACAAGTGAGAAGCAATTCTTGCTCTATTCATTTTAGGCATGGCACCTACCAGAGAGATCATCCTCTCCTCTAACTGTGATAGTTGTATGAAAAAAAAATAACTACTCTTTGTAAGTTTAGGTTGTCATAGAGTAGACATTAGTGGCAACATAAACTACCCCAGTGTGTACACTACATGAAATTAACCCCTCACAGCCTAGGCTCCACTACCCTACGAAATTGGCTTCTGGGGACCTTGTCGAAAATTGTCTTGTATCGTTCAATTTGGGTAAAAATGGCAAGCATGAATTCATGTATTGGTTGATGCCTTCTAGGTGAGGTTGATTCTTGATTTTTCGCGATTCTACGCCTTTTAGATTTTCTACAATTGGGCATAGATCTCAAGGCTTTAGTCATTATCTTTTGGCTTTGCCCACACTTGGGGGTATTTTGTAATTTTTGACAATTGCACTCATTGATGGTGGGTCTCCAAAATTTGTGGGTATTGCGTGAAGGTGTCATTAGAGAGTGGACAAAGTTGTGCTACAAGTGGCAAAGTGCATTTCTTAATATTTAGCTTAGCATGCGCAACAACCCTAGCTTCTAGGCAAAAGTTACCGGCTTTGGCTTGTGCCCATGACCGGTAATTTCCAATCGTCACGACAAGTGTGCACAATGTTGGCACAGAAGGGGCATCACTCCAAAGCTTGAATCTGTAACAGGGGAGAGATACAATTCAGAAACAACACATTTGCAAAAGTGAAACAATCCGAGTGCAAGCTACAATTTTGGGCACCCACGCCACAATTTGGGTTTGTTTCAAGTCCAATCTGTGGAAATTTCCAAAAATGAGCTACAGGGGTTGCAAGTCCCACAAAATTGCACTGACAAAATTCACAACTACATGATACTACTAAAAATGCGCTATATCGAAGTCATTGCTATAAAATATTCAAAAACAAGTGCTGAGGAATACTCACGGCTACATATTAGAGCCAAAGACTAGAAACTGAACTTGCAAACCTAATGCAAATAAAGGTAATCTCTAATCAATGCCTTTGCTGTCAATGAAACTATTAACTCCTATCTTGCAAAAACTATTGTTAAAAGAGAGATCCACGGCTCTGAAGCCTCAAAATTATTGTCCACTATTGTTCCTATTGCCATTTCTACCTCTCACTTAAAGAGTATTGCAATCCCTCTCCTACTAGACACATCCTAGGTCCAACAATCTTGAACTCTCTAATGTTGGGAAGAATTCGGAAATTTGGACTAACGACCGTATCTGATGTTTACTATGTTGCCAATATGAGCACTCCTTCTCACAAGTTGTACGCCCCCTATCATTGCCAATTGCATACGCCTGTTCCTAACACCCGTTATGCCTTAAATCGTAATTGCGCCGAGAATTGCACCTAGCAAATTCATCCCCACTCACTACATGGGGAGCCTGTTTTTCATTCACAGTGGATACTTTTGGTCACCTTGGGCGGTAAGGGGTTAAGTCCAGTCCATGCATGACAAATTAGACCATTCTAAACCTTATCTCCATTGAGTTGGCCATGACTATGGATCTAGTACTAAGTCATAGTACATATTTTGGGTTTGTAATTGCTACATCAATATTATTTTTGTCGTGGAATTCCATGACTTAGGCACCTTCAAGGATGGACGAATATCTATATAGATATTAGTGTAAGTCTAAGTCACAATTTTAGACTCTTGGAATCACGCCAATCGAATGAAATGGATAATTTAGGTCATGAATAATTGCATGTTCCACCACATGCATCATATTTCAAAGATGTTTCTTTATTTTGTCACGAAAATATGATGAACATCTTTTGAATGTTTTGCAAGTGTGCTATACATAGCGTATGATATATAGCTTGACAAGTCTATAGGAAAATTCCATTACTTAATGTCATTCAAAGAGGTTTGTTGAGTGTACATGGACATGCAAAACTTTGCCAAAGTAACTATAAGTCTTCATTCCCCATTGCAACCCACTCAAATGCAAACAACAACCTAGAAAATCATGCAATTGATGTGCTAGGCGGGAGAAAACTCTTAGTGGCATTCGGGAAATAAATGGACTGATTGGTTTGTTTGTACACCGGTTCATATTGCCTACTATAGATTTCTATTTGAAATCACAATGCACAATTGCAAATGAATGGGGTTGCAAAAAATGCAACACATAAAAAGACATACACCAGCACCGTTCCAATTTCCTGTGTACAATTGTAGTTGATTTATTGATGAGATGAGCTCCAATGTAAAAGAGTATAAAAAATGAATCTAAATGGTGGCAACGTTGGCAACGGCCCAAACCACTAGCACCTCCAACATGACACCCGGTTTGAAACCGATGAAGAAGCCAAAGTTGTTGTCCTCGTCAAGCGTGGACATGCCCATTCACAAAGACCTTTGCCGAATCTAGTCCAACACAAACATCACCAAGGAGCTCGACATGTTGCCAAACTCTGACAACATATTACAACTGCCCTACATCTTGTCCTTGGAGAGCTTCAACTTGGCCTCCATTTGGTCTAGAATATTCAGGCCTTACAATAGGGATGTACGACCCATAATGTCACGCCCTTATCTCATTGGGGTGCCCTTAGTGCCTTAGTGAGCAAGGGGGACCTTGAGAGGGACTTCCCAAGCCTTGTAATAGTCTAAGAAGGAAGAAATGTGAGACTCCCGAGCAAACAAGGCGCAATAGCGCCTTGGTTAAGAAGATCATAGTAGCATATCATACATCCTTGCAAAGCTCTTAAGAATACGCTTCTAACCGTCCAAAGAACGCGTGATTTGGACCACTAGGCTAGAAGTTATGGCCGTTCAAAGTTGGGGGTGTCCCGTTGGCGCCAAGACACTTAAAGGCTAAGTGTGAGGATTTCCCAAAGAATCCCTCAACAAAGTATGACATAGAGCATATCATTGGAAAGCTATGAAGACAAGGAACCTATAATGACAAAAATTATGAGGTTCTAAGATATGAGCCAAAAGTTCTAGCCAAGAGAAGGGTCGTGGTGAAGGCGTGATGTCGCTCTTGGTGAACCCGAATCTTTGGAGGACCATAACTTTGTGTGAACTTGTTCAAATGAGACAATTGAGTAGTCCATTGGCATCTACTCGTTGCGTAGATATCTAAAATTTTCTTGCATGTGGGATTTGGAACATTGACCACAATTTTATGATGTTTGGAAGTTCAAGAATCCAAACGGAGTTGGAACTTGGAGATTTCGATTGGAAATGGGTGGTCTTCCAAAACCCAAAGGGGGTTGGGAAGTCCCTTCGATCCACAAGGGGGGGGGGTGCCAAATGCCATAGAAAGTACTATAGGAGGGGTTGGTCTCCCTCCTCCCTCCTTCTTGGAGCCTTGGTGAGTCCCGATGACTCATGGTTGGTGATGCAATTTTATCACTGGCTTCAAGGTTCCATAGGACACTTGCATGTGTGTCTTGGGGTACCGGTTGGATGGAGTCCTGCTCCTTGCTAGGCCATTGGCAATGTATCCCGAGTTGTAAGTCTCGATTAGTGTTGGTGTGAAAGTAGCAAGTATACAATGGGCTTAGTATGGAGTGGGGTGACAACCAAGGGCGGTTAAGTTTGTGGTGAGTAGTGTCACCACAAGTCCTAGCACAATAAAATGGAAGTTCCACCTTGTATCACCAAGTGACATGTCATGTGTCACGAGTGGAGTGTATACTAGTAGTCATGGGGACTAGGACTTAGCAATGTGAGTTGGAAATGAGAATTAATGTTGTGGGTGCGTGGCATGTGCAATGTTAGTTAGTTTAGGCCTAAGTGATACTAGAATTGGAGTGTGGTGAGCCTTGAAAGCTGTGAAGGGCTTTTAAAGGTTGTTTAAAGCTATAAGGTGTTACTAGGGCCTCGACAACACGCTTCACGGTCTACTTGAAGCCTAGCAGCTTGGCTAGGATATGGTTGGCATCCGGCATGTTCACGCCATTAGTGGTGGCGAAGTTGATGTATGTGATGTCGAACTTGTGCGCGCCCTATTTCTTAATCGCCTTCAATGTGGCCTAGGCGGTGAGCTTGGGCACTTGCACTACCACGGTGTTGTGGAGCACGTTCAGTGAGGGCTCCATGTACATGTAGATGCTTGGGTTGGCCTTCAGCACCTCCTCTGTCAAAAACATATGACACTTCCAGATCTCCAACTTGTCGCCTACAACGTCATATTTGTAAACCTCGTCAATTTACATAAATGCTAGGCACTACACAATTGCAATAGCTTTCTCCGAATCTATCCCAGTAAAATCAAATTGGGTTGAATAAGTTTTGATCAAAAAAATGGCATGCATGCATGTTTTCCTCAAATTTGTCCCTCCACCACATTAGGCTCAACATTTACTATTGAGCAAGAATGTACACACAAAATGGGATACATAATGCATTATCCAATTTAGGGACTGGTGACTTGCAAATGCGCTTGAACTTGGCCTTGAGTGCCTCCTTTTTGCTGCAATTGGTAATGTTGAAGAAGAGAATAGGGTACTTCAATTGCGGAAACTCAATGGGAGGCACGACAATGCCAATGCCCAACACACACGCAAGCCCGTCCACCCTAGGCTGCCCCTTGGGAAGCATACCGTTTGCAGGGCTCAGAGCAACTGTCTTGAGAGCCATGGCGACAACTACGTATTGAAGTGGTTTGTGTTCCAAATTAGACTTTGTCCCCCTTGGAAATCAATAGACTTGTTTATGATTCAAGCGAGGATTCAAGCAAATGTGAACGAGAGCTTTGGTGCCTTGGAATCAATTTCCTAGAAGCTTCACTACGGTAGTTGCGAAGAAAATTGTGCTAGCATTGGAGTATGATTGTCATTAGTTGCTAAAATATTGGGGATCGTTTGTTGTTGTGAGGATTGGATATAATCCAGGCTCTTTATATGATAGTCTACTCTAATTCCACTCGTCTTCTAAAGACTGTCCCTAGCTAGGTTCTGAAATGGACATTAACAAGTTGTAAAATGCATATGTGTAAAGCATTGAATGTTTTGTCAATGATGTCAGAGCGATTTAAAATCTATCAAACGTTCCTTTATACTTTGCTAGTGGATGGAATAATAGCCAAGGTGGGTCCATTTCTGAAATGTTTACCTGTGTTCAAAAAAAATTTCTCCCTCAACTTTGAATGCTAATATTTTTCAATCTATATGGTCAAACTTGATTAAAAAAAAAAAGAAAAAAAAAGATTTTACCACATGATCTCATACAAGTATAGTACAAGATCCTACGGTTGGATTTTTGAATTTTTTTTCTTTCTTGAAAGAATTCAGCAGAAATGGCAATTTCTAGTGATTTTTGTCAAAAAATAACCCTTGGTCCTATAGGAGTTTAGTTTAGCAAAGGTCGCATTTTGGAACCCTGTCTATTACTTTCTACATGCTGTTGTGCTTGTTTTTGGTGAAGCCATATCTTTTTTCAGACTACACATGTGTGGGTTTTGTAAGGCCTACAATCAAGAAATAGATACCTATGGCAAAATTCTTTAGAAATTCGTAAGTAATTCAAAAATGATCCAAAAAATATGAAACCACTTGGGTTAGATTCCACATCAATTTTTCTTCGAGTGAAAAATAAGGAAAATATTTTCATGCAGCGAAGAACCATCAAAAAGGCCGACCAGACCTTAAATGCACGGTTTAAGAGCAGAGCAGTGTTCGGGAAACTTTTTGAATTTCACCGGCTATTTTCCTCCAATTCCTATAGTCAACCGGTTATTGAAGTTCCCATCCCAGTTATTTTCTCTATTTTTTGCTAGAAATAGAAATTTTCTAGATTTTTTCACTGGTCTTTTGCCGATGTTTTCGAATTGCAACCGGATATTTTCCCAAATCCACTAGGCTAACTTTGAACTAATTGCCGGTTTTTCCCGTTCATTGGAGCAGACTACCTTAAGGGAAGCTTGAACGCTTGTGCTGCAAAGTCGTGGTCATGAGTTTTGAGGAAAAGTGTCCAATGGCCCACCAGTTTGGGGTCAGCATTGAGACTCCTTTCACTACTGTAGTTTGACAATGAATCTATTATTAGTATATCAGAACGTGGTTGTTGATTTGTAGCAATTTTTGTCAATTGCTGCTTCGCCTATTCCTTCTTTGCCAGTTTGCCCCTTGTTGTTGTTGACAACTGGTTGAAATTTTTCTCTATTGTTCTCCTCCAAATGTGACGATGCCGTTGTTTGTTTTCAATCTTTCAAAATGTCCAGCGAGTTGTCCCGCTCCAGTTGTGCAGCTTGACTGCTGAGCAATTGCCTGTTACTGGTCGGAGCCCATGGTCACGTAGTTCAAACTCCAAATCCTCCACTCTGGATCCTTCATTTGGCTGCCAGTTTTTGAGTGATTTTTTTTTCTTATAAATTTTAGACTCGAGCTAAAATCATCTGTCTAGTGAATGTCAAAAAAAGTTTTACATTCTTCTGTGGAAATTTCAAGTTTCTATGAACTTTGGAAGAAAAGATGAAGAAGATTCATATCAATTAAGGTAAACCTGCCTATGACAGGCAAACCACTCATGAGAGGCACCTAGGAAATGACCCATTAGAGTCTTACAAGAATCCATGACAGACTTTCTCTAAATAATAAGATTAGGACTACATCAAGTTGGTTACTCAGCAAAATCAATGGCTTGGGTGATGGTGATGGAGTTATTAGTGCCTGTTTTAGGAACTTCTAGCTTTTCAATGTAAATTCATCAAAGCAAGTGATTTTTTTTAATTCTTCATGTTCTGACCATGTTAGGAAATATTTTGACTGTTTGAGGTGGTAGGATGGCCATCATGCATACACTTTTTGTTGGTTTAGCAATAGTCTACAAACTCTTTTGGGCCAATTGGTAATCACACTTCAAAAATTCATAAGAAATTCATACTTTGTCAGAAAAATAAAATTTCAATGGCTCTCTTCTTTTCTCACAAATGTCTTTGTATGAAAAAACTCTAAGTTTTTTTGCTAATTGTAACAAGGCAAAACACTCATTCTGCCTATCATAGGCAAGTCTACCTTACAAACATGCTTCAAAAAAACCAAAATTTTGAAGTTACAGCCAAGTGCATTGTTATATAGAATAGAACTTAGTAAAGAACATGTTCTCTCTTTATTTAGAAAGATGGGTGGAGTAGAAAATACAATACAAAAGCTTCCTTTCATTTAGTTTCCTTGAAGGGTCATTGCAAGAAACACCATCTTGTTTTTGTAGCATTTTGTACAATATTCATGATTTTTTGGGGAGTAATGTATAATTAGAAAAAATATTTTAAAAATGTAAAAAATATGTTTAATGTATACACCTTTAAGAAGAAGGTACCCTAGGAAAGAAAAGCATAGAAAAATTATCTAAGTAGGAGAACTAGAAAAGTGCAAAATCTCATGAAAATAGTTACTTTCATGTTTTAATTTGTGAAAAATAGGAAAACAATTTTCAAAGAAACTAAAAATTGGCCATTTGGGAAGACTTCATGGTGTAGAGATTTCACCAAGAGAATGATCTTGAAACCATTTTCAATATTCAGAATTGCACGCACAAGGGAGCCCTATTTGAGTGAACGTAGAGGACATTAAATAATGTTTTTTTAAGTGATCTTTGTTAGGCACATGCTTGCCTAGTGTGGGAATAGACCACAAAATTTTTGTCTTTGTATCATTAATTTGGGGTACTCCCCAATACTAAAAAACCCTAAACCGCAAAGTGTGACAAATTAGAGAAATTAAAATTTAATTATAAATTTATTTTTGAAAACTTCTAAAAAATAAAGAATCTAATTACTCTCAGGTTAGCCATCTCCAATAAAAATTTCAAGTTAAGTGGGTTCATACTTCAAAAGTTATAGCACATAACAACTCCATCATTCCAAGTGTTACACAAAATAGTACCGGTCTTTCTTGCAATCACCCTGAAAGACAAAAAAGAAAAATATTTAGAATTGAATGTCAAATCAAGTTTTAAGGGGAAAAATTCAAAATAATATTGAAATGCACTATTATATAGGTATACAAGTTGTTTTGTGATAGATTACTTTGTATAAAATAAAAAAGCAACTCATATGACTTCAATGTAACTCCAAAGTCCATTTTGGGGACAATGAATAGATTGAAACTTGAATTTCATCCTCTTAATTGTTTGGATGACAGTTTTAGTCTAATTTGTAGAGATACTTTATCCAATTGTTGCCCTATCGATTATTGAAGGGTTGGATTTGGTGTTACTAGAGTGCATATTTTTCTAAAACTACCAATGTGAAAGTATGTCAAGAGGTTGACCAAGCCAAAATTGCATTGACTCTAGTTCGAAATTGGATTTGTCAAAATGAGGTCCTAAATTTAAAGAATACAAAAATTTCAAAAAATCATCATGTGAAGAGATTCTCACTATTTCAAATCCAATCCAACAAATTTTACTGAAAAGATGATAATATTTTCTTGGAATCAAATTTAGAAGGGATTTAAAAATTTTCCTTTCAACATTTATAAAAAAAATATGGGTGATAGCATTGGTGAATCTAATTGTATAGATGGAATCTACAACTTTTATTTGTATATCAAATCCAAAATGTGCTTCCAAATTGACTTTATAATGTGCTTTCTCAAATCGTTAAATTTGGAGATAATTGGATATTTAGAGGTTAATAAACTTGCATACAAAAAAATAGATGGCAATTGTATATAATTTTACAATATGAAAAATGATTGCTTGATGACCCCAAGGACTCTATTTATACCCAATGTCTCTCTACAAGTTAACCTCAAATGGACATTGGGCTTGAATTTGTGAAATGGAAAATCAAGTGGTAGGTTCCTACAAAGTCATTTGAAATGGCATTTTTAATTTTGACGCATGCCAACTGCGATATTGTATATGGTTTATGAAAACATGAATATTCTTCTGTTTAGGGACATGTGCTGATGTGTTAAACTATTCTATCGGAGTTTTGAAATTTAGCAAGTAAGTGACAATTAACACAATATGCTATGCAATTGTTAGGAATTTTCTGAAAAAACATATATGGGGAATTTCAATAAAATGGTATATTCCATAGGCCATTTTCAAGCCATGTGGTCTAAACTAGGAAAGTGCCATCTAGGACAAGTATACATTTCAGACCATGTGGTTTAAACAAAAAAGTGCCAAAGTTGCAAAATGTTGCCATTTTAACAAAATTCCTTGTATATAGTTTATATAGTTAGTGGAAAATTTCAATCAAAGAAGTGTCAAAGTTTGTTGACCCCATTCGAAAAGCCTTCCTACCAAGCATAGGTACTTCTTCAATTATAAGATTCATGTATCCAAAACAATTCCAACACATTTCCACAATTGTCAAATACCATTTTGTAGAGTTGTTTTCTATGAATTCATTTTGATTGTGTATTTTCCATTTTGCTAGACCAATCACAAGATGAAATGTGACACTTGAATTCTAAACCAAAACATTGAATTTACGCCCAATCTAATCCTTGTGTAGAGTGGAAAGAGAAACCAGTCTAATCTCTAGTAGCTTGTGGGATATTTTTTGAGTTTTACCAAACATTTTCCTTTGATTCCCATACTGAACAAGATTTTCAAGTACCGAGTCCAATTATTTTCCTATTTTCCACTCCAAATAGAAATTTTATAGATTTGTTCTCTATGGGGCTTCCGATACTATTTTCAAATTGCAAACAGGTTTGTACCCAATTCTACCGGCTAACAATGAACTAACTTAATTTGAAGGGGCGCATTCGCCCCCGCCCAGCCTTTGAAAACACTGAAATAACCGACCAGACATTGAGTCTCGAGATCATCGACGGCAAATCCGTCGGACTATTAAGTTTCCCACAAGATCAGCACGTCAAGCACCCGGGTTTCCCAACTCGTTCAACACAGATCACTGAAGCCAGAATGCCGGGCCCTGCACGTACAATGCCCAAGACCACGACTTTCAACGCAAATGTCAAAGAGAATCCCTGAAATTCTTCCTTTCTTTTTCTTTTTCAAACAGTCTCCCCAGGCGGATTGAGCATCCCCGCGTTCGTTGGTAGAAAACCTTACATGCAGCGGACCCCAACTCCCAGTCAAGAGACCCGGTCCAATCATCCAATCCCTTCACCACTGGATTCCAAGCTCGTCCGCCTACAAATACAGATCTCCGCATTCCCAATTCTTCATCTCAGACAGGTCGAACTCTCTCCTTCGATTCGCAGAGCATCGAGTTTCAGTCAAACGCACAAAGATCTGATCTGCAACCACGTACGATTGCAACCACAATTAGCTGATCGATAGCACAGTCCATTTCCAGCACCCAATTCAAGTCGAAGTTTTGAGTTTGTGGAAATTCATTGCAGCCAAAGACGCTCTCTGAACTTGAAGGCTGGAAGGAGTAGTTGCAGCCTTGATTAGTCGTGTATAGAGCTGAATTCACTCCTTTGGGGAGCTGGCAGAGCTGCGGATCTAGTGTTGATCCAGAACTCGAAGGAGGCTTGAAGATTCAAAAGATGGCCGCTGTGGAAGACATCATGGCGTCGTCTCTCTACATGAAACATGCCGGATCAGAAAACGTGAAGAAAGCGGCGTCACCCTTCTGCAAGAAAGACTCTGCGGCTGGGGCAGTACTCTCCCGAGACCCTCTCAATTGGGCGAAGACGGCCGCCAAGTTGCAAGGAAACCATCTCGATGAGATCAAGCGAATGGTGGCGACGTACTTCGAGGCCACAGAGGTGGCGATCGAGGGAGTGAATCTGAGCGTGGGTCAGGTGACGGCCATCGCTCGCCGACCCGAAGTGGCGGTGGTGCTGGACGCGGCCAATGCCAAGGCGCGGGTGGACGAGTCCTCCAACTGGGTGCTGAACAAGATCATGAGCGGAGGGGACATCTACGGAGTGACCACGGGCTTCGGCGCCACCTCGCACCGGCGCACCCAGCAAGGCGTGGAGCTGCAGCGCGAGCTCATCCGCTTCCTCAACGCGGGCGTGCTGGTGAAGGGGCACTCGCTGCCTGCGGAGACCACGCGCGCGGCCATGCTGGTGCGCACCAACACGTTGATGCAGGGCTACTCCGGGATCCGATGGGAGATTCTGGAAGCCATGGAGAAGCTGTTGAATGCCAACATCACGCCCAAGCTGCCGCTGCGGGGGACGGTGACGGCTTCCGGGGACTTGGTGCCGCTGTCGTACATTGCGGGGTTGCTCACGGGGCGAGCCAATTCCGTCGCGGTCACCGAAGAAGGGCGGGAGGTATCCGCCCTGGAAGGCTTGCGCATGGCGGGCGTGGAGAAGCCATTCGAGCTGCAGCCCAAGGAAGGTTTGGCGCTTGTGAACGGGACGGCCGTGGGGTCGGCGCTCGCGTCCACAGTCTGCTTCGACGCCAACGTGCTGGCGCTTCTTGCCGAGGTGTTGTCGGCTCTGTTTTGTGAAGTGATGCAAGGGAAGCCGGAATTCGCAGACCCCCTGACACACAAGCTCAAGCATCACCCGGGCCAGATGGAGGCGGCGGCCGTGATGGAGTGGGTGTTGGCCGGGAGCGACTTCATGAAAGCTGCGGAGAAGCTGAATGAAACCGACCCGTTGAAGAAGCCAAAGCAGGATCGGTATGCGTTGCGCACTTCTCCCCAATGGTTGGGTCCCCAAATCGAGGTGATCCGCACCGCCACGCACGCCATCGAGCGTGAGATCAACTCCGTCAACGACAACCCCATCATCGACGCAGCACGAGGGATCGCGTTGCACGGGGGCAACTTCCAGGGTACCCCCATCGGCGTCTCCATGGACAACATGCGCCTGGCGGTGGCGGCCATCGGCAAGCTCATGTTTGCGCAATTCTCCGAGCTCGTGAACGACTACTACAACAACGGCTTGCCCTCCAACTTGAGCGGGGGACCCAACCCCAGCCTGGACTACGGCATGAAGGGCGCCGAGATCGCCATGGCTTCGTACCTCTCGGAGCTCAACTACCTCGCCAATCCCGTCACCACTCATGTCCAAAGCGCGGAGCAGCACAACCAGGACGTCAACTCGCTGGGCTTGGTGTCCGCGCGCAAAACCGAGGAAGCGGTGGAGATTCTGAAGCTCATGAGCTCCACGTTCCTGGTGGGGCTGTGCCAAGCCATCGACCTCCGCCATGTGGAAGAGACCATGCAAGCCGCCGTGAAGCAAGTGGTGTTGCAAGCGGCGAAGAAGACGCTCTTCATGGGCCAAGACGGCGCACTCCTTCCCTCGCGTTTCTGCGAGAAGGACCTTCTCCTCGTCGTGGAGCGCCAGCCCGTGTTCTCGTACATCGACGACGCGTCCTCGGAGTCGTACCCGTTGATGGAGAAGCTGCGAGGAGTTCTCGTCAGCCACGCTCTCAAAGACGCCTCCCGCTCCGTGTTCGAGCAGATCCCCGTCTTCGAGGCCCAAGTGCAAGAGAGGTTGCGTGTTGTGGTGCCCTTGGTGCGGGAAGCGTATGACAACAAGGGCTTGTCGGCGGTGCCCAACAGGATTGAGTCGTGCAGGACGTACCCGTTGTACCAATTCGTGAGGTCGGAGCTGGGCACGCAATTGTTGTCTGGATTGAGGACCGTGTCGCCCGGGACGGAAATCCAGAAAGTGTTTGAGGCGATGTCGGAGGGGAAGCTCATTCAACCTCTTCTGCGGTGCGTGCAAGGATGGACTGGCGCTCCGGGCCCATTCCCCTTGTAAAACCGAAGCACTACAACTTTCATCTTTTCCGTCAGCCGAATTTTGTACTATCATGGAGAGATTCCTTCACTCCTTTTCAATTCGGAGTAGTCACACATTTTTTTCAGTCACAAATTGTGACTCGTGTACTTTTGATGAGCACTTGGTCCACATTGGGCCGTGCTTCAGCATTTCATAACAGTCTTTGGACATCCATCGGACGTCTCCATTTTCCATCGAGAGGTTTCTTCGAGTGTCCCATCAAGCGTGCTTGGAATTGGAATTCAAATATTGTAGCATGCATCTCATGACACCAACCGAAGTCTATAGTTCTCAGGAATTGGTGTTAAGACGTGCTTCCGTCGTAATAGCATTCCCTTCCCAGGATGAAACTCGAGATACTGTTGTTTTGTCTAATAGACCGACAGAAATGAGAAGTACGCTGTAAGACAAAAAGCCGAACTCACGTCTGATGGACTGAAAATTGAAAGGAATTGGCGTCTCGATTCCTGCGCACATTTTGAATTTTTTCTGTTACTATTTTGAATCTCATCCAGCGTTTAAGAGCAGAATCGACACATGCTCTTTCGTACATAATTGATCAGGAGAAGTTGACGCTATGTTGAATACCTTCAGGTTTATATCTCGCTTCAATTGAACTAGAAACGGAATTCTACTGCACAACACCACAGTCAATTGGGATAGCCAATACCTTCAATGTGGAAATGTTGAAAGTACCAAGCTCTCGAAACCAGAACTGGTATAGACTCACGTTTCCGGATGTCCGCCGAAGTTGTATATCTTAATATAAATGAAGCATTAACAGACACAGCAAAGTATGGTGTCTACGTCATGATGCAATATTTGTGGAGAGGAGAGGAACGTGATGGAGGGGCATCTGAAGCTCCAACCACTAGGCAATGGCAAGAGTGCGCTTCAAAATCTCAAAAACTGACAAGCTAGTATTCCATCCTTCATTCAGCGTGCATGGCTATATGTCCTTTGACGACAGAGCTGTGACGAGGACGACCCCACCTCAATCGATTCTCCTCGTGACTGGAAGAGCACGAGGGTTGTCAAAAGTTGACACTGCACGAAAATAAATCCACTCTCATCTGTACATGTTCATATTGTGTGAGGATTGTCAATTCTGTTGAAACTTTTCTCACCAACCTTGTTACAAATCACTTTGCCATAGAAATATCCAGAGCGTTGTACACTTGACTTCACATCAAGCTGGACTTCAACAAGGATAACTTCTGAAATCTACAGGATTCAACTTTTCTCAAAGATCTATTGATTGTCTACTTAACCAAAACTGGTGAAAAACCAAGATCCCATTCTCATAACTGCATAAAGAAACAGTACTTTTGGTCAAACTTAGAATTGATTTTCTGAAATCAATGTCTTTGTCATCTTCTAATATGACTTGAAATTGTCTACAATGTTCCTCATTTATAATTCATCGATGCATTCTTGGGTCACATAGAATTCAAATATGTGTGCTGAACTTTGAAATGTGTACGTAATTGAGTTCATATGATGATTGATAATGCCATGCTGCACGAAACTGGTGAAAGGTTGGAGCACTATAGGATTTGAAGAAAAGGATTCCTGGACTCCAAATTCCATCCTATATGCATTCAAATGCTTCCAGCACAATTGAACATAAATCATCGAGAACATTCATAATGAGAGCAATTGCATTATGCCCTAGCACACTACACCAGCAGGATACAACTCAAGGAGCCTCCAAGGTCACCACTGGCTACCTAGTGAATCTCCCTCGAAGTTCAACTCCTTCCTGCAGCCCATCATATTTAGGGTTCGGAGATACAATAGATTACAGAACCGAGAAATCCTTCTCTGAAAGATCCACTCCTTTGATGTGTAACTGAAACCAATCACGCATCGCATTCTTAGGTATAGAATCCACACTAATGAAAAGAATGAGTGGAGCCAGTACCGCAATCAATATGTATACACTTTGTCATCAACCACACTTGTTTCCTTCATCGGTAGAAATTTCCACATCCAAGTACCCCCTAAATCCAACACTAATTAACAAATTACATGCAATGTCAGTATGACAACTGCAAATGTAGTAACCAAAGAAACCTTCACACTACAAACCATGCTACCTAAGCATTCACATTAACAAAAAGGAATGGGTGTAGGCTACAACAATTAGCCATCTTTTTCAGCTACACTTGTTCCCTTCACTGATGTGGGTCAAAGTAATTCCAAAATCCTACAGTAATAAAAAATTTGCGTGCAATATCTCCTCGACAACTACAAATGTAGCAACCAGAAAAAACTTCACACAAAAAACCAAATCCATGCTCCGAAAACATCCATACTAACACTGAAAGGAATGAATGGAGTCAATACAAGAATCCATAAGTAGGCACATTTCCATCCCTATCAATCACACACGTTTCCATCATCCAAATCCAAAGTAATTCCTCAATTTCACACTAATTAAAAATTGCAATGAAATGTCTCCACGACAAGTGCAAATGTAGCGACCAAGAGTGTAACAAAGAAACCTTCACATTGTAACCAAATCCACGTTCCGTAAGCATCGACACTTACGAAAGAAATGAGTGGAGTCAATGCGGCAATCCAAAAGTATGCACGTTGCCTTTAACCACACCTGTTTCCTTCATCATAAAAACTTCCAAATCCAAGTAATTCCTAAATCTCACACTAACCCAAAATCACATGCAATGTCTCCACAGTAGCTGCAAATGTAGCATCCAGAGAAACCTTCACACTAAAAACCAAATCCATGCTCCACAAGCATCTACACTAACGAAAGGAATGAGTGGAGCCAATGAGGCGATCAATAACTGCGCATATTACCTTCAACCACACCTGTTCCTTTATCATCAAAATTCCCAAATCCAAGTAATCCCCAAATTCCACCCTAACTATAACTTACATGCAATGTCTCCAAGAAAACTGCAAAAAATGAAAGAAACCTCCTCACTAAACCCCAAATCCACACAACCTAACTCAACTAAAAGCAAGGGTATCTGCATTCACCAAGCACGTGAAGTTGAACCACGCCGGCCGCTTCGGCCACCATAGCCTCTTCACCTTCACGCTCGCGTCCACCGCGACCCATATCCCGACGCTCCCCTGCCTCATGGCCGCTCTCAGCGCGTCCGCTGTGGTCCTATTCATGCACTGCTCCCTCACCACCACCCCCGCACTCACATTCCGCCTTTTACCCTGACCTTGATAGAATAGGGGCACAGGCGGAGCTCTCCCCAACAACACACTCCCATACCACGCCGTCACCAGCGTCGTCACGTACTGGTGCTTGAACCCCACCACTCTGCTCGGGTTATGCACTTCGAATACCACCGAGAGGTTCCCGTTCACGAACCACGGCCCCCCGGAGGAGACCTTCAAGCTTGTGTTATTGGTGACGTTGAAATCGTGCACGAGGAGAGATTCTAATTTGGTTTCTGGAGGACGGGAGCCTGTGAAGTGGAGGAGGAGGAGAAGGAGGAGGAGAATGACGGCGGTGGAGTAGGAGGTGAGGGAGCGGCAGAAAGGGGAGGCGAGGGAGTGGTAGCAGGAGAGGTAGCAGGGGGGCCAGGGCTCTGGGCTGAGTATGACTGTGTAGTGGTCTTCGTGGAAGCCTAAGCCGGTGCATTTGTGGTGGGAAGTGGGAGTTTGTGTTGGAGCAGGTGGTGGTGAGGCTGGTGGGTGCACTCGGCGACGGCCCATTGTGATGAGGTGTGATTATTCGCCTGGTGTCTGGTCAAATGGATGCATTCCCAGAGTATATCACGAGCTGGATAGCGGATTTGTTACCACTTGCACTGCCAATGGTCTTGGTGATGTAAGATTCATAATGTTGCATCCTCTGCTCTCTCTGCGCAAGTTCAAAACGCACTCTGTACTTACGTCACCGGAAGTTGCATACAAATGTGGTCAGGAGCAGTGCAAGAAGTGCTGTGAAGATTCTAGATTGCCTTCTTTCCTACAGCCTGCACTCCCCGTTGCTCTTACTGATTGAAGATTCATAATGTTGCATCCGCTAATGTTGTATCCTCTAGAGTCGCATCCTCTGCTCTCTGCACCCAGTTCTAAACTCACTCTGTTTTCTCACTTTCATACTCTGGTATGTCTCCAGAAGCTGCCGCATACGAATGTCGCCACACTCTCTTCTGTCCCGCGAAGTTGCATACAATGTGGTCAGACGGAGTTCAACAAGTGCAAAAAGGATTCGAGATTGCCTTCAATCTTCACTCTTTTGTTGAAGTGCCTGCTAACATTGACCTTGCTATCATTGTCATTGCTAACATCGCCACACCCTTTTTCATTCCAGCTGAAAGGTCCTACCAGGAAGCGCCTGAGAATCTCAAAGCCAGCGCAAAACGCGAGCCTGATCAAATGGATTGGACTTCTGGTTCGACCGCTAGTTTCGGAATAGTGGACCAGAGCATGCTCCCAGATTCATAACACTGGAGTTGGTAATGGCGGAGGCGAAGAATATACAGTATATTCGGTAGCAAGCGCCCGCAACTCCTTCCGAACTGGTTAAGATTCAATGTCATGCACCTATGCAGCTATGTGAAGGATCACATGCACCGAAAGAGACAGATCGAGGGCTTTGCGTTTGCTGATTTCCAGAGAATTGGCGACGCCCAATTTTGCCTGAGGGTGGGCAGGAGATGATCCTGGATGCCTGGATCTAACTCAGATTCGGGTTACTGTACACGCCTTTTCTTTATCCAGTGTGGTGTATTTAATTCCAAAATGAGGTCTTCACGCAGTTTACCACGTGCAGAGGTAGTACATCACAAGCGAAGCGGGAGGTGCAACAGTGCAAGTGAATGTGGCCCTTTCCAGACTGAAACTTAAGTTAGCAGCAGGCCTAAATATATGTAACATGGTTCGTGAGTTGCAGTTTTGTCCTGCAAGCATTGCAAATAGTTTTGGTCAGACTTTGACCCTATCTATTGTTGAAGGCGGGTAAATGTTTTTCTCCTGCTAATTTGGAGGATTTCAAGGTAACCTTTATCCATGGGAGAAGTGACTGTAAATTTCTGGGATCTTGTGGGAAACAGAACCAGCTACCTGGAGCATGTCACTGAAGTAGCAAAATTTTGGTTAGAGGCCAGCGTGAGTGTCGTGAGCCTTGTGCCTTCTTGGATCACAAATCCCCGAGCAGACTACTAATGGGTGGACCGGGCTGTATTCCTCTCCTTTTTATTGCAACTGAACATGTGTCATTTTGTGTTAAAAAAATGAAAAATAAAACAGATCCAAGACTCAGTGAGAATCCGTTTGTTTTAGACTCCACACCAGATTGCATATATAGTATGGCAGGAGCGCGGACGAGAACTACATTCCCGTTTCCTAATTACAGTGTACAATCTTTTCGAATATTTTTAACGCTGTCAATTCTTATGTATACCATCACAGCAGTCCTGTCTCTCCTGCCATGACTGAGTGGTAAATATTTCCATTGTTGTCAATCGATCACCAACTCTATCCCGCAATCTGCTCAACTTGGCAATTAAAGTATGATTCCTTGCAACCAAATTTGTCGCGGAAGCTGGCAGAGCAATTGAACAGTTCAGTATTGTTCTGTTCAGTTGACCCCCCCGAGGTGGAAGTGTAGAACTGTGAAGCTGTCATTGCAAACTTAGAATTTGCACCTGAGTTTATCAATCCCAAAATGACAGAATAAAGATATTATTCTGCCGGCATCAGTGGTAATATATAAAACAAAAGACAGGAACTGACAGCCGAAAACTCGTCTCCAGCTAGCGTGGAGAAGCCGTGAATTCACGGTTTGGGGCCGCCGAACATTTTTGATGCATTTGATTCTGGAAATCAATGTCACAATTGATTTGCATGTCACTCAATGAGAGCCGGTTTGCACCAAAGGCCCTCTAGAATTCTCAAAGCATGTGATTGGTGGGGAGATATATAGGCGTGGTCCAAGTTGGGTTTTTACTTTGGCCAAGGCCCATGCATTAGATGAAATTCAGGTCCTTTAACCCTTAAAGGACTGAATGATCTTTGGACGTACACAAGTAATCTCGCATAGATGCGTATGAAGTTATTTTCTAATGGATGTTCTTGAAATTTTAACACAAGGTGTGAACCAGGGCTCTTTTTTTGGTGAAATTTTGCCAAATCTGTTAGAATGTGACCACTATGAATCTGTCCCTCCAAAATCTGGTATGTGCAATGAAGGCAACACAGGGGACACTAGTCTGAAAAAAAAAAGCCCCGGTGTGAATATGTACCCCTTAAGTGGGGATGTAATTTTTTTCCAATTGGGTGCCCAGATCAAAAGTTATGTTGCCTTAAATTTTTTAGGCAACTCAGGCAACTTGTGCAAAACACCTCCTCTACTTCTGAAATTTGGCAGGTATATAACTTACATGATGCATGATGCAAATGTCAAAAAAATAACCATATGTAGTATAAAAATCTCGCTCTAGGAGGAGTGAAAGGTTGTTGGCCCTATTAGTAAAGCAAGTTCAAAAAAAAAAATTCTCCTTACTTCAAATGTTATAATCTTTCAATCCATATGGTCAAAGTTTATGAAGTTTTTTCCACACATTCCCATAGTAGTCTATTAATAATTAGTACACTTAAATTTTGAGAAAAAAACTTTTTTTTTTCTCACTACCCTAAAAAGTGGCAATTTTTCACAATTTTTGCCTAGAATGTGCCTTGGTCCTTTAGGGGTTAAAGGGTTGTTTCAAGGTTGTTACCTTTGCAATGAACAAGGGCATAGCTATTAGAACATTAAATAAAGAAAGAAAAGAATTTTTTTATAACATTAAAAATTTTCAGATATTTAAAATTTTTAAAATATTGTATGATGTGGCCAAACTCCAACCACATTAGACTCTTCACTCTTGATGTGGGGCAGTTCTTAGAGTTCCCTATAGTCTAGGAACTCAAGGGAATTCACAATCTTGTTCAACTAGTCAATGTGATCTAATGTGATTTTTCATGGATGAGAAGTCCACTTGAAATCCTACATGGCCAAAGTAGGTAATGTTTTGCTAGTTTCTAGGAGCTCTTTTCTTTGACCATCTCTTTGAGGTAGGCCGAATAGATTTTTAGGAGACAATGACAAGCTAAAACCTCACAACCATAGATTTTGTCTACATAATTGATTTGAATTGTGGTTGACAATGTCAAATTTAATAATAAATAGATACAACCTAGCTATGATATCTATTGGATTTGTAACAAGACGGCAAGACCATGCAAAGGAGAATTACTATTTTATGTCTTGGGCTCTTGCTTTTGCATAGTCACATCTAATAAAGTAGGGTACCTTGGGGTGCTTCTGGCCCTAGTGTAAATTGACCCTTAAATTGTCAAACTCTCGAGGGATGTTTTTCACTACATCTCAAGCCCTATTTCTCCATAGTTCACATGTCTTGGATTGTAGAAGGTGAATAAAAAATAGTATAAAAATTATGTGGGACTTGAAATTTTATAATGTGAAGTAAAGAGTCCTAAATTTAAGTTTGAAGTATTCTCATATAAAAAATTATATGGCAAAGACATGTCTTGAAATGGGTCAAAAGCCCCCAAAACAACATTTGGAGGACACTTGTAGTATAAAATTTGTAATAGACAAATCCTCAGATAAAATCAACCTTCAAGGATGGTTGGTTTAGTGTTATTCTTCTCATGTTGTATACTAGGGAATATTCACATACAAAGGTAAAAACTTCAATACCATTGATAATAAAAATCAAACTTTTGCCCCTTGAAAGACAGGTCCATGACCACAAATTTCAAGCCTCTCAATTCATCACTCTTTGTTGCCATTTTACAACAAGATATGATTTAACCCCTAAACACGTTGACATCCATTTTCTGGACAATGAACAGTTTGAAACACCAGTTTCATCCTCCTAACTACTTGGATGAAAGTTATTTTAATTTGTGAAGATACATTATCAAGTTTTTGTCCTATCTAAGGGTTGGATTTGGTGTTACTAGAGTTCATATTTTTCTAAAATTACAAATGTGCAAGTATGTCAAGTGGTGAAACTGCGTTGACTTTAGTTCTAAACTGGATTAGCCAAAATGAGGTCATAGATAGGAAGAACACAAAAATTTAAAAAAATCACCCTGTGAAGAGAACCTCATTTCAAATCCATTCCAACAAATTTTACTCAAAAAATGATAATATTTTGCTTGTAATCGAATTTTGAAGGAATTTTGGAATTTCTCTTTCAAAATTTATAAAAAAATATTGGTGATAAAATTGGTGAATCTATCCGTACAGATGGAATCTAAAAATCATAATCTACAACTTTCATTTGTATATCGATTCCAAAATATGCTTCCAAATAGCACTTTATAATGATTTTTCTCAAATTGTCAATTTTTGAGATGAATCTGGGCGTTTAGGGGTTAATCCCTAAATGTTTTCGACTATGTTTTCACCAAAACTACTCCAAAATTGTCTTTCTAGTACAAGTACCAAATTTTAGGAAAAAAACATTTTTGGACACATGTAATTGTAAGAGCTTGTAGTACATCGATTTGAGAAGATGTCGAAAAAATTTCAGAAATTTCCATTGTGTAGATTGTAAGATATTAGCGTTTGAATTGGTAGAAATCTTTTTTTTGGCCCTATGAAGAAATAGGCAACTACACTTCACAAGGCCACATTTGTGCAAAAAGAATTCCAAAATGGTGGTTACTCTTTGGGATTCATTCTTCAAGGCAATTTGGCTACATGCTTGAAAAAATTCAGATCATTTGAAATTGTACAGCATATAGGGAAAAAAAAAAGTACAAGGAAATAGAGAATGATTCAAATACTAAATTGTGAAGAATTTTGTTATGGAATTGAAAAATGCCAACCCCAATGGTTGTAATGTTGTAATAAACAATCTATATCCTATGATTTTATTTAAATATTGAAAATGGAGTCAAATAAAGGACTTCAAAGTTTATTTTCAAGTAGAGAATCTAAAACTAACCACAAACTAAAACTCCTCATAACTTTCATCTCATGAATCAAAATATATTGATTCAAAGTTTTCCATGTAAATATAAATCTAAAAAAAATTATTTCTTAAAAAAGTGTTTTCTTAAAAAAAATTTGGGCTGCCCAAAGATCAATGAAAATTACATATCATGCAATAATTTTTGAACCATGTAGTCAAAAGTTATGAAAACTATTGGGCCTTAAAGCTACTCCTTAGGCACATGTTCCGTGAAAATTTCAATGATAAAAAAAAAAAACTCCATTCATAGTGAGCTACCCCAAATTGCTATGTTGCCAAAAAAAAGGCAATTTCAGCATTTAGGGGTTAACCCCTAAAAATGTATTTGACTATGTTTTCACCAAAAGCACTCCAAAACTGTCATCTCTAGTACAAGTACCAAATTTTAGAAAAAATACATTTTTGGACAAATGTAACCATAGGATCTTGTAGTGATCTGGTTTGGGAAGATGTGGAAAAAATTTCAGAAATTTCCACCGTTTGGATTGTAAGATATTAGCATTTGAAGTGACAAAAAGTCATTTTTTGGCCCTGCGAAAATCCGGGCACATGCACTCCACAAGGTCAGATCATTATGAAAAAATGTCCAAAATGGTTGCAACTCATTGGATTCATTCTTCAAGTCATATTGGCTACATTCTTGAAAAATTTTAGATCATTTGGAATTGTACAACATATAGGAAAAAAATAGTAAGTTGAAAGAAGTAGAGAATGATTCAAAATACTAAATTGTTAATCATTCATTTATGGAATTGAAAAATGACAATCCCAATGGTTAAATTGTTGTAATAAACAATCTACACCTCAAGTTTTTATTTTTTACCAAAAATATTAAAAATTGAGTGAAATAAAGGTCTTCAAAGTTTATTTTAGAGTAGAGATTCCATTATTACCCACAAACTACCCACAACTAAAACTCTTCATAACTTTCATCTCATTAATCAAAATGGAATGATTCAAATCTTTCCATGTATATAAAAATCAGGAAAATAAATTTCAAATTTTTATTTTAAAAAAAAGTGATTTTTAAAGAAGTTTTTTTTGCTACCCGAGCTGCCCGCCGAGCAATGAAAACAACATATCATACAATAACTTTTTAACCATGTATTCAAAAGTCATGAAAATTGTTGGGTCTTAAAGCTACTCCTCGGGCACATGTTGTGTGAAAATTTCAAAGAAAAAAAATAAAAATTCCATTTGTAGTGAGCTGCCCGAAATCGCTATGTTGCCAAAAAACACCGTTTGGTCCTTTAGGGGTTAAATATTTTTACACTTTTATTTCAAATATGAAATCATATGTGTCATATCCATTTTTTTAAATGTAAATCTTTTGTCAAAATTTGAAAATTATTGTGAATTTTTTAAGCAAACAGTAAAGAAAATTCATATCAAATACAAAGTTTGTTAAAAAACTCTGAAATTTTCACTATAGATTTAAAGTACAATTTACAACATTATGATATAAACCAAAGTTACTATATCATTCTAAAATTAGAAAATCAAAGTGGTATAGGAATTTAGGAATTTTTCAAAATTTCCAATTGGTATAAAAACCAACTTGGTAGGCTTCATTTCATTTGATGGACTCAAATTCAAAAAAATCATTTTCATAGCTAAAACTCACATCAAAAGTAAATGGCAAGGAATGGCCAAAATATAGTTTAGGATAATATGTGGATTAAGCATCCTCTTCTTTACAAAAAAGTCAATAATGCCACAGTGCAATTAGGGAATGTACAAAACTTTTCACTATAAATAAATTCAAGAAACATCTAAAAAAAATTTCTCTATCCTACAACACTTCTTGAAATCACCTAAAGGACCAAAATCATCTAGATCATCCTTACAAGGTTAAGGTATTTTTATCTTTTTTCCCATGAATCAAGGCATTGAGGGGTTGATGAGAATTTTCAAAGAATTCACATATATTCCTTTCCACATAGAACATAGAACAGAAAAAAACATACCTTCTAAGTATCATAGTGGTCTCAAATAATTATGCTATGCTTTAATTTTCTCCTTGTGATTTTTATCCATAGTCATATTCATTTCCTTGCTTCAATAAAAAAAATTGGTATTTTTGTTTTACTTTATCCTATTTTTCTTTTGTGATTTCATCTCTTTTTACTTTGACCTAAGATCTTTTACTTTGGTCATATTTCCAATATAAAATGATGCCATCAAAAGAGAATGAACTATTGTAGAAGACTGCGAGTTCCCACAAGTTCTCCAACTATGGGAACTTGGCCACACCAGCTTGTTGATGTGGTTAGGCGATGGCCACATCAAATAATAATAATAAATTAGTTTTGATTTTTTAAAATATTATTATTTTATATTTATAAATTAAATTAAATTTTAAAAAAATTAATAGTTTTAAATTTTGGCCAACCTTGGGAGCTAGCTTGAAATGGTCTTTTGAAGCAGCTGAATCCCATCTAATGCATTTGTGCAACTTTCATGCATCTTCAAATGTACATTGCTTCAATATATTTCAAGATATCAACTTCGAGTCATTTGACCTTAATTTCTTTGTGTACAAGTTCCAACAATCAATTTAGAGCAACTTCTTCTTGGATAAATGGCATTGTTTGGTTGGACAAGAATAAAAGAAGTTATCTTGACTTTTGCACTCATCACACTAGTAGCCACATCAAGCCTTACAAGTTTCTATGGTATGGCAATTGAAAAGGATTTTGTTTTTCCTAGAAAGCTTCTCCTATTTGGACTATGAGGAAGAAGCCTTCAAGGTCCTTTTGGTCCATTTGGCCCTCACACCCTCAAGGTGGGGGACCTTTAGGACCTAAGCCAAAAAGTACTAGAAATCCCCAAGCAGGGACACATTCACATACACCATGCCACCATCATTGTGTGAAGGGACTACCTGAGCCGCCATAACAAGAATCATTTACATTCTAAGTTATGGTTTTCAATAACAATAGTATAGTATGTGTGAAACTCCAATCCATGCCAAAATTACCAATACTAATAGTGATATGTCTATTTAATTTGGTATTTTGTTATATAAACTAGAATGGATTGGATGATGGTTGTAGATGAACCAACTCAAAAATCCATAGATTTGTGGTAGTTCTACATCCAATAATTCCATAGTATAACTTATATAACTTGTAAACAATAGATGGATTTGGTTTAGAAGTTACTAATTGTACTTTCAAAAAGACTCTTTCCAAATATAATAACCATATTGTTTTTGAGTCTCTTTGTAAAAGGTTTTGTTATGTGATTCAAAAAATGAAGGGTACTTTGACATCTTGGAATGAACACTTCTTCAAAGATTTCTTTCCATTTCTTCAAATTCAACATTGCATTTAAGACCCTCCAAAAATGTTGCAAACCAAGTTGTATGATTTGTATAGTCAAAAATCACATTTCAATCAATTTTGGTGTTTCTATTGTGAAAGTTGCTACTATGTGAGCTAGGATCTTCAGCCCATAAGGCTAAGAGTTTGGACATCTATATTATAGGTGTGTATATTATATACACCTTCCGTGATTGTAGTGTGACTGTATTATAAATACCTATATTATAGGTGTATTTGTTATAAACACCTTCAATGATTGTAGGATATGTACTTACACCTAGACTTAACCACTAAACCCTTAAAGGACCGAATGACCATTGAACGTACTCAGCTAATCTCAGGTAGGTGTGTATGAAGTCATTGTATAACATATGTTCTTCAAAATTTGATACAAGGTGTGAACATATACCCTCTAACTAGGACTGTGATTTTTTTTCCGATCAGGTGCTTGGATCAAAAGTTATGCTGCCCTAAACTTTGTAGGCAACTCGGGCAACTTTGGGTAGCATGTGCAAAACACATCTTTTACTTTGGAAATTTGGTAGGTGTGTAATTTATATGATACAAGATCCAAATGTCAAAAAAAATAACCATGTGTAGTGTAAAAATCTCACTTCAGGAGGAGTTAAAGGCTGCTGGCCTTGTCGGGTAAGGTTGAAATTTTTTTTCCCCTAACTTCAAACATTACAATATTTCAATCTGTAAAGTCAAAGTTCCTGAAATTTTTTCCACACATTCCCATAGTAATCTAGTGCAAATTTGTATAGTTGAATTTTGAAAAAAAACTTTTGAAAACTTTTTTTTTTCGTTGCCCTAAAATGTGTTAATTTTTCACAATTTATACCTAAAATATGCCTTGATCCTTTAGGGGTTAAGACACATACATGCTCACATTTCTATGCTCACATACCAACATCGTTGGGTTGCCCGCTAGGCATCATTGAAGGGTTAAATATGTGCAACAATCAAAGGGACACTAAGTTAATGAGTCACCCTAACTGTTGAGAAAACTTGTTGAGAGAACGGAGGATGTGATATTAGAGAACATGAATACTAGTCAAAGAAGTCTGAGCAGAGTGCACTCGACTTTCATTCTTTCTTTACACCATCGTCTTCTAGCCTTAAACCCTAAACCTTACCCTTGATACAGAGGCTGCAACCTTGTATCAAAGGCTGCGCTCTCTTATACAAAGAGACTGGGGGACCGCCATCGCCATCACCATCTCCGTCGCAATGGGCAAGAAGCAAAAGAAGCCCGGTAAGGGCAAGGAGAAGACCGAGCGCAAGACTGCCAAGGCTACTGAGAAGCGAACTCGCCGCGAGGAAAAATTAGTGTCCGAGGAGGACGACATCGACGCTATTTTGGTACTCCTCTAGCTGAATTGTTTCATCTTTCCTCCAACCCGAATTTGATCTACTACTACTCTGCTCGATCAGTTTGCATTTCTTTTCGACTGATTCTTGAATCTATCGATGAAATGCTCCATATTGTTGGACTTGGAGTGGTGAGCAGGGGTTTAGGGATTTTCAGGGAATTGCATGAGAATGACAATGGAAACCATGAAGTAGGGTGCATTAGAGGGATCCTTTAGGTTAGTATTTCTGCTTTCTTATAATCTTAGCTCTGGAATTGTGAAGCTTGCAATTTGAGTGATTTTGTTGGATTAGGAATGCTCTGCTTCGGCTTTGAGTTTTTTGAAATGGAGTAGAGGCTAGCGAACTTCGGCTCGACAGGGATTTCGACGTTGTAGTGACACGAGTGTTGCTGCCTGTGTGTGTGTGTGTGTGTGTGTGTTGTGATCAGGCTAAAATTCAGAAAGAAGAGGCTAAAAAAGTGGCAGTACAAGTAGATGAGAATGTGCCTGCTCCCTCGCCTCGGTGCAACGGATCGGTGAGGAAAATCTCATGAATTTGATTACTCTATCAATCAATCTACTAGAGAGAATAAAGTTGTATTGAGACATCTTGACTGATTCAATGTATAGTTTCAATTTTGTTGATGTCCCACTTTTTTACTTGAATCAAAAGCGTTGTATCTGTCGGCAGGATTGTAAGACTGAAATTGTAGATGAGTTTCTGCAGATGACAGTGAATCCTCTCAAGGACTCTGAGCTGATCTTTTATGGAGGGGAGTACTATAATGGTGATAAAGTAAGCGTGCTAAGCACTGGACTTTTCTTTGTGATTGCAGACTGTAGTTGAAATTTCTGTGCAGCGTGGATGTGTTGTATTGCTTGAGAGGCCTTTGCGACTTACTGAAAATTCTCTTTGTCAGACTTTTGTCTATGGTGATTTGTACAGGTACAACGTGGAAAAGGGTGATTGGAAGCTGGTGTCAAGCCCCAACAGTCCACCCCCTCGCAGTGCCCACCAAGCTGTTGCCTGGAAAAATTCTCTCTTTATTTTTGGTATGTTAACTTCTAATCTCGTTATAATGCAGGTTGGTTTATGCTATTAGATGCTTTATATATTTTTGAACGATGTTCTCTAACGTTTGGAGAGGTCATATAAATTCGATATCTTGAAGTCTATTGATCAAGAACTTTAGAGTCGTTTGTTAGATGCACTGTCAAATTCTCTGTGCTGGACATGTTTGCAGGCGGAGAATACACCTCTGTAAATCAAGAAAAGTTCCATCATTACAAGGTACGAAAGTGCATGTTTTCTAGAAAGCAGTTTCTCTTAGAAAGTCTCAATAATTCTATATCTGGATTTGAATCTCTGTAATTTTTTATTAAGTCTTGGAGGGAACAGGTTGATTACTCATTCTCAATTTTTGCTTTTTAGATACAAATGCGTCAACCCTCGTCGCTTTCTGTTGAGTTCTAGTTGGTGCTTGCATTCTGAGTTGGAGAGTAGCAAGTGATGTTTTTCACTTGATTTTGTTGTGAACGATTGTATATGTACGATTCAATATTTTTAGTGATTATTCATTATTGATTTATTGTGAGCAGGATTTGTGGAAATTAGATCTCAATACAAACGTATGGGAGCAGTTGAATCTCAAGGGTGCACCAAGCCCTCGATCTGGACATCGAATGGTGCTTTCTTCGCCTCAAAGTTAGAGCTTTTAAAAAGCAGTATTTGCTATTTTGTGTGATTGAACCAGTCTCTCAACCTTAACTCTCCCTTTAGCAAATAAGTAGTTGAAAGTGGTCATAGTCCTTGCTAGAGTTTGGAGTGATTTTGGAGAGTTAGGATGGCTTTTGTAGATATTTTGTAATTTGAAAGTTTGTGGTCTGTACAGGTGCTTTACAAGCACAAACTTATTATCTTTGGAGGCTTTTATGACACTCTTAGAGAAGTCAGGTATGATTTATACATCTGGAAAAGCTTGTTAGTATCAACTTGGGATTTAAGCTAGAAAATTTCACTTCTTTCCTTCCCGAATATCAGATTAGTAACTGCGCCATAACATTGACCCGCTTTAGTAATAATATCAACTTTAGTTTCCAGTTTTAGGCTTGGTTAGAGGGTTAGAAATTACATGTTTTCTTCTTGACATGGTGCAGGTACTACAACGATCTTCACGTGCTTGATTTAGATGACTACAAGGTATGATATGTATGACACGTTGGCAATACCTTGAAAGCTTCTGAGACACAGATATTTCTCGTGATAGGAATCTAACTGCACTGTAGAAACCTGTCATTAAGCTACTCTTTTTTGCTTTTGCAGTGGCAAGAGATCAAACCGAAACCAGGAGCTGCTTGGCCCAGTCCAAGAAGTGCATTCCAATTTGCATGCTACCTAGATGAGGTCTTCTATTTAATTTTATTTTCAAAAACCTTGATAAAAATTGTTGTAGTGCGCCGCATGACTTGGGTATTAGAGAAACTCATGTTTGTTTATTTAAGGCATGTGTCTGAATGTGAAGATTTATGAATTGCAGATCTTTTTGTATGGAGGGTATTACAAGGATGCCATGAGTGATAAGGACGGAATAGAAAAAGGCGTGGTACATGCAGATATGTGGGTGTTGGATCCTCGTTCAATGGAATGGAATAAGGTGAATTTATAGTGTTTGAGAGCTGTCAATTCAGCACACCTTGCGTTTCGGGTTTAGTTTTACAGCACATGTGTATAGCTTACTTTGTTTTGTTTTGGCATTTGTTTGAGGAAAATTTCTTTCTCCTGATCAGGTTAAAAAGCTGGGAATGCCTCCTGGGCCAAGAGCAGGGTTTTCTATGTGTATTCACAAGAAGCGAGCTATTTTATTTGGTGGTGTGGTTGACACTGAAGAAAAAGGTAATTATATGTCTGATTCTCTGCGTATCAACTCTATAGAATAGCAGGCCACTATAGGGATGTTTGATTGAACATAACAGCGGGTTATTGATTAACAGTCTTTATGTGATATTACTTCTTCTGCCTGAGCTCATGGAGATTTCTTTTGTCTTTACATTGTTTAGACATTTGATCGATCTTATTGATATGTATTTCGAGTTCTGCATTCGCTAAATTAGCATTAGACAGCCTCGGATGAGAAAAGTCTATTCGTGATATTGGAAACTATTGTCAAGTTCCTGTTGTAGAATTATTGGCTGATGTTTGACACAGAACATTGTTCGGTAATTAACCGTTTGGTGCGCATATTGTCAGATATTATACGAAGTACTTTCATGAATGAAATGTATGCTTTTCAAATGGACAATCGACGGTGGTAAGTGTTTAACAACTTCTGCCGTGGTTGATACTTGTATGTAGATAGGCATCCACTTGTCCAGATATCAATATTAGTCAAAGAGTACTGGGCAACTTGCAACTGACCATACAGGTGAATGACCTTTTACTACTTTTCTTGCTGACCAGGTTTCCTTTGGAACTGCGAAGACCAAAAATTCCTAAAGGCAAAGTAAGTTCGCTTATGTCGTAGCACAACTTTGTTTTGAGTCCTATGACGCAACTTGAAAGCTCTGAGATCCACTGCTGATAAAAAAAATTTAACTATGCTGGAATTTTAAGGAGTGAATCTTTTGTATAACACTGCCAAGGGTTATAGCTTCTAGTATTTGATTCTCATGAACACTAGAGGACTTTGTGTATGACAGCTTGTGGTGTAAAGTCCAAGCTCTGTATAATTTGACAGTGTCATCGTTCTAGCAGGCTAAAGGTCAGTCTGGACCAGCAAAGAGCAAAAAACAGAAAGGAAACGGAGGTGCGATAAATATTGAAGAAGCTGCACCAGCGAATGATGTTGGTATGGACATTGAGATTGATGATGTGAACATCCGTGAGACTGAAGGATTGGCTAAGCGCATTGAAGATAATGTTGTGATCGATGATACGGATATTGGGAGCGTAGACCCACTGAGTGCAGCTGCTGAACTTGAACCTCAGGTTAATGACCATCTCTGTGCTGGTTTTTGGTTTGAGATATATTCGGCATTCCATGGACGGGTGCCCTCGCATTCACAGAGATTAGTGTTGAGAGCTTTTAAAGTGATACTACAAAATCTGCAATTACGTCAGTGTGCTCACAGAAGAAGTTGTGTCTTGATTCTTGCAGATTGTGAAACCGTGCGCCCGCATAAACAGTTTAATGGTTGTAGGTCGTGACACGCTCTACTTGTATGGAGGCATGATGGAAGTTGGAGAACGGGAAGTGACACTGGATGACTTGTACACAATGGACTTGAACAAGCTCGATGCTTGGAATCTAGTTATTGAGGTAGTTCCTTTAGACCTGCTTCTAATTACTTTTCTTGCTCGCTACATCATTCATTCTATTTATTCTTTCATTCTATTGAGTGTCATCCATTACTAAATGTGCCACCAAATAGTGTGCCATACGGTATATGAACCTCTTTGTTGAATAGTGTACTTGGTTTAACCTTGGGACCACCATCAAAAGAGAGGATAGATAGGCGTTTGAGTGAAAAGTCGATCAATCAAGTGACTTGGGATTTATGTTATTTTGCTAAATGATACTCCAATCTTGTACATGGTGTTCAAATTACCATTAAATCTATGGATAGTATATCACACACTACGTAGAATAAACATTTTATTGGTGTTCTCATTGTGCTTAACAGTGTAGTGGCACCTTGTAATATGCTATTTCCTGGTTTGGTCTGCAGGCCACAGAGACCGACTGGGTTGAAGTTGAGGATGATGAGGATGATGATGAAGACGAGGATGAGGATGACGATGAAGATGATGAAGACGAAGATGAAGACGATGAAGAGGAAGATGATCAGAAAGTAACCTCTTATGTGTTTCTTCAATCCTTATTCTAATCTGTGAATGTGTAATATGTTAGATTTCACATTTTACTGGATGTGATACTGATCTCGAAGCACTCTTGAAATTTCACCTTGTAGGCTGGAAGTTCTACACTGACGCCAGCAGAAGCAGCAGCGGCTCTTCTCAGAGGTGAAGGCAAGAAGCTCCAGCGCAAGGATAGAAAGGCTGAGATAGCAAGACTACGTGCGGAGCTTGGATTGGCAGATGCTGCTCGAACACCTGCAGTATGTGCTCTATTACTTGGAATTTGTGTCACCATATTTAGTTTCTCTGGGGATCACCCTCTGGGTTTTACATGTGTGTTTTATTACTCTATGAATTCTTATGCAATTTCAAAGTGAGATGTAGACCACTGTGAGTGACCATAGACAAGCCCATTTCCATTCAAAGATCAGTGGTCATATACATGTAGCCAACTCATGCTTCCACCACTTGATAATTAGTCCTACCAAGTATTCTTCAGTCCTACCAAGTACTGGAGTATATGAATAGATGAGTTCCTGTTCTGTAACTACATCTTACCTGCAGGTTATAATTGTAAGAGTAACTACGTCTTCAATTTGGAGTCGTTTATGCCTAGATGTCCCTGATCCGATGGTACTTGATCGACTTACTTCAATACTTCGCTCTTGAGCAACAGTGACTGACATGAAAATGAAATGACTTGCAGCCTGGAGAAAGCTTGAAGGGTTTTTTTGCACGAACTAGTATGTATTGGCAGATGGCAGCATACGAGCATACCCAGCACACGGGTAAAGAGCTACGGAAAGATGGGTTTGATTTGGCAGATGGCCGTTACAGGGAGCTCCGGCCAGTCCTTGACGAGGTACACAATTCTTTTGCTTACCCTGTACTTCATGCTTTTAAGCTCCAAAGTATTATATTATTTTGCAATGATACACACCAACTTTATTCTTAAACCCCTCAAGGACAATTTGGTCTTTCTACGCCATTTGGAGGTTTGGGTAGGTTCCTACAGTCAATTTTGAACAAATCTTTCTGTAATAAATTTTGACACAAGGTGTGGTACATGTACCACCTGGTCGGGAACATAATATTTTTTTCGACCAGGTGCCTAGTATCCGGATCAAAAGTTATGCTGCCCAAAAAAGTCGTTGTAGTTAGGGCAATTAGAGAATCTTTTACTAAATTCCACATCTACTTCTGAAATTTGGTGGGTATGTAAATCATATAGTATAGGATGCAATTGTCAAAAAAATAACCATGCAAAAATCTCCTGCTGACCCTATTGGGTAGGGTTGAAAAAAACTTTTTCTCCCAACTTCAAACATTATAATCTTTCAATCCTTGCAGTCAAAGTTTCTGAAAAATTTTCCACTCATTCCCAATTTAGGCTAGTAAAAATTTGTGTGGTTGAACTTTCTTTCTTTTTCATTTTTTTCTTGCTGACCTAAAAAGTGGAAGTCAGTGGAATTGGAAGTTTTTGACAATATATGCCAAAATGAGTCAGTTCATATGGTGTTTAACTCTTGGGAAGACTTTTCTATCGTTGTCTAGTCCTTGAATTTTCAATGTTCAAGTTCCAGGTACACCATTCGTTCTATTTAGTGTCATCCATGATTGAATGTAACACCAAAATAGCGTGCTGGAGAGGAAATGAATTTTCCTTGTTAAAAATTTGCATGAATAGTCGCTCGACAGATGAATGTTGTCAAGACAAGATCGACGGAAAGCTGAGTAAAATGCTGTTCATCGACAGATACATTAATCACGCACTGTATCGAATGAATAGTTTAGCCAGCTTCTAAATTTTACTTCAAATATTCGTAGAGACGTACACATCTGTCGTGTTAATCAATTTTGTTTGTGCAGTTGGAGAAGCTGGAGGCTGAGCAGAAGGCGGTAGAGGCCGAAGAAGCGAAAACTCTAGCAACACGCAAAGGCAAAGATAAGGCCAAGCGAACAGCTAGGTAGCACGCTTTCCATTGGTATGTTTTAAAGTACCACATCTGTAAAGAGATTCATTCTCTCACGTTTGTGGCCACAGTTCTGAGGCTGAATTATTTTCTTCTATTAAGGCGACGAGTGGCATTGTGTCGAACCATTCCTCGACTAGTCTTTCTGGCTTTCTGCCTAAATGCCGGTACAATTTGCAACAATCGGATGGAGTGGGTCTTAAAAAACATTTATCTGGGTCCGCTTTGGGGAGTTGAAAAGTCTTTGCAGATTTTGTTTCGGAGTTCAAGTCAGTTCCCCAGTAGTTGACCGCCCATTTGTCAAAAAGTCATTGACTTGTCAAGATTTAAAAGTCTATGCCAGCAGTTTATATTTTCCTCGTACTGTATCTGTCATGATGCATAATCAAAATTCTGGAAAGGTTGTGGAATAGTGAATACTTTACATTATTCAGCAATGAACAGGTGGTGTCTTCAGAAGTTGTTAAGGGAGACGTACCCATTTCCAAGTGCCCATCCAACAGCGTGCCTTAAAATATCTTGAAATTAAGTAGATATTCAATTCATGTATTGTACATAAACATTAGAATATAGTTTCAGAAATCTAAGAAGTTAGATTTTGTAAAATCTCACAATCAAATCATAAGATATCCAAAATGTGTACATCAAAGTGTTTTGTAAACTTTTCCAAATTGCCAGTAAGAGCCAATGACAATTTAATAATGAAAACTATTCTAGATAGTTCAATTTTTAATGGATGGGTAGTGACTATGGAAATCATCCCTTTCGATAGTGTGAATCATTGGTTTAAAAAAATGCAAATAGATTCATTGGAAGTCAAACTATTGTACAAGACCTCCCCTCTTCATACAAGTTTTTGAAGGCAAATAGTTGCTCTATTGTCCTATATACAAGGATTCCTTGTCATTGATCAAACAAAAAATAGCCATCACATCATTTAAATGTTTATCATCCAATTACAAGCCCTATTTTAACCTTTTAAGTAAGAACTGATCCCCAAAGGTGGATTATGAATATTTTTCAAGAGTTCTTTGTGGATTAACATTAAATGAATGAAGTACATCTAGGCAGGTTGAAACAACAAATTTCGTCTAGTCTTAAAGCATTGTCAATCATGCTTCATGATTTTTGTCCAAGGTTTTGAATTAATTCATACAAGCATGGGAAGAAAAGAAAACTTGCAAAAATGAAAATCTCACGCTACATTCTTTTCAAGCCATAATTTAATTTACCTAATAGCCTCCAAATCCACATTCCGTTACTTTTCAAGCCATAATTTAATTTATCTAATAACCTCCAGATCCACATTCCCTTCCCTACCAGACTTGTGGCTGATGTCGTTGACATGACATGTATCATACCACCAAGCATTCAGTTGTTCGTTTCTTAATTCTCCCTCCAGTTCCTCTTAATTTCATCGAGTCTTCCAAACACTTATTTCTCACGCAGTCACGCTTTTCTTTTTTCCTGTCGGCTCATCTGAGGGCTGGAACTCTGGTGCTGGTTCTGGAGGCGGCGGCGGCGGATTCTCTTGACCTTGAGCCCATATTGGTTTCTCGAACTCTCTTAATGGAAATTCAGCACACCTTCTCCATGAGGCAAGAGATTCATCAGCTACATCCGTTAGCCAAAGAGAGAGTTTGGTTATGTTATATTCCCTTTCGAATAAAATTTTCCCATGCTCTGCTTCCACTTTTGCCTTCGCTAGATCCAACTCTTCATCTGTCACGTGACAATACACCAGACTCATGTGCGGCATGTATTCTGCCACATAACAAGACAGACCCCAAAGCAGTTGATAATTGTCAGCTTAACCAACAGAAATAAACTTTTCAACTGTAATAGACCAAGACAAACCCAAACTCAAGCTCATAACGGTCATTCTTCATGTTTAAGAACCTTCTCGGATAGCCTATTCCTACATTGTGTACTAGCATGGGTACTATATCACTTCACACCTACCGCAGTAGCTTTGTTTGGTACCATATATCCATACGAAGAAACAGCGAGCATCGACTATGAACTTCCGGTAGCATGCTATCAGATAGCCTTGAAAACAATGTCTGGTGGAACAGAAATAATGTTCTCCACTCCACATACACACCAGTTACATGTACTAGCACAAGCACAGGCCAATGAACTATTAAAGACAAATGATCAACAAACCTCGCAATTCAGAGCACATTGTGCTGAAGATGGCTTAATACGATAGTCGGAAAAATAAAAATGAATTTCGACCTCTGGGAAGTAATGAATTACCGTACCCGTACTATAGAATCGTAAAAATATCACGAAGAGTAGATTTCTATGAATCTAATGTTGCTGTATAAACTCATTGAGAAAATAACAACGGAACACTTCTAAATCCATAGAAAATGAAAAAATGTTGAAACCATGCAAGCCAAGAAATGAGACTCAACGCAGAAGAACATGATAGCAGCACTAAAAAGAAAACCTAGGGTTGTAAGGAAGTTCAAGATTGTAAAGAATGGAAGCTTACTTTCTCTGATCTCTTCGAGGTTGCTGTCCTCCTTCAGCTGATTGAAACATCCCAGAGCTTGTACATGTGCACCAACCACCTGCCAAAAACAATTCAGCGCAACGATCTAGAAACACAGATTCTTCAAAGCAGAAGTCTGATGTACGCAACGAGCAAAGTCTCCTTTTGGCTTTGGCCAATGCATCAATGCTGCATAATTTGTGATTACACAAAAATCGAGCAGTATTAGGGCTATGCTACTCAATTGACATGGACAGAACAAAATACCTCATCAGTTTTCTCGATAAGTAGGTAGACGCACTGATAATAAGATCCTCCACTTGCAACCTTCTTAACTTTGAGTGTAAAAGGCAAAGTGGATTCACAGAGTGCCTTAAGATTGTTTTCAGCATCTGGCCACTCGCTGTAATGGGCGCCCAGAATTGTCACATGAGGCAAGAACATAGGGCCTTCATGCTGCTCCTTCAGCTGCGTCATTACTAAATGCAAAGATGGATCATAATCAGCGGGTTCAGCCCACACCGAGTAAAACCCTGGAGGAGGAGGTGGTGAAGGAGGCGGGGGTAGGGGAGGGGGAGGAGGCTCCTCTTCCTCCACTTCTTCACTCCCTCTCCTTTCACTCTTCCTCTTCTCCTCTTTCGGCGCCATTCAAGGCTTCTTAGATCCTAGGTCTGCCTTCTTCCTCCACTTAGACCTAAAACAATAGAATGTTCACAAATCGTATACTCGTTCTAACTACAAATGCTAACCCTAAAACAATCTCAGGTGCCTGAAAAGCCAAGCTGCAAATTCCACTTCCTAACAACGCACTTCCTTGGCCACCCACACAGTATCCCAGCCCGTTGATCCTCTATCGCGAGGCATATTCCACTTGGAGATGCTTGATCCTGCAGTGAAATTGGTGGAAACTTCCAATCTATTACCCCGTACAACCGAGAGTTTGACCGAATTTTGAAAATAATTTGTCTAGGTCAGACTAATACAACATTTTCCTAAATATGATGCAATTACGGTACGATTCACTCTACAACAACATTTTCTTATACAAACTGCAATCGCGGTAACGTTCATGCAAATTACTGTACTTTAAAACAACATTTTCTTAAACAGAGTGCAATTATAATACGATTCATCGCGTAATCAACAGTATAAACACGACGTCACATTCGCAGTGCCATCCTAATTGACGACACAAACAAAGCCTTCGCTGTCGGACTGCATACGATTTCAACCAACACTTGCAGGACAACGACAAGAGTCGAGGCATGGAACAAGCCAGGCCTGTGATGATTAGGTCAAACTGAGTCTATTAATCTATCTTAACGTACACGGCTCTGCAAAATCCTTCTCAACCAACAGAGACTCCATCCACACGAATATTATGTACCCTAAAAGGTTTCAACCAATCTTTGGTCGGCTTCCAGAAGCCGCACGGAGAGCAAGACGACATTTGACGTAAATACCAAGTCGAAAAATTCGATGATTACAACTTTACAAGGAAATTTCGACGATATAATTAAAGAAAATAGCGACGACGACCTACCGCGCACCTCATGGAATTGAATGCACGGCATATGACACTGCAGACACACAAACGCCGCTGCAGAGCGGGTCCGTCCGTCATGCACAATTGCACATGACTGAGCTAAGCAAAGAGCGCCAGGACACACGTGCCGTCATTTGGCTGGTGTCGCCTCTGCCATTTGTCCCGTGTCCTCGAAGTCCTGGACTCCTGGTGTCGCGTCTCCCAGACGCTCTGACATACGCCGTGAGGCATGCGGCATCAATCAATTGCGGTCAGAGGGTTCCCCAAATCTCCCGGACTGACATTGGGAGATCTTGCGGCACGACTTCGGTTCTTGCCTCGCGTCGGACTCTCGGCGCTCTTTTTATTAGTGCAGCCGCTATGAGCGCCTACAGTAAGTTAATCATAACTTATTTGGTTCTGTTCCCAAAGTGACGAAGAGTTTCCTATCATGTCCACCATGACTTCGCAGACTGGTGCTATCCTCTGGCAATCATGTACAGTACAGTGATGGCGTTGGGACTTGAAGATCAAATGCTCCCGGCGACCAACAGTCGTCGCCGCCATAGCCATCAAGCCCTCGCGATGACGGTGATGATGCTTGTGAAAACATCGCGCATGTCGGAGTGCATCTTTTTCAATGTAATGATGGGAAGAAGGTTGACGGAAAGAGCTCCGAACCCTTACCCTTATGATGACCAAATTGTTTTTGAATTCTTGCATCTTTTTTGTATATCTTTGTACAATTGTATTATTTATCTCAATTTCATCAAATTTGTCATAAAGGAAAAGATATTCTTTTCTTGATGATTTCGATTATTTTTATTATTATGAATGAATGAAGCACTTGAGGGTTAAACAATAAATTTTGTTCTCTCTCTCAAGCTTCAATAGTTATCAAAAAAATTAAACATGTAATTTTTTCTCCCATGGAATATTCTATATTTGATAATTGAAAATTAAAGTGTAATCTTTATATAGTTCTTTGAAGTAATTCCTTTATAAAATCATTATAATTAGACAATTATTAAAAATAGTATTAAACTTTGACTCAAACAAAGATAATGGTGATTAAAAATCAAAATGTAATTGATGTATTTCTTGAACTTGTATAAAGAGAAATTTGATAGAAAAGGCAGTTAAGTATAGGATGTAGTGAGCTTTTGTGATGTTGCCTTCAAAGGGCCACAAAAGTTGTCGTTTTAACAATTTTAGAAATATTCAAATTAGAATTAGAATTGACAATTGGAGCTATTTTCTTAATTGAATTTTACTAAATATATTTTTGAAAATTATATGGAATCTATTGTTTGGCTTCAAAAATGTCCTCAAGTTGATAGTGTCATTTAAGATTAATGTGTAACTTCTTATATTTGAAATCATCTAAGAAATTTTAGAGCTTCCTTGCAATCTTATTTTCATAATGATTTATTGAAGATTGTCAAATTTTAAGAGAAATCCCATAACCTCCAATCCACACTAAGTGGCTCTGAGTGTTTGGATAAGGTGGAGATAGGTAGGACGTTAAATCCTCCATTCGAATTGGGCCCCATAGGGACAGATTTACCTTGGAGAAAATGCAGGAATTTTTTATTTTTTGCACATTATTTCTTTTGCAAATTCTAAATTCGTATTAGGAATCAAAAACCCCAAATTTGGTGGGAGAGGTCCAGAACATTCCCTACACATGGTTCAAAATAGGGCGCATTTGTCATTTTTATCATAAAATTACCATGCAAGGCCCAGTTCGAATGATGGATTTTAACATCCTACATGTTGTAGTCAATGTATTTTTTCCAGTGATTTGTTGTCAATTTGCACCAAAATGATAGGCCCCTCACCAAGCCCATAGAACAAAAATAGTAAAATCTTGAATGAAATCGCCAAAAAAATTCAAATTAAAAAAAACTTGGATGAAATCGCCAAATTGTGGATGAAAACAAAATTATGGATATTGTATGTGATATGTGCTAATGTGATTTTTCTATCCAATATGTGGATAAATGTTGAAATTTGGAGCACCAACTAAGACATCTAATATCACCACTTTTGGCACTTTACAAAAAATGAAAAAAAAAATTCCAAAAAACTGGCTGTAGTAGGAAGCATTGGTGGTAAATGCCAACGCATGCAGTATGTTGAGAAATGTGCATAACAACCCCACCTCCCAAATATTCGTGCCTTCAATAAATCATCACCTCGGATCCCAAAAATTGCAAGGAGTTATCCAAACTCTCTCACTCCCCCATGTTCAGCTTATATTACTGCCAAGTTAGAGCATTCTCGGTAATTTAAAACTATAAATATTGGCCCTCCAGATATACTTCTAACTTTGGAATGGTATATTATAAAAACTTGAAATGTGTGTCATTAGAAGTGCATCCTCAAAGCACTGAGTAGGGACAAGAAAGTGATTCAAAATTAGACGTTGAACAACTCCTTCGAAAACAGGTATAAGTATGTTTGATTGGAATTGAACAAGAATTGCATATTAATTATGCAAGACAAAAGATGCCAATTGTATTTTATACTAGAATTAATCGTAAAGGTCATCCCCAATCCTAACAATGGTATCATTAAAGGAAGATTTAACGAAGAGAAATAGTACAAAAGAAACACATCACCAAACTCCATTGAACCCCATCAAACCCCAGTTTTGGTGTTAGCTCCAAAGAGTTTCATCATGTAAGGTAGGAGGTACAAAAAATGCCCACTTAAGAGCATTTTGGCTTAGGATGCCTTTCATGTTGATCAAAGCATTTTCTAATAAATTTTCAAAGAAAAAAGAGAGGGAGACACATTCATCACAATTTGATTTGTAATTTTTAGAGTTAAACTGAATTAGATATGATTTCCTAAAGATCACAACAGTAGGGTACTTTTTGAGTCCTTAGGTACTACCATGAAATGTCAAACACTTGTCCTTTATTGGTGCAAATGGAGTCCCAAAATGAGGGTGTGCATTTAATTGTTTAGGATGACATAAAGTCTCCCACCACTCATAACTCCACCTGATTATGTGCACTGAAATTTTGTCAACTTCCTAATCAAACTCAATCCCAAACCATTCCTAAAATTGTACAATGAGAATCCCAAATTGGCACCAATACTTCAATGGGCCATTTTTCCATTCCTACAGTGACAATTCCTGGTACACTCCAGGAACAGTTCTTGAAGCATGGGCAGAGTTTGCACCTCCTATCTTACCTTATTTTTCTCAAACTCCAGCTCCTCGCTAGTTTTGCATTGCACACACTTTACGATGAACTCTATTAAATTATGTCAAAATCGTTGAATAGCACAATAGGCAGTTTGTAAGATCACTGGGCCCTAACTTACTGTACACTACACCGTAATCAACACTCCTTGCACAAAACAGACACAGAAGGCGCAGAAATCCATAAACTTCATACTATTGTCGTGACTCATGAGTTGACTCTCATTGCAAATTGCCTGTTCAGTAAAGCTTAATTTAGCTGTTCCTGTCAGCCACAAGTGGCCTGACGGAAGAGCTAATAAGTTATGACAGACGAAAACAAAACACACACACGCGCAGACAGTGAAGCTTTGCAACAACAGCTGAAACTTCTTCTTCTTTTTTAATTTTTTTGTTCCTTTTTTGACACAAACAAGCTTAAAACGGAACAGAATTCAACTACAGAAACTTCCATTGGGAATGAGTTATGAGGAGTACAATAGCCGAGACTTCAAGACTAGGAGGTGGGGTTGGTGAAGAAAAGCCATATTATAAGCTACTCTTGATGAATACTCGTAGAGATGAACAGTCCACGGACCAACTTCTGAGTAATGACGGACACACGGGTGGGGTGACTTATCTTCTTGTTTAGAGGAACTTACACGAAATAAGCTTAGTGAAAAATTAGGTTGCCTTTCACTAATTTCTTGACATTAGACACTACAGTAGAAACAACACCCATAACCATCAATAAAAGCAATTTAGCATAGTTGGAGGCAAATTCTGTTAGAATTTTTTTTTTTTTGTAGTAATAGCAATTGAAAATTATGAATTTTCAAAAAAGTATTATAGTTTCGGATATGGCATGTATTTTCTATCAACTTTCAAAGTGGCAACTCCCTAGGCCACTGAAATTGTCACATAGGTGTACCTAAAATTGAAACCTGACAATTTTAGCAGTCAACTCATCAGTAGTTTGTATGAGGATGATTTTATGATGTAGTTCAAGGACAACTTAGTGAAAGCCTAGGGACTTTTTTAGGGAATTCTACTATACATGAATGGAAACAAGGACACTTTGGGATGTTTCTACATTATATATATTGTTATTGTACAAGAATGTACTACTTTCTTTTCTTTTCTTTTGTTGAAACAAATGAAATAGAATTTCATTGCAAAGAGGTGAAATACAAAACTACCAACCACAAATAGTCTAGTAGGCATGACAAAGACAAACAAAAGGCATTAGTTTTGAACTAGTGAGTACAATAGAAAGCTCGTGAAACACCCTTTTAAGGGAAAAATGGACCTCTATAGGAAAATTAGTCCAATGAAACATTATTTTACATATATTTAATAGAAAGAGAAAAGATAAACAATGCAATGGCAATTTGATTTGTGAGTTTTTGACCTAAAATGAGTTAACTATGAATTTTCAAAGTGAAAGGTATGTACATAGCTACTAATGCTCATAGATTGGACTAGTCATCAATCAAAATCAACCTTTCAATAGGGCACACTAGTCCCAAAAAGTGATGAATACAAAACTTATAATGTTTATATAATTTTGGCTCCCATACAATGATCCACATCATGTTTTCATTTATTTTAGCCTCATATGAATGTATATTTTATTCATAGGGTATTACGAACACAATCACGAGCAAAAAGCACATTGACCAAATTGTGATCTAATTTTAAAACTCTTTGCATTGTTTATGACAATTTCGTAGGGGTGATTCTAATTGCCTAGGCAGAATTCAAGCCTCCTACCTTACTGTTGTGATTGGGACTCATGAACCTCCATGTGTACAAATAAAAATATCTATAGAAATATTTCATGACTTTCATGACTTTCTTGGGGTAAGGTAACCTAATTTCACTATTTTGTGTAGCAATCGTATTCTTGGTCTCTTATTCAATTTTTTTAAATTAGCCTCCTTGTTTAATTTTTGGAACGTTCATTATCATCACTAATTATTTTTTTTAATCATAAATAATATTTTTGAATGTATTTTATTTTTGTAGATTTTCTTAGGACTTGAAAGGGGATTCCTACATACTTTAGTGTGTATTACTAAGACATTGTATGAATAGATTTTGAATTTTGAAAATATTGTCTTTGGATATATCAAAATCGACAATCGGTTCTTATAGGCTTTCATATTTTGATTGTATACATCTTGTATCATCAATATTCACAAAAAAAATAGTCCTTTTTGGTTCAAATGTAGGTGTTCCATTGTTGGCTATGGATGTATTTTTTAAGCTAGGTTTTTGTAAATGGTTGTCAATTCTCAATAGCATGCAAACTTTGGGAAAGACAAATTCATATCCAAATCCATTGTTCAATGGTTGCTTTATAGACCTTCCACCTTATTCAAATTACTTTATTTTGTGTGAGATGCAATTTTTGTAGTGTATTTTAGAACAATTGACTTTTAGTTCTTAATACTTGATTTTATCAATCAAAGTTATTGTTTTCCCATTCAAGAAAAATCAAGAAAAATGAAGCTTCTTATATCTAATCTCCTTGTGACTTAGAAGCTTGTGGAAACTCATGAAAATGAGTATATGATTACAAATTGAAGTTCAAAAGTAATAAATATGTTTCTAAATATATAATGGCATAGAAATTTCCATACTACTATAATTTAGGTTTATGATGAAATTTATTAAAAAAAAAAAGTATTGTGTTCATCACAATATGGACCTTAAAGTGTTTAAGATATGTGCACCCATTATCATCACTATTGAAAATGCAACTCCTACATTTGAACCAGAAACAACACTTAGATATTGATGACTTAAGATGTACACTATGAAAACTTAAGAGTTTAGGAGAGCCTACAGTCAATTTTTGAAATATCTACAAACAACACTATAAAATTTCATACCTTAGTCATATGGTGTCCAAATAATTTATGCTAATATGTGTTGGAATCTTCTTTCGCTTGCCAATACAATCCAATCAAAATAATTGATTATTTACAATAATAAATATGCTCACACTATACGTGTCAATTATGGGAGCAATTACCTTAGGCATTAACCTTTAATGATTTAAGAGGTCACCTTCAATGATTACCCCCTAATAGCTACAGTCGGCATCCACTATCTAGATTATGAATGTTTTCAAGAGCTTATCACTAGAACTACAAGAAATGGATGAAGTACATTCAAGTATTGTCTTCTAGCAACAAAATTATCTTATATGGCTCTTCACCCAACCCAAATCCTCCAATTAACCATGTAACATCATTGCAAACCCTAAGTGTCCGATGGATGGCAAAGAATCCTTCTATATAAGAGAGAAGTACATATGTTCATCTTTGGAATTTCGTGTCCAAAGGGGAGGTCTTGCACATTAGTTTGACCTCAAATGAAAGCTCTTCCATTTTTTAAACAAATGTTTCACACGATAATCAAAAGGTGATTTCAACAATGACCAACCTGTCCTTTTAGGGTTACCCGACAAGTCCCTCCAAGGCATCTAGCAAAGCATAATACCTTTTGAGAATTGAGAGGACCATTGCATAGTTATACAGAAGATTTGGAGGTCAAGCTAATATAATATACCGTACCTTACGTAATATTTTGTAGGTTTCTGTTTGCATGATGTTTTTGATTGATATTTGTCTGTCTGTGATGAGTGAGGCGGTGACTGTCACCTTCACTTGTCAACAACTTACGGTACTTTTATCAAGGTTTCCATACCTTAAGTTTCATTTGTTTAAGAAATATATTAAATAAAAAATGGTATAACTTCACTTGAGTTAAGCCGCCTGCATGTGTGCAAATCACCGATATTTTGGCAGAGCACTTGACTACTGTGTAACTTAGGGAGCTAAGCTTAAGTTAAGTTACTGTAAGTTAGGAATTGACCATCATGTGGGTTTGATCCCCCTGGGCCCTGGCATGGGCAAAGGGATAATAACTCAGGTTAAATTAAGCCAACTGACAGACTACTGGCCAAGACCCATGTGATAATCCATTGACAATTCAGTTGCTGGGGTTGGGGTTGGTCGAGGCTATAACTTAGTAAGCTTAACCCTTGAACGCCGGGCTGGTGACCGTGGAAATCAGCCATTTTGGAACCGTGTGATATCATCCACTTTAGGAAAAACAGAAATACTCATTGGGAGTCAAACTAAGGCATACGACCCATTTGCAACCACTTAAGCAATTACACATTTATGGAGCTTGGGATTCTCGAGTGGGGGAATTTTCCTATGTACAGAAATAGAGTTGAGAAGGATTCCATATTTTTTCATAATTTTATTTCTCAAAACGTAATTACTATGAATTTTTTAGCTTAAGATTCTGTTCGACCTATATTGGTCATATAGATTTTTGTATTTCCAACCAAGGGCTAGTTGCAATATTGACAGTCTTGTAGCCAACCACAATGTGCCACAATTGATTGCCACTCATGACTACCTAATCAAGAAGAATTGTAGTCTACATGGCAGAAATGGGGGGGTGATCGGAATGCAATTGTCTCCCTTACTCTAGAAGATCTTCTCTTTCCACCCCTAATTTTGGGGATGAATAGTTGCAATTCTGTCCTATACAAGAGAATTCCTTGTCATTCATCGGACAATAATCGTCCGCTGCATCATTCAAGGGTTAAGCTTAGTGCGATGAGCCTAATGCGGGGACTATTTTGCCCCCACATTTTGAAAACGCAAGAACGATTTATTAGCCAGGGTGGATTGACCCCCGTGCTCGTCCCCCAAAGTCATTCCAGGGGTGCATGTAAAAAAAAGCCCCCCTATTTTGTGCTTCATTAATTTATCTTTTCCACCTCTCCTAGCTAATTGGGGTCCTCTGTTTGCAAATATGAATTCAAAATTTGCAAATTTTATCATGCGCGGAAAATAAAAAATTTCAGGGTTTTTACTTGGGGACAAGCGAGGGGGTCAATCCACCCCGGCCGATTTATTTGCTAGGCATGTCAAAATTTGCAAATTTTGAGTTCATATTTGCAATTAGAGCCCCCCCAATTAACAAAATTCGGGAGCAGTGTGCAGAAATAGATTAGTCAAGCACAAAATAGTGAGTCTTTTTTTTTACATTCACCCTTGACTAGACCTCCACATTCGGCTCGTTGCACTACTATAGTCTTGATCTATTGGGTTGGGTTACACTAGACTAATGATAAATATAAATAAAAACAGAAATTAACCCTTGAACGCAACGTTCTTATTTTGAACGAAATTTTGTTCAATCTGACAGATTCTAACCTTTTTGTTGCTCTCCCTCCAAACTTTGGCCTCTATAGTGAAGCCAACAAATTGACAGATGGCCAAAAAAAACCCTGTTTGAACACCTTGGTTGGTGACAATAGAGATCATCCCTTTTGGTACTGTGTGGCATCATCTACTTTTAATAACAAATAAAAGTGCTCATTGGAGGTCAACCTATTGTGCATAATCTCCCCTTTTTGTACAAAATTCTAAGGATGAACAAAATGACTTTCAAAAAATACACTTCCTTCAATTCACATTCCTTGAGAAAGCTTAAAAGAAAATCAAATAACATATCAATGGAAAGCAAAAAAAATACTCCATTTATATGAATCCATGATATAGATATTTGAGAAGAGTTCTAAAATACATCTTTTATGATTTTATAGAAAATGATTCTTACGAGCTTCAAATATAGTAAGATCACTTTTAAAATACTCCAAAAAAAATTCCACTTATAACTATCTTGGGCCAGGGTGAACTAACCCCCTTTCTCGTCCCTAAGGAAAAACTCTGAAATTTTTTACTTTTCACACATGATGGAATTTGGGAATTTTGAATTCATATTTGCAATTAGAGGCACCAAATTAGTTGATAGAGATAAATTAGTCAAGCACAAATTTTTACTTTTATTTTTTTCCTTCTTGAAACACATGGATGATTTCCATTGATAGGGGAAATAGAACATAGAGGGGGCTTCTTCTTCTTTTTAATTGTACCCATGGAATGACTTGGGGGGACGAGCCAGGGGGCAGTTCACCCCGACCCAATCCTGGGTATTTTCAAAGAATGTGCAATACTCTAAAAGTGCTCAATTGAACGTTTCTCCAACAGCACAAAAAGAAAACTCTCACTAAATTTGTCCCCTCCCCATCTATGGTAGAACCGCCCATTACTAGCCATAACCCATGGTCAATACACAAGTAATGGGAAATTCAATAGAGAGATGACTAACAGATAACCATTAAATTTTCAGTTTCCAACCATCTTACAGCCATTACTGTAATGATAGATATGCTTCGATTTGAGAGCCCAATTAGTCTCTAGATGAACAGTGATGGAAGAATCTATATATTGGGGATGGGAGCAGGCCAATTTTTGGCTTCTAAAATTCATAACAATTTGAATTGAAGGAATAAAATTACGAAACTTTGGCAATGCCCATGATTTCTATCTGTCCATAGGGTTGTAAATTAAAATTGCCTTCTACAACTCCGGACCATGCACAAATACCTTAAGTGGTTGGTCATGGGTGGTTCTACTATACTTGTATATAACAAACAACCCTAACTTAAAATTAAAATTAAAATTAGGTTCCGTTTTTGCGCCATTTGGAGGGCCCCCCAAATAATGGGCAATGGGGCACTAAATACATACGGTAACAGGAGAAGGAGCCAAGAAGGGAGCCCTCTAGCAGCCAGCGTCTCGCCCTGTAGCACCATTTCATTGCAGTTGCAGCGGCCCTTAAATAGCTCATGACGGCTCCGGTGGATAGCGGGTGGGGCCCAGCAACCCGGGATTTCTCGCCCGCCCGCCCGGGTTTCCCTCGCCTCAGTGCCTGGATTCATCACGTCTTCCCTCTTCTTCTCTCTTCTTCTTTTGGAAGCTTTCCAAATTTCCATAGAATGAAAGCTGTTGTGTCGGGTGGGGTCCACTCGGTTGAGGAGGGTTGATGCTGATTTGTCCATGCTGTTGAGGAGCCCGCACGTGTTGCGCTTCCCAGCAAGTCCGCCGGCCTTTCGGTGCCATCATCTTCGAATTCTTACGTAGAAACGTGGATTTTACGGGTATCTACGGGTAGGGTGAAAAACTTCCCCCGCCCCCCCTCGTGGAAGTCGTGGGTGGGTCCGAATGGAGAGGATTGTGCAGAACCTCCACAGTGATGAGAGACTGATTCTTGGATAAAATCTGAAGTGGACGGATGGACAAATCCACTAAGGTAACCTGTAAATGCCCAGTGTTGTAGAAGCCACCTGGTGGCCTTATGGTCCTTTATGGTCCTTTAGGGGTTAAGTTAAATTACAACCTCCTTTTGGGCTGGCGTGATGGAGAGTTCCATTTGTTTGAGGCGAATTTGGGACTCTGGGCCGGTGACAATGCAAGAGGAGCAGCCAGGAGTGCAAGAGGAGGACGAGGAGGGAAAATAAATATAAAAAAATGAAAATAAAATAAAATAATGGTGGCCCTTGTTTTGAGGCCAACTATCCCTAGAAGGAAGGGCCATGATAAAATTAAATTAAAATTAAATAAATAAAATCATCCTATAAGGTGGGAACACCCAAAAGCGTCAATATAAGGAATTCAACATAGTTAGAAGCATCTTTTCTTTGAAATTATATTTTTGTAGTATTAGCAAGTAAAAATCATGAATATGAAAAAAAATTAGATTTTCTAGATGTCGTATATAATTTCTATGATTTTTCAAAGTGTTGGCTCCCTAGACCAATGAATGGGTCATGTAGGTAGACCCAAATCTAAAGTCTATGAAAATTAGCTCTCAGCGAATCATAGTTAAGTATATGTCTTCACATTTGTCATCCAATCAAAATTTAACATATGGAGGACACATTAAGTAAAGTCTAGGGACACATTTAGTAATATCTAGGATACAAGGATGGGATCAGAGATGCTAATGGGTGTTTCTACCTAAGTCTCAAGTGACATCATATGTTGGACACTTAGTATTAGCATCATTCCTCTAGGGTTAACCCTCAAAGAACACGACTTCCCATGACCCAAATTGGGGTGTTTGTTTTCTTTTTATTTGTTTGTTACGTTGAGATATTTGGGAACAAGCATCCCTCGCTTGCAATCTTAGTATTGTGGGAAAGCTTTCTACAAAGAGGGATGTATAGGCTTTGTTTCATGGTGTTTTTATCCATAGTTGAAAGTTATTGAATTTCAAAGTTTTTATTAATTAAAAAATTAGAAAAATACTTCTATTTTTATTTTTGTTGTGGCAATAACACATGGCACACTAATAATCACTAAATACTACAATTATAGGACTAATAGGTGCATTCTTTGATTATGTTAATAATGAAGTCATGCACTCGACCTTTTTAGGTCTACAATGTCTTTACAAGGTTAATATTACACTAGAATTGCTACTAAAAATGGCCAACAAAATACTAAAAGATGACTTCTCTATGGCCATCATCAATCCATCCTTGTCATTATTGGTACTTCCATGGCTCATGGGGCATCTTTTGTTGTGTCCCAATTGATATCATGTTTTGGGCGCTTCAATCAGGACTAGCAACTAGAGTTTCAATTTCTTTTATAGAATTGTACATAGAAAGTACAAAATCATTCTATGACAATTCATGTCATAAAAGTTACAAGGAGCATGTTTTACTAGACATAAGGGCAACAATAACCCATAAAGGTTTTTTTTGAATTGAACTTCAATATTTTCACATCAAATCAAGTGCATGGGATATGTCTTGCTTAAGAAAATATTTTCACCATTGGGATTTATATTTTTCAATATCATGTCAATTTTATTAGCGATTTAAATATTTTGTTCAATTGGTACCTCCTTTATTTAGTACTTTTGAGGGATGAATTTGGAACTTTTTTTTTGTTGATTTTAATTTCATGTATTTTTTACACAAATTTTGAACATGTTTTCTAAAATAGACAAGTTATGGAACATATGCACTTTGGTCTAAGAAGATTGAAACAAAAAACTTCTCTTTTGTGAAGGGCTAGAAAAATTCGCTTTCAAAGTTTTAGCATTATAATTTGGCAACATAGGTGGCATTATAGTCAAAACACTTTTTTTCCCAAAATAATGCTTAAATCTTTAATTTTTTCAATCTTTCAAGAATTCAAAGAGACTTAAGGACTACAATCTTGTGCTTTAGAGGTTAAGCAAAAAAAAGAATACAATATAATCAATAAATGCTTGATGTGGTAAACTTTATCATCATAATATTTTATATTGCTTTGTGTGCACTAGTACTTGGTAGCTAGGGACTAAGCCTACATCCATTAGAGTTCTTTGAAGAGATGTTTACAATTGCATCTTGGCTTACTTTATTTGAGTGATTTTTTAATTGTACTCTGACAGTTGAAGTTTTTGTTTTTCAAAGGAACATATATTGTACTAATAACCACCACCTTCTTGTAATGGCACTTATGGCTTCATCATTCTAGACCCATGAAACCCTCTTTTATTTTATCACTTAGCATTGTCCTTTTACTTCTATAGAATAAATGCCAAATTAGAAAGAGAGAAAACCAATCTTGATTATTTTGGAATCATTGCATTGTACATTCCAAGTCTATTTGTTAAAAATCCTGCAACAATGCCAAATAGATAGAGAAAGAGAGAGGATATCTACATAAATTTGTAATTAATCTCGATCAGAGGGAACAAGAGTATCAAATTTTTGAAAAATTGATTTGAATTTGATCCTTACAACTAGAAATATGTCTCACTAAAAAATACATTGAAGGTTTTAGTTGCTTTGTATAATACTTGAAAAGATATACAAAAGAAGATGTGTTCCACATGCATCTATTACAATCTATTGTGTCAATTAGTCGAAGGTCTATTTGAATAGAAATACAACTAGGTAAGCTAAAACAAATAAATGCAATGTTTATTGTACTTCATGTTTTAGACTTTTGCTTACTTCAATTCACAAAATGCTAATGTTAGTTATCATGAACAATGTGCAATTCTAATTCAATTATTTGTCATGTGATATGTTAATAGATTTAACTACCTATAGATCAATTTCTTGTTATATAATGACATTGCACATATTTCTACTGGCATAATCTTGTTAAAAGATAATTTGAGAATTTTTTAATCTAATATGAAAAGTATGCAAAGAAGAACAAATAGGTCCCTCACACTTACGTGATTAAAAATTTATGGCCAATGTTTATCAATCAATTATTATGTAATACAATGACTCTAAAAACTAAATGAAAATTCCCCTAAATGGGGTTGTGGTTTTTGAAATTCAAATTTGGCATACTTGATTGAGATTGCTTGATGTCAAGAATACATGAAAAAATTACTAATTATATTTTACATGATACAAAATTCTTTGAATGATACAATAGGTAATTTTTAAAGAAATTGTATTCTACTAGACACTTAAAAAGATTTGTAAAGTAGAAATAACAAAAATGTCCTCAACATATTCTTCATTCATGATGATCTTCTAGCACACATTATAATTATATAATTATTGGCCCTCAATTATTTAGAGTGGAGACTTTTCAACAATGGAAGCTATATTGATAGAAGTATGAATTGGACCTTATCTTAATAACTAGCCCACCACAAAGCTTTTATTAACTCTTAAACCTAAACACTCAAGCATCCATAGGATAGATGATCAATATTGTGAAAATGCACTTCACAATATTAATATTCAATGAAGAATCTTCAAGAAACATTAGAAATATTTGTGTCAATGGAAAGAAGAAAGAATGCTCTACATGAATCAAAGATATGTAAATTAACTTTCAAATGACTTTTTGATTATAGCCAATCGACACATTCAAAAATTTCAGCCCATTCAATTTTTGAATTGTTGTACACTAAACTTCACAGTCGATTTTTAAGTACACCTATTATTAGCACTTTGAAAATGTTAATGGATCATTTTGGAGTCCAAAATATGTGTACTAAGAGAAATAAAAATTCCCCTTGTAACTAACTATCAACAAGTTTCACCAAAAAATTTAACAATTCAATAATAGGAACCATGCTCAAACCCTTATCATGACAACATTTAGATGTTGTTACCTTAAGGTCAGGTGCTCTATAAGTGACCTTACTCTAAAAGCAACCTCTTACACAAAAGTACATTTTGCTCTTTCAAAGTATCTACAATGTACATTTCAAGAGGGGGTGCTTTTTGTGATCATTGCATTTCAACTTCAAAAATTTGTAACTAATTCCACAAAGGTCCAAAAAATATGAAACAACTTGGGTTAGATGCCAATTTCATTTTTCTTCCTACAAAAATCTACTAAGTTTTTCTCAAGGAATTATCTCTCCTATGCAATGAGCTCTTAAAAGATCGCTTTAAGAGTAGCCTACCTTACTTGAACATTGATTCAAAGTTTCCAACCTCTACTTTGCTTGCAAGTGGTTAGTCTCTTTGGTTCATGTCCGGTCTTGTGGGGTTTGTGTCTAAGTCCTTTCTCCCGCTATGCCACTTGTAGCTAGTTGGTCTTGTACTATTTCTTTGCAATGGAATTCCATTTCGTTCGTTTCATAAAAAAAAAAAAGGAGTTTCCAACCTCTAGGGTGAAAAAGAAGTAAAGAACCCACCCCCATAATATTGTATCGAATTTTGGGGGGATATTTTTGGAATTTCTAAAACTTTTTGTAAAGAGTAGTTTTGGCCACTACTGAATGAATCAAAAGGAGATATTTCATTCCAATAGTCCAATGCTTAACCCATAAATGACGCGACAAACGTTTTTTGTCCGATGAATGACAAGGAATTCTTTTGTGTAACACAGAAGTGCAACTATTCATCCATGGAATTAGGGATGGAGAGGGGAGATCTTCTACAGTAGTTTGACTCCCAATAAGTATTTTTTTTAAAGTAGATGATGTCACACGGTTCCGAAAGGGATGATTTTCACGGTCACCAGCCTGGCTTTCAAGGGGTAGTAAGTTAAACTTCATTTGGCATCCATCTGCGTGTCAAATAGGCAATCTTCTGTCTGTCTCTCTGGTTTGTGGACTTCCAAACTTCAGTTGTCTCCACTTTCATCAAGGTCAATGAGGTCAAGCCCCAATCCCAAGGCCTCCAAGCAAACTTAAACTTACAATTTGCACCACAAACTGCTGCTTTGGGTCAGAAAGTCACTGCATCAGTACAGTAGTACTATTGCCGAGTGTCCTTATTATTACTTGCCACATACTCCGTCCGTCCGTCCCACTGAAAAACACTGAAAAACTCCGAATCGGACATAACATAAGCTTAGTGCATGTACGACTAAACTGCTTCGTTTATTGGTTTTGATCATTGAGCAATGCAATGTGGAATTCAAATCACATGTGTATATTCACTCCCTCGTTTCCTTGTTGCTTGCTCAACAATCCACAATCAATGATCCAATTTTTAAAATGGAGCCTTTTTTAGTGGTAAGGTAGACAAGCCTAGTATCACCATAATTTGCAATCTGACTATGTGGAGGCCAATTCCAAGAAGGAAAAATATTTTTTTCATAGGTGTGTGATTGTCTTATGAGTCAAACTCAAGTGGAATTGTAATTTTCTGATCAAAATTGTAATTTCTATGAATTTTTGAAGTGGTTTGCCTTGAAATGACATAACCGCCTATAGACTAGAGTCATAAATATCCTAGAAACAACCTAAAACCGCCAATAGTTCATGTATCTATGAGCATTTGGAAAGTGACCAATAAATGAGTGACCCAAATCTAGAACAAATTTGACTAATTTCTAGATATATCTAGATGCTTAAATGGACGGAATTGGGGCCAAATATAAGGTGACGGAATTAGGATGGAGACGAAATTGGGCTGGTCCACCTTATATGCACTATTTCTAATTAAGATTTTTTTTAGTACAATGGTTTTGTGATGCAATCTAGCCCATTGCATAGATATGTCTACTTTTGATGATTTGGTTTGATTGTGAGTTGTAACTTTACTATAAACACAAGATGTATTCAAGAGAACAAGTCTTTGGATGAAGAGCTAAGGATGAATGCTATGAATCAAGACATTAGAGTGATTTGTTGAGACTAAGGAACCTTTGAATCTTGACCCCTATATATACTTGAGGATCGTAAGCTTCTTTATTAATCTTGGAAGATGCTTGAGAAGCTTCTATGAGCATAGAAACCACTTGAGCTACCTCTAGCAAGGATAAAGCTTTTTGAGAAACTTCCACAATCTTTTTGCATTGGTGACAATAACCCCGAAATATTTGTATATTCCCCAAGTGTAAGTGCCTTAATTTTAGCTTTCAAAATGATCATTTTTGGCATTTATTTTAAAATAAAAAATTAATCTTGAAGAACTTTTTTTTTAATTCCATCTTGAAATTTTGAAAAAAATTAAAGAATCGAAAGAATTATTGCAATTGTAAGCTCTCTATGTGAGAATCCAAATTATACAATTTTGTGTATATTTTATTCAAATTTTTTTAAAATGGTTTTAAAATTTTCAATTAAATAAATTCATTCTAACCTTCATTTATGATAAAAATTTCAAATTATTTGATATAATAGTATTTCGTTTTATACTTTAAAGAATCACAATATTTTGATTTTCACATCAAAATTTTTGAAATTTTTAAGTATCAATAGAAATTTCAAAATTACATGCATCAATCATATAAAATGATAAAATTTAATTGATAGTGACATTAGCAAAGGTGTTTTTGGTATAAAATACAAAAATAATTAATTGATAAATCTTCATACCAATCTCCATCCTTATTTCTACCTTTTGAAAATAATTCAAATTAAGAAGATTGTTCTTACAATAGTCACTAATTTTTTTTTCAATTTTTGCTACAAAAATTAGAACAATGAAAAGTTTTCACAAAACAAATTGGATTTTTTTTAATTGTAGTAGACAATCCATAATATCATGCATTAAAAATATAATATCACTACTTTCATACAATTTAAAAGGCTAAATTTAGCATAGATATCATGATTCACTACTTCACAATGATTTTGGTCCTTTCAACATTTACCAATGAAGGATATGGGGTCAATTTTGAATTCTTGAAAAGGAACTCCCTACGATGAACAAAATCGTTTGATATGACTCCTTAGCCAACCCTAATCCTTGAATTATTTGTTGTGAAGTCCTTCGTAAATATGACCTCTTGTTTATGAAGAATACTTGTGTTTCCTTTATATATGACAAAGGAAACACAAATGTTCTTTAGAAATAGAGGGAGTATCTAGCAAAGTACAATACCCTTCACCAACATGGGAGGACCATTGCTTGAGTATACAATGTTAAGGTAGAGGTACCTAAAATAAACAACAACAATTTTGTCATAATTTTATAAGGTGCCCCACAATAAACAATAATTAGTTGTATTGTTCATTAAAAAATATTCTCTCTTTAGTTACACCTTCTCATCCATGAATCTCTCTTCCTTCTTTGATCAAGGAGAAATTCCAAAGCTAACCGTTCTAGGTGAGTCTCTGAGACCGGGACATATCCCAATGAAAAGTCTACATTCACACATAATAAAATATTCATTCTTGAGAAGAAAAAAGAAATCTTGTTTGTTTGTTTGTTTGGCATTCTTCCTCCTCCTCAATGTAACTACATTTACAATTGCACGCTTCTTAAAAACCCCACACTATAGATTCTTGTCTAAAATATACTCCCACCATTCATAAAAAAAACTATTATTACTTTTGAGTACACCTATTTTTCAGCACTTTGGAAATTTATAGTATATTCCTGCAGTGTCCAAAAAATGCATTCTGAGAGAATCTGAAATCCCCTTTTCACTACCTACAAAAACATTTCCAATATAATAATGGGAACATTGCCTAATAATGCTGGATTGCTTATTTGTGCCATTTTAGGTGCAGTTACCTTATTATTGCAGCACACGTGGAGCTCCATTTCTCAGCGACTTCCCCATATCCTCCACGCTGAAATCCGCTTACAAGTTATCCGTTCAAGGTCCCTCTGCCTTCGGCAGATCCGTGCATCATCTCGCGTCTCGCGGACGGGATCTTCTTCTGCGGCGATTCCTTCCTTCCTTTTGCTTCCTTCCTTTTCCTGCTCACCGGTCCATTCGGAGGCGTCCACTGGCTCCTGCCTCACTGGAAGGGAATCCGTGCACCCAGTGGGGAAGAAGCGGCAATGATAAGCATATACTGCTTACTGGCCGATGAAGCCGGTTGGCAAACAACTGCCTGTGATGACTGACTGGAAGAAGAAGTGAAGTCAAGAACCACTCACTGAATCAAACTCTCCGTCCGTCCATCTGTCAACAAAGCTGAAATTCAATTCAATTCAATTCAATTCGGACGATTGCTTCCACTTTCAACAACCATTCGGGGAACTCCTCCCAACCAGCTCCTCCCGACTCCCAACAGTTTGAATGATGAGACGAACTCGTTTATTAACGTATTCCGCACGACTGGAAAAGTCAACGCATTCCGAAGTAAGGTAAGATTGATCGAGGAAACGTCTACTCCTGGCTACCTTGGTGCCCATCAAATTGGCATTGAATATATATTGGATTGTATTATTGTATTTGGAGGAGCTCCAACGAATGGATTCTGTCTTCTTCGATTTGGAAACAAATGGAAGTGATTTCATTGCGAAAAAGAGTATGTAAATGGATTCAGTCTTTAAAACCCCTATATGACGCGGTGGATGTTTTTTGTCTGATGATTGAAAAGGAATTCTCCTCTGTAGGTCAGAAGTGCAACTATTCATCCTCGGTATTAGGGTTAGAAAAGGGGAGATCTTCTATAGTAGTTTGACTCCCAATGAGGATTAACCCTTGAACATGGGACTGGTGACCGTGGAAATCAGCCATTTTGGAATCGTGTGACATCATCTACTTTAAAAAAATACTCATTGGGAGTCAAACTACTGTAGAAGATCTCCCCTTTTCCACCCCTAATACCGAGGATGAGTAGTTGCACTTCTGTCCTACAGGGGAGAATTCCTTGTCATTCATCGGAATAAAAACGTCCACCACGTCGTTGAGGGGTTAATTCATGAACTCACTGACTGGCTTCATGGAACTGACAGACAAACACACGGACCCCTCCTCATCCACTTGACAGATATAGAAACGGAAACCTTTTGAATAAATGGGAGGGGCAGGTACAGTATATTATCAGTTGCTTACCATTCCCTCAAATAAGAAGAAAAAACAAAAAAACACGTGGAATGCTGTGGTTGGTCTGCATGGGGATTTTCCATGAACTTGTCAAAGAAGTTGTACTCGCTCAAACACCGAGGGAGGTAAGGCAAGATTACAAACCTACAATGCATCCAATTAACCCCTAGATGCCCAAGGCCATTTTTGAAGCTTTTCAGAATTTGCTCTGAATTGAACAAAAATCCATCATTTTGATAAGTTGTATCAGTTTTCTTTTAATTTGTAACCGTACAAATTCAAAATAGACATGTTAGAGATCACATAGGAAAAGAAAACACAATAATATCACTTATGAATTGAAAGATTATAATGTTTGATCATAAGGGGGGTAAAATTGCAAAAGTGATTGGAAGTCTTTCAATCCTCTTTTCACATGTAAAATCTAATCAATTTATGGCTTCTCAAAATCTATTCTACAAATTTTTTCAATGAATTTAGAATGTGATTTTTTCTCCGAGAACTAGTGTATTTGAGGCTCATTTCCAAGAGTCCCTAACACTACAAAAAGTCAAGATTGCAATGGAAACCCTTGCACAAAATCTTGAATAGAAAAATCATAATCAATCATTTATCAAAATCAGATTTTTGATGCTAAGACTAGACTTCAAAAAGAATTTTTTTCAAAAATATAAGTTCCAAAAAAATAGCAACTTGGTTGGGTTATATCTAACTTTAAAGTATTGTTAACACCAAAATTTGGTGCCTTGGGCATTTACAGCTTAAGTAATTGGGTATTATCCGTGGAAGGATGCCACGGCTTCTAAGTATCCGATGGATGACAAAGAATCATCCCAACAAAGATAGAAGTGCAATTGTTCATCATTGGAATTTTGCATGAAATTGAAAGGTCTTGTACAATAGTTTGACCTCCAATGAGTATTGTTGAGTTTCTCTTTGCAAATGATTCACGCAATACTAGAAAAGTTGATTTCCACAGTGATGAAGCTCGTCCTTCTAGGGTTAAATTGCCTATTCTTTTCTTGTTGAATGTTGTTCAAAGTCCAAAGAGGATTCTAAATTTTCTTTTCATGTAATTTTTAGAATACCATATGAATAAACTATGCCCATGGGAATTTCCAAAAAAACTTCAAGATATTCTAGAACTGAAACTAAATATCACTCCCATTTTATTCAAAATTTCATGGTTATTTCAAAGCTCAATAAAGAAAATTGAAATTCTTATTATTTATAGAAGACATATAAATCATTTCTATAAAATAAAAAATAATTATTTACATTCTCATATAGTTACAAAGTAGAATATACAAAGCAAAAATACTTGTTAGTTTTTGGTAGGCCTTTATCACCTCCACAAAAAAAACAATAATCTATAGCTTATCATCAATGTACATATTCATATTTGAAATTCATAATTGGAATGAAAGGCTCACAATTAGTTGTGAGAAGTAGAGAATTACAAACTTAACCTTCAAACAAAGGGTTGGTCACCGTGGAAATCAACTTTTGGGGTACAATATCAATCATCTACTTGAAAAAATCTAAAAGAATACATTAGAGGTCAATCTATACACAAAACCTCCCATTACAAAAAAAATGGGGCCTTGTTTGGGTTGCCTCTCTTTAAAAAACTAAATTTAGTAGTGAATAGAGTTGGGCAAATTTTTCATTTTTTATATTGCAAAAAAATAAGAATTAAGAAAAATCTAGTCTTATATAAACGATGGTCTACTAGGATGGACTTCCATTTTTTATTTTATTTTATATAAAGTTACTTTTTATTCAACAATTTTTTATTGTTGGTGCAAATCTTATGTCCTTGTCAATTCCCATTCTTCCCCTAACACCTTTTTGGCACATAATTTCAAAGATGAACCTACACACTTTTGATTTAAATAGAAAAATTATCTATCATTTGTTGACCACTTTTTTTAGTGTCCATGTCCTTACACCACTAACTACTACAAAAATAGGAGGCATAATCATTGCTTTTCGAAAATGGGGGGAAATTTTTTATACTTATCCTTGGTTTGGGCAATGAAGGTGTCTCTTCTCTGTAGCCTAAAAAAATTAGGCTCCAAGAAAACAAGCAACTACACTACAATATAGATACCTATAACACACCCCACCCCACCCATGATGGCTTTATAGGGTGACCTATAGTTGACAACAGTTGGATGTATTGTTCATTGAAAAAGATTCTCGATTTTCCACCCTCTCATCCACTTTGATCTCTCTTCCCTCCTTGACGAGCAAGAAGTTCCAAAGCTATCCCTTATAGGTAAGTGTATCACACTAGGATGGGCCCAAATGACAAAATCTATAATTATATTGAATAAAATATTCATTCTTGAGAAGATTTTTTTTCCTTCTTTTCTTTTCTGCATTCTTCGTCATCCTTAGTATTTCCACATACACGTTGAGCTCCATTTCTCAACAAATTCCCCCTATCCTGTAGGTTGAAATGCTTAAGTTATCTGTTCAAGGTACCTCTCTACCTTCCCCTAAACTCCATCCCATCATTTCCCGTACTACCATTTTTCATGGCCCGCAATTCAAGTAATATCCTACTCAAACTTTCTCTCGGAGTTCGGTTCAGTTATTAGCTCTTGGATTCCAAAGACTCCTCCTCCTCAAGTCTCCTTCGGCCTTCGGTCTAAGCTTACACTCTATATTATGGAGTCAGCAAAGCTAAGCTAACTTCAGCTACTGGTTGTGTGTACTTGTGCGCTCCAGTCCCGAACAAAGCGCGAGGCCCGGCTCTCGAAGCGGGCGTTCGCCGTGGCAGCGCGCTTCCCAAGGCGATAGTAGGCCACCTGCCACAAGTCCAGAAGGGGGAGAGGAGGCCGGCGATCGAGGGAGATGGGGACAATATGGAGCAGCAGGCCCCCCGAGGCCATGTGTTTCGTGTGGAAGTAGTTCCAGCAGGTGCAGCAGAGGGCATGCAAAGCCAAAACCCTACGTTAAGTTATGTGGGATCTTTGGGTGGGTAGAGCTGACGACCAAGTTCACGGACTCACCGGGAGTCACTCAAACTTTTCTTCACTTCACTCGGAAAGTCAGTGATTCCTAAAACTGGCTAAAAGTTATGTTAGCTGAGTTTCTACCCAAAAAATTCTTGCAGGACTACTGTAGTACATTGTAGAAAAGGGCCTTTAAAGGAGATCACCCATTTCCGATCACTCTCCCATTTTTGTAGTATAGGCTCCTCCGTTTCCGATCAGGTGAATTGTAGGTGATAGCTCATGCATCGCAAGACCCGGGGGACAACAAAAATGTCCAGGAGGTGTACATTGGAAGCTTATACGATCACGTCGTGTACATTGGAAACCTTAGATCGATTTTGGAACCATCCTATGGTTGGAAATAGGTTTGCCTACATAATGAGAATGGGACAAATAGAATCTTCACGAAAAAATTTCGTGATAATTTTGCTTTTAAGGAGAAAAATTTAGAAAATTGTGAAATCCTTTTGAAATCTATTTCTCTACATAAGGAAATTTTTTCCTGAACTTTTCCATGCCGTAGATAGGCTGAATTGATTAAGTGATTGGAAATGGGTGATCATCATGATAACCCCTAAACAATGTCTGGGAAGAACCGGTGGCTAGTTCAAAGTTAGCTAGTGGAATTGGTAAAAAAATCAGTTGCAATTTGAAAACATCGTCTAAAAATCGGTGGAAAATAACAAAAAAATCAATTTTGAGTGGGAAATAGAGAAAATAACCAAACTCTATACTTGAAAAATTGGTTCAATTTGAGAATTGTAGGAAAATAGCCGGTAAAACTCAAAAAACTTCCTAAACGCTGCCCCTAAATGACAAGGTAGACATTTTTTGTCCAATGAATGACAAGGAATTCTTCTCTATAGGATAGAAGTGCAACTATTCATCGTTGGAATTAGGGGTGGAATGGGAAGATCTTCTATAGTAGTTTGACTCCCAATGAATATTTTTGATTTTTTTAAAGTAAATGATATCACACACTTCCAAAATGGTTGATTTCCACGGTCACCATCCTAGCGTTCAAAGGTTAAACAAAAGTGCAACAAACAATAGAATTTGATAGCCCAATTTGCAAAATATATAACTTCCTTCATATTGGAATTAGCATCTATTTTAGTGAGTTTCGTGTTAATAGTATCTTACTCCCAATAATCCTTCACAACTTGCAAAATTATGTTTCTTTTTCAATTTTTTTTTATACCACTTACTCTCAAAGTAGCCAAAGTTGATGCATGTCTATCTTGAAGGTAGCATTTGCACTAAATTCCATAAACTAGTTTGGAGATCATTACTTGGAATGTTCAATTCTATCTATGTTGATGGATGAAAATGTTGAGCCATGTAAGAGGGTCATGGACACTAGGTGTGCAATACATGACGTAGATTCTTTCTATGGAAGATATAAGTCAATAGATGTTCATCTTTGGAATTTTTGTGGGAATAGGGGAGGTCTTGCACATGAGTTTGACATCTAACAAGTATTCTTTGAAGGGTTTTTTTTAAGCCAAAAGATTTACAAGTACCCCCCAAAATGATTCCCACGGTGACTAGTCTATCCTTATGGGGTAAACCTTTCAATGATCAATGGACTCACTATGGTTGGTAATCGTGGAAATCATCCATTTTGGAAACAATGTGAATCATTTTCTTGAATTATTTAAGCCCATTTTTAAAAAATGATTCCATTTAGTTGCTTTTATTGAAACACATATTTACATTCGTTGAAAATTTGAAAGAATAAATTAAATGACATTATTCACAAATTTCAATAGAGATTTCAACAAATTTCAATATGGAGAAAAGAAATAAAATTCCAATTTTTGTTTAGGTTGTTGTGAATGAAGATTCTATTCATCTTGGATCCCAAATGTAGTCTTTGAAGGCATTACACATTGTTTATGTACGTACATAGAGGAACAAATAACTTACTCAAATAGAAGCATGCTATTGTATGTAAATAATTCCTTGGCATTAGCCCAATGTTTCTATTTTCTAAGAATTTTTTTCATTAGAAAAGAGCATCTAAATTGTATTAGAATTTTTTTTGGTTCTTAATATTTAAGTGCATTCATGCATCAATTGATGAGGACATGAGAGAATTGTGTAGATTTATAAGTTTTTAAGAATAGTATAAAGACAAACAATTCGTGATTTTGTGTACAAAAATTTTGCAAAAATTTCTACATTTTAATATTTGAGCTCTAGATTGATTTGGTGGTAGTAGAAATAGGTTTTGTAGTATCGTACAAGTTTCTCATAGAATAGATGTGGAATAGTCATAGGACAATCATAAAAGTTGTAAAAAACATATAAAGGTTAGAATTTAGGATGTGACTCCCTTTTGTTTCATTTATGCTTATTCAAATGGACAATGATTATTTTAGATCTCTCCTTCAAAATTATGGAAACTCTCAATTGCCTCCCTATTGCAGCAAAATAGAATTTGTTGTTTCATACGACTTAATTGTGTAGCCTATGAGTGCAATATCCATAAATAATAAGTTGTGATGCATTCGAGGAGTTCATGCTTGGAGGCATCTAGGGTCCCCACTCTCCACCAAACCAATTCTAAGTTTTTTCTTACCTTCGTTGAGTAAAATACCCAAGAAGAGTATCAACTACTTGTGCTTCTAAGACAAGTCTACATTCTCATACGTTATATATAAGCAAATTGCACTATTATTGCAAAGTTAGTAACTTAAAATTGATACAATCATAAATGCCATTATTAAGTTAGACTACACTAATCTTCAAAAATTGAGTGGATGTGATGATATGGAGGAATGTGCCACATCAACATCCACATGTGCAAAACTTAGTTGATGAAGTTTTAAATATATTAAAAAATCCCTATGTCCTAAATGATTAGATTTTCAAATATGACTTGTTCATAATGACTACAAATGACCCAATTTGCACTAGTTGTTTATGAACATAGTTATAAACTTCATAGCAATGTTTATTTTTTGCAATATACAATTGTAATCATGGCCATTGTTTGATTGTCCCTCCAAAATTTGGTGTTACACACTTGCTACACAAATAGTATGTCACAAAGAAGAAACCATGTGTCATTGTCAATTCTTATTTTCTACTAGTGTATTAGGGTTGTATCCCACATAAATAGGTTTGTCCAAATACAATCTTGTCATTAATATCATTAAAATTTTAGTTTTAATTCATATTTGTAGGAAACATGTATTTGTCGTGACAACCCTCCCATCCTATCCATAAAACCTGGCAATTTCCAATGACATGTAAATGTGAAGTAAAATGTAGTGTGAAAGTGAATTATTTTCTTTGTATTTTGCCTTCCTCATCACTATTGTCTCATTTCATCCAAACATAACTTCTACATATGCACAATGCTATCCTAGAATCTATTAATAATGACTCATGGGCTTCTTACACATAGTATTAATGATGATGTATTACCTCACGAGTGATAAAATATGTAGAATCAATAATGACTCATGGGCTTCTTACACATAGTATTAATGATGATGTATTACCTCACGAGTGATAAAATATGTAGAATCAACAATGATTCATTACCTCGGAACCACCACTTAACATTCTCATGGGGAGTCTCTTTGCCTTCTTGACATGTGAAGAGTGAAGACCCCACACTAATAAATTATGAAATTTCGATATTTTAATAGAAGATGTAGTATTCACAATTGAAATTTTATTAACAAAACAACTACACCTATATTCCACTAGGTATCCAAAGAAGGGATTTCCTTTTTTATTTAGATGATGGGGGGCGCGGTTGATATCGATGTTGTTAATAATGTTGTTATTAGGGTAAGACATGTAGTAATTGATGATGACTTAAGGTTCTTTAACACATAATATTCCTAACCACTGGAAGTTATTTAACACATAATATTGATGATGACTTGTAGCCTTCTAATACTTAGTATCAATGGTGATGCACTACCTCAAGTGTGATTAGATGCATAGCATCAATGATGATGCACTGCCTCAAGTGTGATTAGATACATAGCATTAGTGGTGATGCATTGTTGTTAGTGTGATTAGACACATAGTGTTGATGATGATGATTTGCCACATTTGTCTCATAGTATTGACAATGAGTCTTCACTTCACGCATGGCAAAATACATAGTCTCCATTTCACTTGTTTAAAGGAAAAAACAAAAATGAGTAAAAATTTAGATGAGTGAAAATTGTAAGACATGTACTTCATGTGCACTCATTAACCTCCAAGGGACCATTCCTCTTTTTTGTCAAAAACACTTCCAAACTACCATTTCTATTGCAAAGATTAAAAAAATTTGAATTTCTTTTGTACATCTAACCATTGAATCTTACACCTAACTAGTATGAAAATGTGTGGGATGAACTTCAGAAATTTTGACCTCATAGATTGCAAAATTTTGACCTCATAGAAAACAAGTTTTTTTGCACCATGAGTGAATAGATTATTTGACTTTGAACCATCTTAACTCAAAGTTTTAACACTGCAAAGTTTTGAGTTTTAAATCTTTATAGTAGAGAATTGAGTTGAAAGTATAGAAAAGAAAATTTAAGAAAAAATCCCTTAATTTTCAATCTTAAAAAAATGTTGATTAGGAATAGGTACAAGATATAAGGAAAATCTAAATTATTAATATCTCTAAGATGGAATTGACACACACTTATCCCAATGGTGAGATTGTTCTAGCAAGCAAACTAACCATGTGGAACATTTTATTTTGAAAAATTATGAAAATTGAGTTCAATAACAAATACAACACATTATTTATTCAAGAAGTTATTATGATTGTCTAGAAATAATCAAAGCTTCCCATATACACAAAAATTTAATTTAAAAAAATTTTGTGAATTTTTTTGTTGTACAATGTTCCTTGTTTTGAGCTTATTTGGCATAACTTTTGCTCCCATGCACTGATTGAAATAAAATTACATTCCAAGAAGCAAATGTATGTTTCTACCTTAAGATTTTTTTTTCAAAAATCATGACAAAAATTGAAACTATAGGTACTTGCTTGAATCCAATTTGTCCCTCAAGAGGACAATGGTCCTTTGGGAGTTAAGAACTCAACTCTAGAGATCTAAAAGAAAACATTAGGTACAATTGAAATACTCTAATTTGAATTTTAAAACATAAGGATATTGATTTTAAAAATGTGCATCACATTAATATCACATATTGTTATGGTTTCAGATCATATGCATACAAAATTTGAATCTTTTTGCAATGTGTGCAATGTGAATTTTAGATAATACTATACTCAATGGTTAAGATCAACATTCTTTGCCAAATAAATAATTTAAATTGCCAATATCTAGTCTACATCACTTCAATACTTTAATTGTACAAGTATAACATTGACATTGAAGGAAAAATCAACAATTGAGATCTTTGAATTTTGAACTATGACATTCCAAACTTGCAATTTCTATATGTGAATTTTTCAAGTTCAATGAAATATTTATCAATACACTTGAATGTTTAAAGTACATTGTTTGATGAACTTCATTTATTCAACAATAAGTTATTTATATATAAATTACCTTAGTACAATTATTTTTCTGAAGACAAATATGTAGTAAGTGTACAACAATATATAAATTATAGCACATTTGGTGATCATTGATAAACTTGCTTACTTCCATCTTTTATTCATCAAAAGTAACACCATTATAAATTATAATTTATTTCACCTTTAAAGTTCATTATAATTGAAGTTAAAATTTATTGACACTTGTAAGATACTTCCTTTGTCCCGAGATAAATCCGGGATTTCTTGGAAATGGCTAGATTAACGTGTGAGTTGCTCCTATTTCCAAGGGAATGCATGGTTATTGTAGCTTCTAATAAACCCTACTAGGTGTGAAAGAGTGGAAGTGAATAGTGGAACAATCCATATGTGAAGACAATTGTTTGTTTTGTTATGTTGAGATCTCCTAGACCATGTGTCCCTTGGCTACATGCTTGGTACCGTCGGAAAGCCCTCGGCGAGGAGGGGTGCACCAACTTTGTTTCATGGTGTTTGGACTTACGATGTGAAAGTTATGGAATTTCAAAGTTTTTATGAATAAAAAAAAATTAGAAAATTACTTTACTTTGATTTTGGTTGTGGCATCAGCACAAGCTACACTAGTGCATGTTGAAAACAAGCATGGAAAGTAATGAATTTCCCCCTTTTTGGGAACTACTTCTCTGGTATTGGTTTTCATCATTTTCCAAGCAACGTTGGTGTAGTAACATCTATTGATGTCCTCTATATTCGATTCCAACAATGTTTTGTGATTCAACTCGAGGAAATTCTCAACAAGAGATTTGTTAGTGGTGATTTTTATACAATTGTGGGTTGAATTCTTTGCCTTTGGTTGGTTAGAGGTTGCATTTTCAATTGCCATTGCAAGGATCAAATTGCTACATAATGTTATCTGCAAATCCTTTTGCTTTAGGGTGTGCCATCTACCTTAAGTTGTTGTCAATCAGGTTGTAGAGGGCTGATTTCTTGCACCATACCGAATTTAATTTGGGACAAGTATATTTGAAATCCTTGGATTTATTTTGGGACAGAGGGATTGTAACTGTTATAAATTCATTATCTATATGAAACAATGCATTTGTAATTCAATTGAGCAACTAAGTATATGAAGTAAAGACTTTGAAACATTGATATTAGAATTAATTCAACATAGATTTCATTATCTTCAATGATTAAATGCTTATGAAAAGCAACATACCTTAGATTAGTAAACTTGATATAGGTTTACTAGTGAAGAGTTTATAAGCTCAAAAATCCACCTACCAATATAATGTTTACTACCATAGTCCACCACAATTTGGTGAGTAATTAAAGGAATGAGTTGTATAAATATGCAAAAAAGAACTTAAAAGAAAAGGAAATTCCTTTTTATGTACTTAATGATTGGCACAAGCTTAACTTCTAATAGAAACATCAAGAATAAAAGTCATTGGTGTGGTCCATTTGACTTGTATATTTGACTTGTTTTTTGAACCTACTATATTAAACTTTAAAGATTGAAAACAATTCAAATTTCAAAATTTAGAACATGTATTAAAATTGTTGCTTAGAATAATCATTTATTTATATTTTTAAATAAAAATTATAAAATATTATTCATAGATTATATCCACACAATTAGATCAACTACCTTCCTTGCAAATGTTTATTAGTATCGAGATGTACATAAAACCATTTGGGCAAATAAAGGATTGTGCAAATATTTATCTTTCAACAACTTGCTTAGATTTAAATCTAAATTCGAAAAATTTCATTTTTTTGTCATTGGACAATTGTTATTGGGGCTTTTACAATTCAAGTAACCATGTTTAAACATCCATGAAGATTTAAAGCTATATTAGATATTATTGACCAATAATTCAATAGAAATTACACAAATAATCCATAAAGGAGTAAAAAGTGGAATTTATGTACAATTTACCTTTATGAGAGAAGACAAAAAGGGGAATGTAAATCTAAAATTGAAATTTGCAAAAAAACAAATCATTGCTTGATAAGTATTCACTTAGAATGTCTTTATTTTTTTTATGATGTTGTGTTTGAGTTTCAAATTGAATTGATTCAAAACCTTGTACAAAAATCATAGAAATTGAATGACTAAGCAGGTTACATCAATGACAAAAAGGACAAAAATCACTTTGTTAGATAAAAGCCATTATTTTTTTTATTGTTTGTTCTTCATGTTCTTGCATGAATTGATTCATAACCTAGTACAAAAATATATAGTATTGAGTGACTAAATGGGTGACATCAATGAAGAATAGACAAAAAAACACAATGTGAGAATTAAGCCTTCACTTTTGTAAAATTGTTTGATCTTTGTGTCTTGCAATGGATTGAATTAGAACCTTGTACAAAAATCATAAATATTGGGTGACTAAGCAAGACACATTATTTATGAATGAACAAGAAACATTTTGTTTGCTAGAAAGTATTAATTTTTTAAATATTATTTGCACTTTGCCTCTCAACATGACCTAATTTAGAACCTTGTACAATTATCATGAATATTGAGTGACTAAGTAGGTTACATCATTGGAGGATGGACAAATTTTACTTTGGGAGATAAAAAGCCTTCATTTTTGAAAGGTTCAGGCTTTCTTTTAGGAACATGAATTGATTCTATATCTTGTAAAAAATGACAAAGCATTTATTGAGTAAAATGGTCACATCATTGTTGGATGGACAAAAAATCCCTTGTCATTTAGAAAGCCTTCATTTTTGCAAGATTTATTGTTCTTCCTATCTCAATATGAATTGATTCATAACCTTGTTAGAAAATCATAAAGAATTGGTGATGAGGCGAGTCACATCAATGAAAAATGGACAAAGATACTTTGTCTAATTAATTGTCTTCTTGTTGGGTGGATTGTTTACTCTTAGTATCTCCACATGAACTAAATCCAAACCTAATACAAAATTATGAAATACTAAATGATTAAGTGGATCACATAAGTGAAAAATGGTCATGAAATGATTTGTCAAATTAAAAATCTTCATTTTTGCAAGAATGTTTGGTCATCCTGTCTCAATTTGAACTATTTCACAAACTTGTGAAAATATCTTAAAATATTGAGTGATTAACCCCTAAAGGACCCAAGTGTTCGTTCAACATACGCAAGAAATCTCAAGTAGTTTCCTACAAAGTCATTTTTGGTCAAATGTTCATGAAATTTGGACATAATGTGTAACTATGTATATCTTTCTTGAAAATCTAATTTTTTCCCCGATCAGGTGCCCGGATCAAAAGTTATGCTACCCTAAACTTTTTGGGCAGCTCAGGTAGTATGTGCAAAACTCTTCCTATGATTTTGAAATTTGGCAAGTGTGTAGTTGATATGACAAGATGCAAATGTCAAAAAATAACTTTGTTTAGTGTAAGAATCTCATTCTAGAAGGTCTTAAAGTTTGCAAGCCCTCTTAGGTAAGGTTGGAAAAAAACTTTTTCACATAACTTCAAATGTTATAATCTTTCAATTTGTGTGGTCAAAGTTTCTAAAATTTTCTAAAAGAAGTCTAGTACAAATTTGTATGGTTGAATTTTGAAAAAATAATCTCTTTAAAAATTTACTTCTTGTTGTCCTAAAAAGTGTTAGTTTTTGACAATTTCTACCCAAAATGTGCCTTAGTCCTTTAGAGGTTAACCCTAGAAAGACATGAGGTGTTCTTGGTTTTTGTTGTATTTGAATTTTTGAAATTCTAAAAAAGAAAGGCCTTCAATGAGGTTTGGTTCATCGCTTAGAAGACTGCATGCCCCCATCTCCCACTATAAAAAAAGTTGATGAAGAATTCCTTCTTTGTCCACTATAGAGATATCCTAAGTCATTAATTGGACAATTTCAATCCTCAATGTCATTACAAGGTTAAGGTTACATTATTGAAGGGTGGACAAAAATACTCTATCATAGAATATGCCTTTATTTTTTTAACATGATTTGTGCTTCTTGTTTCAACATGAACTAATTTAGAACCTTGTACAAATAAAGTATTGAAGTGATATAGATGTATTGTATAAAGTATTGAGTGACTAAGACAATCACATTAATGAGTAATAGACAAATACTTTTTAAAGAGATGTAGATATATGGTACTTCATTCATTTTATTAAGCTTTTGGAAAAAACTCTTGAAATGATTCCTTATCTTATAAGTATGTTAATTTAATTTTGTATATTAAAAAAAAAATGTGGCTAATTAACACTAGTGCAATTCACATAAGTTAAATTCAAAATTTATTTTAGTTTTAACACATTTGTGTTAGTTTTAATTCAATTTAAACATAAACCTAAATTGAAGAATTGATAGGTTCCTTCTACTTTGGCTTCATTGTGAACTGGAAAATTCATGATTTTCAAGGATGGTTTGAATTAGTTCATGTTTAGACAATTGCAACATGAGAATTTGCAAAAAAAATAAAAATTGTCAAGCCAAAAGTGATTTTACTTCAAGGACTCCAAATGTATATTATATTCCTCATCCTAGCACCCTTTCTAAGGTTACATGCACACCAAGAAGGAAAATATAAAACACAAAAGGTTAAGATTTTATATTCAATTGAGATGTTTGTACCAAAATAAAAATCTTCACGTGAATCCAATGTGCGACATAACATGTTGAAGACAAGGATCCTTAAGGGTCAATACAAGATTATATATATGATATTGTATTTGGCTTTAGAATACAAATTAAATACTAAAATATGATAGGATATACACTATTAAATTTATAATTCAATAATTAAAATATTTCATTTGGATGTCATTTTAGCATCTATGCCTTATCAAACTCAAGTGTAGCACTGTACAAGGAGAATATATAGTCATTGTTTTGAAACTTCTAAGACATATAGGAGGTACAATATTGCTTTGAATTGGGAGTGCTATGTATCATTGCACTTGGCTTAACATGAATACAAGCTTTAGCTACTACATTGTACTTCAATTTTTGCACCTTCTTTGTCAAATGTATGAAAAACACCATGTTGAAGTCCAAATTATGCTTTCCTAACCTTTCATGCTTTAAAATTACACTCTACAATTTCTTCACTCTAGATGTTCAATGTATCAATAAGGGGGTAACTATGTTAGGATGTTGTTGACTATTAGGGTTCGATGGATGGTCAATCCATTTTTTTTATATTGAAGGATGGATGATTTTCATTGAGTTTTTTGTGAGCAAGTTTACGAATACTATAGCCAAATCATCAAGTTAAGTTTAAGCCATATTATTAGTCTTGTGATTTTGTATGATGTAGTTTGTCAAAATAACAATATACCTATGCAATGTATTTCTTACTTTGAGTATTTTTTCCTTAGAAGTTGATTTTCACATTCAAGATGATTTCTTCAACCTCGGAAAAAAAAAGTAACAAAATGAAGCTTCTAAAGTGCATTTTCTATTCTACTTAAAAATTCTGAAAAAATCCTTTAAAATAGCATTATATTGAAGTTTGAAGTTGAAAATGTACGACCACGTTTCTAAATATAGTGTCACCAAACCATCATTCATACTATAATCTTTTAAAAATATAATCTACTTCTATGTCAGAACTTTCAGATTTTTTGAGCATGCTTTGTTATGGATATGAATTTTCTTCACTTTTTTTTCCCCAAAATTCATGAAAAGTTGCATTTTCCCAGAAAATCTATGACAAAGCACTGGACAAGTGATTCCATCTCTAAAAAACTAAAACTAAAATATTCCACTCATGAAGAAGAACAAAAATGGACAATAGCAAAGTGGAGGATTTTGAGGTTTGACTACATGGTCATGGGCTCCGTCCTTTCCGGTTAAAAAATACGTCGTTTACTTAGATTCATAGATATTTTAAGAAAGCTTGCGAATCGGAGGACCTGAAAGAAGACAGAAAGTTGCAGCCAAGGAAGGGTCCACTTGGACAAAGCCCCAGGAAAACACCCACGAAAATGGCGTCCATCCGTGCTGTCCGAAATTAGGAAATAAGTAGATTTCTCCCATTGGGTTTCTGAGATCTTTTGCGTACGTAGATTCTTTTATTGGTAGAGTCCAGAAACGCGCCTTTGGTATTTCGAGGAGAGGAGACTCGCAACGGGTTGCCAACGGGCACCCGTGCCCGGATCCCGAAAATGGGGCGATTGGACGCCGTTCATTGGTCGATGCCAGCGTCCGTCAGACGGTGGGGTTTTGGTCCTCCCTGTTCCACGGGCGCGCGGCTTGACTTCCGCTTCTTGTTGCCTCGGTGCATAGCTCGGCGATCACTTTCTGGCATCGGTCCGATGCAATTAGAGACCCAGGAGACGCGATTTCGGAAAGGTGAGCTGCTGGATTCTTTGGATACCGCGTTGTACTTCTCCGAGTGGAAAGTGGAGGGTAGTGTGGGTCGATTTGTCGACTTGGGGTTCGAGTGGAAGGGAGGTTCTTGAGAGGTTAGGTTTGGTTTCTGCTTGTTAAGTTTGTTGTGGGTGTTGGAGAAGAGGACGGGTTGTAAAGGAGATGAGCCTGAGGTGTGGAAGAGAAGAAAGTACGCAGTTTGGGTGAAGAGTAGTGTTGGGAGTTCAGTCCTTTGAGGGGGACGAGCGAGACTGAGATAATGTTGGCAGTGTTGCAAAGGCAGCAGGAGCGGCAGTTATTTGGAGGGGAGTCGTTGTATATGAGTGGGGGAGGAGCAGGATTGTCGTCCTCATTTGAAGGTGGTGGTGGGTCGTCGTTGTATGAGTCGATGGTAGACTACGTGCCGAACTCGCAGCAACACATGCAGCAGTCTTCACCGCAGCATGCAATGCGGCGACTGAACTCCTTCTCGCCTGCGGTGATGAAGGACGCCGAGGCTGCTCTCAATGGCGCCGCGCCGCATGTGTACCAGCGGAGCCAGAGCTTTGGCGGCGGCGGCAGCGGGAGTGCAAGCTTGCATGCCTACGGCAACTTCTTCGGCAGCCCTCCGAGCTCGCCCGTATCGAAGTCGGACTTATCGGGATTGTCGATGCTCGACGACGACTGCCTAATTGAGGCGGGAGCAGGGAAGGGGGGGTTCTTCGACGAGGCGGGGAAGGGCGCCGGTAGACCGGATCTGCGGGGGCTCACTCTGCCTCCTGGGTCACCACTGGGAGGCGCTGGATCGTCCATCGGGTCACCGACATTTTCCGATGCGCTCTTCAACAAGTACCTTCCTTCGAACAATGAAGACGAAGAGGCTTGGCCTGCCGTGGACATGTACGGGTGCGATCAGTTCCGGATGTTCGAATTCAAGGTGCGACGTTGCATGAGAGGGCGGAGCCACGATTGGACAGAGTGCCCATTTGCACATCCAGGTGAGAAAGCTCGTCGTCGTGACCCTCGTCGGTTCCATTACTCAGGAACTGCCTGTCCCGACTTCCGCAAAGGCAGCTGTCGGAGAGGCGATGCTTGTGAGTTCGCTCACGGAGTTTTTGAGTGTTGGCTGCACCCTGCGCGTTACCGCACGCAGCCGTGCAAGGATGGTCGGAACTGCCGGCGTCGCGTGTGCTTCTTCGCTCACACGCCCGAGCAATTGCGGTTGCTCCCAAATGCGGCCAACGCCGCGACCACGGCTGCTCGTAACGGGGGTTCTTACGATGGCTCGCCTCGAGCAGCTGCAGCAGCTAGCTACGACGGAGCTTTTGCCTACGAAACACTATCATCTTACGACGGGTCGTCTATGGGTAACGTGGGCTCCCCACTAAGCCACTTCTCTGGCTACTCAAGTGCGGCGCACTCGGGCCCGGGATGCGTACCATCCCAAACTTCATCGCCCAGGTCGACTCTTGTTGGGCACGCCCACTACGCACCGCCCATCTCTCCGCCCCTTTCTCCTACGGGGTCTCCCCCACTGTCTCCGTCTTCACCCGAAGATTGGACGAGTGCCGGAACGTTTGCCAGCCTTTCTGGCATGTCTGGAGGGCAAGTTGCTATGTCTCAGGCGATGTGTCTACAGGCCACTCTCCAGCAAGCAGCTCAAGCCCGGTCGCTCAACGCGCATGCCCAGACCTCTCCAGTGCCTGCGCATCGTCGACATTTGGACAGGCTGAACTCCATGCCCACTTTGTCGATTCCAAGTTCCAGCGAGCATCGCAGCATGCATAGTGGAGGACAGTCGAGCATGCATCCGGGGTCAGCCCCATCGTCGCCATCCGGAGTCCCTCAGAAGTCGATGATGGAGCTGATCGCCACTCTCCAGCAGCTGGAAGTGCGTGGTTCGCCTCCTGCTTCTGCTGCGCAGTGGCTCCAGCAGCAATACACAACGGGCCCATCTCCTCTTCGTCGATGCTCTCAGAGCGTCCCTGGCACGCCCACCAAAGTTTCTGGACGCTGGGAGCAGAAGGAGCGATGGGAAGTAGACGAGAACGACGACGGCGAGCCCACCGTGCAGCGTGTGGAGTCTGGGAGGGATCTGCGAGCCAAAATTTATGGCCGATTGAGCCGAAACTCGTTGAACGAAGTCGGTCCGGGTGTTGGAGATTCTCCTGATCTCGACTGGGTGAACGATCTTGTCAAGGAGGAGCCGGATCACCCAGCGGCATGGTGAAGAGGAGAATCGACATCAGTGGAATCCTTCCTTTTGTTTTCATGTACAGCGGTTGCTCTCGCAGGCGTTTTTGTGGCGAGCCATTGCTTCCTGGTGCGGAGTTGCTGGCGTGTCAAGAAGTTTTTCGACAGTGGGTTAGTGAGGGTTGTGGTGGAATTTGAGTGAGCAAGAGAATATCTGGGATTAGGGATATTGATATATTTCATTATATGAAATTTGGGAGAGTACAGGAGGGTGAAGGGCCTACAAACTGATATGACCTATTGGCCTGGGTCTGAAGTGATTTCGCCTTTATGCAGGCACTCTAGAAGATCAGGTGGTGTCTTTGCTCCAGCAGACATCCTGGTTGTAGCCGAAGCATTCGAGATGGAGGTTGCACCGTAGCGCGATCTCTCACGGTTGAAGTGTGGAATGTTGCTGGTCGCCCCTGGTTTTTGGAGGAATTGGTAGTAGATTTGGGGGTTGGGGAACCTGGGATTGTTGATTACGGTAGGGTTTGATCTGAGAGTGGGTGGTAAATGACCATCTGAGCCATTGCATAGTAACACAGCATGATATATACATATCTCGAAATATTGGGGTGCGCACTGCACAGAGGAGCGGGCAGTGTGGAGGTAGGAATTAGGTAGCGACAATTATTATTCTGCTCGGTTTTGGCCGCCCCAAAAGGACTGGGAGGAAGACACGAAACGGGCCCTCACTCATTTTTTGGATTTTTCACTCAATTTGTGATTGTAGCTAACCAGGCTTTTGTTGATTTATCAAAAGCAGGATTGTAGTGGTAGAGACGGAGGAACATGCATGTGGATACCCTTGTGTTCATGCCAACGGCTATGACGTTATGAAACCTCGAGGTCTTCGTCCAAGTAGACCTTACGCACAGAAGGAGAGTAGTCATATGACTGATCGACCTATCTCAATTTGAAAAGACAGTGTGTCGATCTATTGCCTAGGATTAAAAACTGTATATTCATTCATGATGTCATGATGGCGATGGCTTCTGTAATATATGTTTCTCTGCCCTGCACATTTTGCGCTACCTTGTGATATTGCATGGACGTAAGTTTGCTCTATGTTATCGTTGCAACCCAGCTAGTGTGGTTTCTCTTTTCCATCAACCTGTCTGGTGACGTATCTTCTGGGATGCTGTCGAATGTTTCGTGTTCCCTTGTTCTTTTTCAGGGTTTCTTTCAATTAGATCGTGGCCGATAATAGAAACCAAGCAGAGAAATTTTATGTGGGTTGATCATTTATGACAGCCGTCGTTGTAAACTTGGTGATCTGGAGGCGTGGTAGGTTGTGGCAAGTGCTATCTTGCATGTCTCTCGAGTCTCATTCCGTTACTGTATGAATGGTGGCACGTTGTCCTTTGAAATCCTTTTTGCATGGGCTATCTGTTGTTTCTACCATTTCTGTGTAAGCTTAACCTTTTTAGAAACTCCACTCCATGCACTACTGAATAGAGAATGGAGAATGACTGTAGAATGACAATGCTTCACCAAATTTTATGTAATCGCCATCCTGGCATGTTCTCGGAAAGTAAAGAAAAGGGCTGCTGTAGTTTCGTGACCACTGACCTGATTCATCAATAACCACCGTACTCCTTGAATTGAAGCGAGTGCTGATTTTGATGCACTAGCTATGTAGCGAAGTCAGTAGCAGCATGATAAGGGACGGATTGACCTCTATCGGAAATCGTGCAAGTCTGCAAGTTGGGCTTTTCTTGACTTGGAGTGAGATTTCTTGTCATTGAGGATGGAGTCAATGCAGACACAATGCATGTCCCTGGAAAATTATCTTGTCTGTCTTGCACTACCTTAACTTTGCTGACACAGTTGTTGCCAGTGCAGTGTGAAGTACTGCGAACTGGGTGTGTATCCTTTGCATACTTTGCAAAGATATCTCATTGTCGCCGAAACCCTATTTTGGATGATGTAAATTCCCAACGTAACATACTTAGTATCCTGTGGAGAAAAAGGGATTTATTAATAACTTTTCTCAATTCAGAAATTGGCCTTTCAAAATCGACTTCAGCAAATAAGTAATATGTGTATTGAAAAAAACTAGCACAATTAGAAAATGTTCTTGTAACAATCACTATAATAATACTAGGGGTCTACTACTCTTTGTGCTCTTTGTGCTCTTTGTGCTATTGGAGATGCCCAATAAAAGGTTTTGGGACTCCATTTGTGGTTTTGGAGACTTTGGGGATAGTAATTTTTACACAAATATTTGAGCCTAGGAAAAGTGGTTGGTGGCATGAGCTTTGGGGAACAGTGTAAACCTCCCTTAGTTGATGAAGTTTTGCATGTACATTGTCATCATAGAGATGATGTAAAACAATGTCTCGGGCATGATGCAAAACATAATGTCAATGGCATAAGTTATTGCAAACATTGTATTTTGACCAAGGCTATGCTATCCATATAGTGTAATTTAGCAATGAAAATGTTCTTTTTTGAATTTGAGTTCAACTATTAAAATGTAGATTTTTAAGTTTAGTTTTTGTTCCTATTTGGAAAGTTGGAAAGTTCCTAAGTGCAAGTTTACAGATTTTTATTAAATGCCAAAAAATTATAAAAGAATGGATTTTTGCCAAATGTCATAGTTGACTATTAGGAAATGAGAGCTACTAGAAAAAAAATAAGATCACATGTGGTGACACCAATCCACACTTAAAGGACCAAGATAAATTGCAACTCAATTTTCTCTTTCATTCTCTCTTCCTTGTCATACACAATTTACACCCTGAATTCTTGAAGTAGAGAGATCTATGCACTCTACATCTCTCAAATATGAGTGCCAATTTCTAAAAGCTAGAGCAATAAAGTATGTATGAGCTCTCTAGAAAGCTAAAGCAATGGTGAATGCAATGATGGCAAATGACAATTGTAAGCGAAATCAAAATGAGGAAGCTCCAACAGGTAAGTGCATCTCTACAATTTGGAAGCATGCAAAACAAAGAGGAGGGTCTTTAACGATTGCCTTACTCATGCAAGTGCTCTACTTCGGTTCTATTACAACTTTGTTTTTTTTACACCTTTGGACCTTGGGATGGCAGGTGTGTAGGTAATTTACATGGTATAAAATGAAGTATTAACCATACCATCAATATTTCAAATGCTTATTTGGTCAATTTTAGATTCAAGGATTAGGGAAAAAAATTCTTGTATAAAAATCCTTATAAATCATTTTTTTAGGATTTAAATATAGATTGGAAATTTAGAAAAATACATCCTCTATTGGATGGTTGCTTTTCAACTCTAGAAACATATTTATAAAATGCGTAGATTTCTTCATTGTCATATGTGAACCCTAAAACCCTTGTAAAGAAAATTGTCTTTTGAATGGTTTAGAAGATTTCAAAGCTCCATCATGGACATATGTGGAACCTACGAACTCATTTTTCAAAGATTGGTATTAGATGAAACCTTTCTAATTTTTTTTTAAATTAGAGTTTTTTTAGATTGATTTTTTTGTACTTGTGAAGGATGAATAAATCTTTTAATATACCACTATTTATAAAAATATGTTGTGGAAAAATGTGTTTGGAAGTAGTCTAGAGTATTGTGAATTTGTAGTATAGTTTTGCATTGCAAGATTCTTTGGATGTGTTCTACATTTTTGTAACTTGTAAAAATTGGTGAAGACATGCTTAACATGTTCTTTTGTATGGCAAAATTTTTAATTCAAATATCAAATTTTCCACAGAAGGTGGTCAAATTAACCTAAAATTCTTTTGATGGGTCTAAATTTCTATTATCTTTACTACACGTGCTAATAACTTTAGTTGCAATCTATAGGGTCAAAGTTCAAAAAATTCTTACTACAAGTTTTTGTAAAATTTTAGTGCAAGATTTGAAGGTTCAATTTTAGAATTTTTTTTTCCAAGACTCAATGCGATAGAAATGGAGTTTTTGAGTGGGTTTGACAAAAAAGAGTCCTTGGGACTTTAAAGGTTAGGTGATCTTTTTACTTTTGTACATTCGTGTTTCATTTTTTTTAATATACACTTCACTTTGTTCCACTTTGATTGTATGTTTTGTTTTCTTTAGTTTGCTCATGTTTTGTTTCAATTTTAGTATGCACTTTAGTTTAGTTTGTTTTTCTTGAGTATAACTTGATTCACTTTTATTTCTATAAAATTCTTGGATTGAAGATAGATATGAATGGAATACCTTCCTTTTACATTTGTTTTGCAATAAACTTGAATTTTTTTGGAGAGGGGATTCTTCATAATACCGTATGTGCAGGTTAGTTTCGTAAATAACTTAGGAAAATTTTGAAAATGTCGAAATTAAAAAAATTATTTAAATCTATTTCTAAAAATCTGAAAAAATTATTCCTAAGAAAAATTAGAAAAAGGAACACACTTAGGCATGAATAGAGGGAATCAATCCAAAATGAGGAGAAAGTGCCAAAAAGCAAAAAATTCCTATCTGCCTGCCAAATTGTCGAATTGTGAAAAGTAAACTCTTTCAGCATCAACTTGTTGAAATTGACCTATATGTACAGTATATTGGTAGTATTGACTTTATGAACAAAGAAGCCTAGTAGAGTTGGATTTGATGGTGCAAACATGCCTTCCTAAACTTTGATGGCGACAGTGATGACAATGATGACAGTGGTAATGTTGGCAATAGTAGTAGTAACTTTACAGAATTGGTGACAACAGCGGTGGCAATAACAATGATGGGAGTGATGATGACAACTATGAGGACAAGAATAATAAAAATCACCTTCAAAATGTTCTAAATGTAGACGATGTTGATTAGGTTGACAATTCTAATCAGGAATTGTTTGTACTTAAAAAAGGCTTTGATCTAGAATCTATAGGTGTGTACTTCCACAACTTATTTATAGGCCCAATTCTATAGACAACACCCTTGGTGAAGTGTAGAGTGTTGTTTTTGAACTTGAATTTGAAAAGGGAGAGAAGATGTGCAAGTTGCATTACAAACATGAATATTACTTTGTATGCATTCAACAATTGTTGTCATATAAAAAAATAAGCCCAATTTGCAACATTCAAGTTTCTTCTAAGAATTCTTCAATCCTTTAAGTAATACTCCGTATTAACCTTGACAAAATACTAAAAATAAACAAGAGAATGTTTTCATGTTTAAAAAAGTTCATGATCTATCCAAGTTTACAATTAAAACTAGAATAGTATTTTTTATTACTAATTTTTCACCTTTGCATAACTCATACAAAATTGATGAAAGATAAGAATAAATGGCATCACCTTGGGGGGCATCATGCATGCTCAGCTTGCACAGGGTCAAATTGCACCATTTCAAAAAATTCACGAGTTTTGATGCTCAAAAGTTGTCTTTATGTATCCTTTTTGTCCATTTTCAATAAAAATTAGAGATAGAATAGTCAAATGTAGATTGAGAGTGCATGAATATAACAAAAAAGTGATTATGTTTTTAATAGATGGATGAATTTAGAAATACATTACTTCACCAAAATATTAGTGGTCGCTACCTTGGCTCTTTTTCAAAAATAAAAAAATGGGTGTGTATTATACAAATGCACCAATATTTTACACATCTCTATAATATGTTCAAAATAATATTGTTACCCTTCAAAATTATTTCTTCACATTTCATGTGCATTAAAAGAATTTTTTCAATATATTAGATTATTTTAAAACTACTATTTTAAATTAAACATGCACTTTGGAAAGCATCATTAATTATGGGCAATCTAAGCTATATTGTCTTAGCAATTAACATTCTCAGTCAAGATCTGAAAGTAGTCAATCCAAGTATGTAGTTTTGAATATTTGAAACTTGTTTAGATCTAATATGTTGTGGAACTAGATGGATACTAGAAATCTTGCATTGCATCAAAGAATTCAAGGTGCAATAGTTCTTTAAGTATCATCATATATTCTAGAACTATACTAATAATATTCTAATATGCCACAACGTATATGATACTATGCTATTGTTCAATTTTTATTTTTTTTCAAGATCATGCATTGATACTAAATTATTGAAATTGTCCCTCCAATCTTGTAATACATAAATGTACATGCTAATGCCCCAAACCAAATATGGTTTGCATTTTCTAACTTTGATATTCAACTGGAAAAAATAAAAATAAAATTGTATGAGCATGCAACATTGATATTGTTGGAGAGGTCAATGTATCTCTTATAGTTTCACATCCATATTTACCTCTTCAGAATTTGTTTCTCCTTTAATCTTTGTATGGTTGTAAACATGCCCAAGTTATTGAATAATGCACAAACATTCCAACACAAAATCTATTGCTAAGTGCACAATTGGATGTGTGCAAAAATTACCATACCATAATCCCACCAACTGCACTTCCACTTTCTACAATTAGAATCCATATATAGACTACCATATTTCCATAGAAAGCAATGTCTTGTAAACAGGTTCTGAAAAATAGTCTGGGATCTCAAGGGTTATCATGAACACTTGTTAATCGAAGTGCAATGTCAACCAAGGTCCTGAAACGAAGTCAACAGAACAAAATGAATCACATATAGAGTTGATAGCATTAGCACCAAATCATCCTGGTGACCCTGCGAGTGTAAATGACCTATTGTGCAATACATAACGTATCCTGACCCTGAAAACTCAAATTGTTTTAGCAAGACAATAGCCATGAACTTTTGCACTACACGATGTCTGACTCCGAAAATCAAATTGTTGGATTGAGACATTACCATAGTCATCGTGCATGAACTTTTTGTACAGGATGGTTCCTGTCAGCAAGAGGTCATACGAATAAGACCATAGTCCTAAGCAAGGCGAGCCTTGTGAATGAAGTTTGAAGTGGCCTGATCCACTCTCACATTCTCTGCTTCTAAGGCCGCAACTTTACGGAAAACATGAGTGCCCTCAGGTACCTCCACCAGCTGCACTTCCTTGCCTGCCTGCTTGAGAGCATTGTAATACTCCATCTGTCTGGTGTACAACGGATCCTTTCCCGCAACAATCAACAACATCCTTGGAATCTGGACTTCAGTCAGTCTCTGAGCATCTGCAGAGAGTGGGTTGCAGAAAGGGTGGTCTCGGTTGGCCCCCACGGGAAGAGCCAGTCTCCAGAACGTGTGGTGCTTGCCCAGCGGGAGAATCTCATCCTCTGGAAACTTCTGCTCGGATTCACTCAACTCCTCCGCACTGAAGAATGGCACCACTGGGATCACGCCTGCGACGGTGAGAGGGTGGAAGTCCTTTAGAGGTTTGGAGACAACCACGTGATGGGCAATGTTGCCTCCGGCGCTTTGACCCATGACGAAAACCTGCGAGAAGTCGACGTGGCTCATGAGCCAGGGGTCGCCTGCGGTGTTGTCTCCACTGGCTTGGTACTTGCACTGCACGACATCAAAAGCTATCAGACAAAATGAGTTCAAAACTCCCAGAAAATGAGCCAAAGTTGAGCCTCTAAAATCGGAACCTATAACCTAAATTCTCAACCAAAGTAACAAAAGTTGAGCCTCTAAATCCTAAACCCTAAACCCTAAAAAAAATGTTGAGCCTCTTAACAACAAACATAAACTCTGTTCATTCTCTCTTCAATTCAATCTTCCTCTTCTGGGTCACAAAATGGATGGAGAAACTTCAAGTAACTTTGGAGAGCTCCAAAATTGAATGTTTTTGGATTTTCAAGGTTGCAATTCGTTTTGATGGAATATACTTCACTTTGTAAAATTTTCACAACATTAAAAGCTGCATGAATTCGTTGTCAGCTCTGCCCTTAGTATGACTTCAATGTTTGAATTGGTAAAAAATCGAATTTGTGTGGGTTTTGATTAGACTAGAAAGGCAAGGTGTACTCCATTGTATTATGAAATGCACCTATTTCTAGGAGGTCAAAATAAAAACACAAGATGAAATTTAGGGATGGACGGAAACGATGTCTCTAGTTCGTTGAAGGTTAATTCTTATCAACGCTACTCACAAGAATTTAGATTGTATAGAACTTGATTCACCTGCTTTTGCAGCCATGACATGGTAGTGTATGCATCGTTGAAAGCAATGGGAAGCCGATTTTCAGGGGAAAGCCTATAACTCGCAGATATTACAACGACGTTGGCTGTCTTACACAGCCTGGTGGCTTGATAATTGGGACTCACGCCGCCTGCAAACAATACATTGCGTTTATAACATCCGTGTTTCTTGATACTGACAATGTACAAATAGTCGCTCAAGAAGATTTACACTATTTGATTCAAGCATTCAATTACGCTTACAATAAAGTTTTCAGTGAAATTAGATGAAATTTGACTGTTCCAGAAACTGCAATAACATCCAAAAGAAAATTTTCCCCATAATTCATGGGTTGGTTTTCCTATATACCATTGGAAGGCCACCATACGATCATAGGAAGACCTCCTCAGAAATCACGGCGAAGACTCTATTCATGATGTGAAAAATTAGACGAAACAATCTAATACTGAAAGTAGAATAGTGCACAGTGAGAGAACAAGTAGAAGTCAAGATTGTCGAAGCCATCCTCTGACAGTAGGGAATAGAAAGAACACACAGGGAGGGATCATGAAACAATCCAATACCTGCGTTTCCCATGCAAAATCCACCACCGTGAAAGTAAACCACAATTGGCAGCTTCTTGCTAAGGCTTTCGGAGACGGATTCAGGAATGAAGACTCGACCCCAAATGCCGGTTACGGAATCAACTATTACATCCTTGGATGCTACATTGTCAACGAAAATTGGAGAAGGCGAGACCGAGGGATCGGTAGTCGCCAGAGCGCGGTCTGAGTTTCGCACTACTGTTCCATCAGCTTTGATTCTCAGCCCCGGAAGTACCTCGGTCCCGTTCTCCTCATTTGGTTTGACAGGAGGATTTTCCTCCAAGACGTTACCCATGGCTAGTATGACCACAATGAGCTTGATGAATACCTGATGCTTCACACACTCGTGAGCACGGGCACACAAACTTCAGAATCATGCAATTCAACTGGAACTCCAGGAATAAAGCCTCGCTGACTTCATTTGAAAGCCTAGGCAACAACTGAACTGTGAAACTCAGATCATGGCTAATGCTGAGAAGCTATGAATGATACGGTTATCAGCAAGTTATCTCTCACATGAATTTACCCAGAAATGAGCAAGAATTCTCAGAAACAAGAAAACTGCGCATTGATTCTTTGTTTAGTCCGCGATCATATTTGATGCGTGCCTTCAATTGTTTGTTGTGATCTCAACACTTTGAGGTAAGAAACATATTGTAACTCATTAGAAGAGCATCATATTATAACTCATATAATAACTCATTAAAAGCGCAGTTTTGGTAGCTTTTCAACAACACGACACTAGAGAATTGAGCACAAAATCTCAATTGGAAATTCAGAGTATTGAAATCTCTGCTTACCAGGGCATTTAATACGTAGTGTTCCGAACTAAACCCAAGAAAAACACAATTCTAGATGAAGCCAAGCATATGCTCCCACAACTGTGCATGTGTAATTCCAACATTTCTTTAAACCCTAAATCTGAAAACACTGGGCCTAGAACAGACTCGCACATTGAAAAGTAGCGATGACACACAAGCATTTGCATAAGGAACATCAAAAGCTCTCCTAAACCCATGAAGATCACCCAATTTCGCAGTGGGCAAGCATACTATCACGCAGCATTAAAATCACAAAAAATCTCAAATCTCAAAGTGCACAAATAAAGAATCAATCCATCGACACGTTCGCCTGCAACATTCCATCTTTCCTAGCCTCACACCCCATCCAACAAAACCCAAGACAAAACAGAAACAGAGGCTCACCTTCAATGATACGACAAGTGCCAAGAGCCCCAATGCCCAATACGGATCTTCAGCTCTCAAACGCATATGCTCCCATTCATTAGCTCCTCAGCTGGAGATTGATCAGCAAGCACAGATCCATCAAACGAGCACGGTGAAATGAATTTGGAAAAATGAGAGAGGTGGGAATGATTGGTCATTAATGCGCTCCTTATTAGTTTCCATTGTCACATTCCGAGAGGCAAAGAAGGAGCTACTCGCAAAGTTTTTCCTACAAAGCAAAGCAAGAGGAGAGGTGGCATGGAGCTCCACTTACATACAAGCCATCGAAGTGAAGAGCGTGAGAATTGTGAGAGAGATGAGGTCTTACGCATTGCAACCTCCGTCCCTAGAGACTGCAATGCACACAAGCGAGGCTGCATGTGCCGACAACTTCTCTAAGAGCGCTGTGAGTGTGAGTGCTTTTTGCTTGTCAGAGATCGGTCTTCAAAAGGCCACGTTTACATAAGACCTTCCCTGATGGAATTACCTGAAACTCCCATCTGTAAGGTATAGATTCTGGAAAAATCCGGGGAAATTTTCACAATCCATCCGAAATTTTGGATGAAAATTTGAGAATTTATACGGGGCGGTCCTTACATTAGGGGTAGTCTTTACCTTCTCCGAAAACAAAATTTCTATGAAGAATGAGAAGTTCAAGAGTAAAAATAGGAGCTGATAGGAAACCATTATGCATGAAGAAGGTATGATCCCCCTTTTTTGGTGTGTGGAGCATAGAGGATGAAAAATCAAGAGAAGTATTCACATGTCAAAGAGCATGAATGTAGTAATATTTTGTGGGTTTGAAATTCCAAATCGATCTTAAAGTCAAAGGAGTGGATCCTTCATGGCAATGCAACAACTCTAAGCATCGATTCTTGGTAATGAGAGTGATTTGTGGTGAAAATAGCACTAGGGTCAAAGTAACAAGGGAAGGGTGAAAAGTAGATGAAAAATTTATATGAAGAAATCTTCTTTACACCCATTCTTCACCTCTAGAGGAGAATAATGGACATGGAGAAGATATTGTAGAAAAAGAATATTCTACGACGGAGAACCAACGGGAAGCCTACGTAGAGCTTCGACATCCCCATTCTTTGAAGAATGGGCGTGCAATGAAGAAGGTGTGACTACCCCTACTACATGAAGATTGTTTCTTTGGGGATTTCCCTTAGTGTTCTATGCTGAGGGATGATTCCCTAAAAAACAATCTTCATCTTGCATTATACTCCCAAAATCAATACACCCTAAAATTTGCAAAAAATACAAATATGAATGTGATGAACTATTAGACTAGGCATTATGTCCCATGATGCTCTCGAGCGTCCCAACTCTCAAGCATTTTCTAGTCCATTTTGTGATTGCTATGAACAAAAATATTTGTATTTGTTTTTCAAGGATGAAATCACGCATCTTCTTCAGTTTTTTTTAGATTTTTTTAGTAAAATTTTGAAATGATTATGAATTTCTAAAGATAGTGAAAAAAATTCATATCAAATATGTAATACAATTAAAATGGATTGGTTTGGGATGCTGACATGGCACATCCTTCAACCAAAAGTCAATTATAAAAAACACATGAAAATCATCTAATCAATATTGCAAGCTTAAGGACATTAGAGTTTTCTTAAGAACCTTGAAAATCATCCTCTCTTTGGTCCTATAATCCTAAGTTGCATTTGAATTTTTAATCAACTTGAATTTTTTTTGGAATGACAAGAAGGCATGATTGCTTGCCATTTACTCACATTGGGGCTTCTTCTTTCTAAATAGAGGTTAAGTGCAAAAAAAAAAGAATTAAAAGATTTTAAATGTATAGATCTACTTCACTTGAAAATTTGGTATGATTTTTCTTCACTTTTTCTTCAAAATTTTTGGATAATTTGAAAATTTCACAAAAAATCTAGAAATTTTATAACATTTATTGGAAATTTAATTTCATCTTTGAAAAATAAAGTTAAAAATTTTACTCATAAATAGAAAAAAAAGGGATAAATAGTATTGAATATTGAGGGCTTTTTCAATTGAGGATTAAACTTATGATAGAAGGTCATAATTATTTTACAAATTGTTGTCACCATCTACTGAAAAGTTTCAATCTAAGTCCAAATAGTCAATGTACATGTATCTAACTTCTAGGTTCAATAGGATATATTAAGAAAAATCTTTCTTAAAAATTTAGAAATTTTGTAGCTTCAAAGACAAAGTAAAGGAAAATTCGAACTTGGAATCTCGGGTAATTGAAAGTGGTACTTCTTCATTTCAATATTATACTTTAAATGCTCATTCTTTTTACTAAAATACAATGGATGTAATGAGTTATTGTACACAAAATAATTTTGAATTTCATAGGAATTGCTAAATAGGATTTTTTTACAAAAATTATACACGCCTTTTTCAAGGTACAATAATACACCAATGGCAAGATCATAATGTGGACTTTTTATCAAAATATTATACAAGTGACTTGGATAAAAATTTATATCTATGAGACTACTAAAGAATGAGTGGCAACACATTCTAAATAATAATACCATGTGGATGTGACTAACAAAGCTTTTGCTTGCCAAAATGGAAAGATACTTTTCCTACCCTTGAAATTTATAGAGCTTCATCAATTTTGCCAATAGAAGGAAAAATCCACCCTTGGTACAGTACCTCACAAAACTGTTCCAATCATTAGAACTTCTAAATTCAAGAAGAAGTTTCAGACAAATGGATGTCCAAACTTTCAAATAGTAATTTGAGGCATATATTACAACCAATCTAGTACACATATGTAAAAAGTTCCAACTAAATCAAGTATCATTGAAGGAAAAATGAAAGCTTAAAATCAGTATATACATTGGTACAGTTTTGTGAGTACTTTAAGTAAGCTACCTAATACTTTGTCCATTTCCCTTTTGAAGCTACTACAGCTTCCATCCTTTGGGGCATGCTTTCTACAAGTCTCCTGCAATCATATGTAGTAATAGAAGAAAAAACTTGAACTACATGTTCCCATAATTCAATCATTCCTTTTGGAGGTGAATCATATTGATTCAATCTCCTTTTGAGGATTGCCCATAGATGTTCTATTGGATTTAAATCAGGGGATTGGGCTGGCCACGTTAGAAGACTAAAACTTTGCCTTGAGAACCATTCTTGCATCATCTTTGTGGTGTGAATAGAAGCATTATCTTGCTGGAAAATGACTTTTGTAGCATCTAAATTGTATTTTCTAATTGTACCATCTATTGTTTGCTCTAAAATTTGACGATATCCATGTTGATTGAGGCGACCTTCAATTTTGTACACCAATCCTGGACCATGACTAGTCATACTACCCCAAATTATGATCCCACCACCACCATGCTTTACTGTCTCTGTAACAGTGCGAGTTGACAATTCATGTGGATCACGACTCCAACACCAAGAGATTCCATCAGAATAAAATCGATTGATTTTAGACTCATCAGAGGAAATGACACAACTCCAATCATCTATAGTCCAATCTAAATGGTCTCTTGCAAAGTCTAAACGTGCTTTGACATTCTTGACTGAGAGACATGGTTTTTTTTGCTTCACTTGTGATTGTAAACCACCTCTACGCAAAGCACGTCTCACTGTTTCAACACACACTTGCATCCCAAATGCCTCTTGCACATTTTTTGTAGCCTCTACAACAGTATTAAGCTTCCCTCTAGTCATATCCAATACACAAGACCATTCCATTGCAGGAGTCAATTTTCTTGGTCTACCTCCATGTGATAATTCTACACTAGAAACAAATTTCTTTCGGAGCCTGTGTATAGTTCCAACACCTACATGCAAACTCCTTGACACTTCTCTAACACCAACCCCTCTCTGCAACATGGAAATGACATCTGATTTCTTTTGAGAAGATAATGGACGAACCATCTTTTCTACTTGGGAGCAGGGACTTCAAAGTACAAAGAAAATCAAAAGAGATGGTGTGTACACAAAGCTTTACAGCAAGAGTACAAGTCTAATCAATATTGCACAGCTCTATAAGACAAGAATACAAGTCTAATCAATCTTCACAGCTCTACAACAAAACAAGTTCTTGTACACAATGCACTCACAAAATTGTTCCATTGATTTATCTAGCTTTGAGCTTATGATTATCATGCATCTGTGCTTCTGCATGCCATTGCTTTTGACATGTAGCCTCTAAACTTGCATTAGAAGTTAATTGGAACTTACACATCGCCATTTGCTTTTGCCAGGTGCCATCTAAATTTAATGAAAGGCAGATTTTTCCAACACTGGAACAGTTTTGTGAGGTACTGTATAAAAACCTTGAAAGGAGATAAAATTATGCAAGAATGTTGATTTCATTTCAAATGCCATACCATTCTTGAATATGAAGGCTTCGAGGGTTTCTCTAATGGGATTCAAGGAGAAGCTTCAATTCAAGAGTTGCAACAACTTTCAATAATAAAAGGGGTCACAAATGGATTTTTATTGAGAAAAAATCAAGAAAGTACATAACATTATTCAACAAGGTAAAAAGATAGCTTCAATAAAAAGTTAGAAGAGATATCATATGTAGTTGTTCAACTTTGAAAATACAACAACTAGGTAAATTGGAGAAGATACATCATGATCATACAATTGAGAAACATATTTCACAATTAGCTATAGTGACAAATGTCAAACAACAATTGCAAATGCTCTTCAATCCTCTTCTCCCTGTCAATGAATAAGGTAGGAGTACCTAAAAGTAACACCATTTGTTTGAAGACACCTAAAAAATGACCTAAAACAAGGTACAAGTGGAGGCAAAGTGGACACGTGTGGTTACATAAAATTGGCACAATCACAAATGGAGTATTTCCACCTTGGAAAGGCAACAAGAACTTAAACTACGACTAGTGGAGATTATAAGCATCTAATTCTACAAAATCTCATGTGTGATATAATCTCTTAAATGTTGCTTTTTCTATTATCCATGTGCACTTCAATGGGGGTCTACTATCCAGAGTAGGTGCATCTATAGGGGTCTTTCAAAAAATTCCTACTTTTATTCCTACCAACTCAGAAAACTACTAAACCAATTTTGATGGCATCTGTACCCATTTCCTAACAAGCACACCCATTATTTTATGTAGAGACCCTCACAATCATCACATCTCAAATAAGTGTTACATTTAGGTACTCCTACCTTAGATTAGTTTGTTCCTCTATGAACCGCAAATCAACCCTCCTAACATTTCTCAATAATGTATGGCATAGCCTATTTTATGCAGTACAATAATATAGAGATATTATATAAACAGAAATACGTAGATAATATGATACAGGTGTGCTAAGAATAATCACATGGCACTAGATTGATGCCTATAATGTGCCCGAAATTATACTACAAAGTGCAGAGGAAATAACTGTGGGTGCACTCTCCTCTAGGAAAACCTGACTTAAGTACAATGGTGCTGCCCAGAGAAGTTGAAAGCTCATGACTCCATAGCAAGGATTGCTCACGAGTTCAGAACATACTCGATCTCCAGAGACAATTCGTTGCGCCTCATGAATGGCAGTGTGAAAGGAGGATTGAACTGCCACCATCCCACCATCCCATCAGTCACTGGCGTTGTATATGAATCAAGCGTAGTAACTAAACCACATAGTTTAGGGTTTAGGGTCTAAAACCCTAAACCACATAAAACTGACATGCATTTAACAACAAAGCTACAAATGTAATCAGAAGAGTCACGGTTGTGCAACTCCCTCCTTCCCCATTCCTCCATGAAAATTGAATGGGGGACGTGGGCTCATCAGAGTCTTCCAACTGAAGATTTCAACAGACTACCTGATCCAATTCATGGAGCACTCAAGACAGAATGAGAGATGAAGAAGTTTGTATGGAAAATGTCCAATAACTTGCCACCTAACCCTCCATTTCTCGTCCCTGTTCTGGAAACAAGAAGGTTCATAGTCGTACATTCATCCTTCTTCCATCTCGATGAACCAGGGATGTGACTTCCTATGACCAGCGATTTCAACAAAACTAGCTAAAACCAAATTCATTGAGCATTGGAGACAAGAAGTTTGTGCGGAGCTTGCCACCTATCTTTCCATTTATTTGCAAAGAGGAAACGAAGAGATTGCAAAAGAGTAGGAATGAAGTTTAGAATTCAACAAATTAAATGGTACCTGTGCGACTTCGGGCTGCGCATCTGGTAGTACGCGCACCACAGGGTCTTTGAGCAGAGCCCTGCGCAGCGCTTGCTCCCGCCGTTGCACCTCCCCATCAGTCACGAATCCGGAGAATATTGCCACCGCCACTTTCTTGCCAGGCACTCTTCGAATGCGCACTGCTGGATCCACAGGCTCTGGAGGGTCCTCGTTGTACTTGGCTGGCAACACAAACGACATTCGCCATTGCCCTTCTCCTGCTCCCCTCTGCACCACCACACACGTCGAACTTCATCAATTATAAGCCCCCTCACAAGAGCCTCTACCAACGACACTGATTAGTCTTAATAGTACATGTGACACTAATTTATCCAAGTCACACCATTTTGAATAAGTGTAGGTTAACCCCCAAATGCCCAAGGCACCAGATTCTGGTGTTTCGAAAACTTTAAAGTTAAGTAAAACTCAACCAAATTGCTATTATTAGTAGTTTATATTTTTGGAGAACTCTTTTTGAAGTCTAGTTTTAGGATCAAAAAGACAATCTTAAAGGTGAAGGATTATGATTTTTCTATTCGAGATTTTGTGCAAGGACGCCCATTGCAATCTTGACCTCCTGTAGTGTTGAGGGCTCTTGGAAATGAGCCTCAAATACACTAGATCTTGGAGGAAAAATCACATTAGAAATTCATTTAAAAAAATTGTAAAATAGACTTTGAAAAACTGTAAATTGATTGGGGTTGTGCATGCTAGGCCCTATAATCTCATATTTTTTTAGTGACCAACTTTTTAGAGTTGACATGCTAAAAGAGAATTGAAAAATTTCAAGAAGCTCCAAATAGGCCTTGGGCATTTAGGGGTTAAGAAATTCTTGTGTTGCACCAATTTCCACCAAAATAAAATCTTGTTGTGACACTAATTTTCTAGGTGACGTTAAATTTCTACTTTCACTACTAAGACAGATCAGTATAATCTTTCATATGCAAGTGACTGAGTGCACAGTATGCTTGATTTCCTACTTTTTCAGGTCCAAATTGAAGTGATGAACACACAGAAATTGTAAGAGACATATTCCTAAGAAATGGCTCATTCCAACTCCTATAGATATGGCAGTGGTCCTTTTGGTCATTTGGGAACTTAGGATGAAGAATTTCTAAATTAGTACCTGTTGAATGACAGGGGTAGTCATGTCCATTTTTTCCCCTCCTGATTGGCCTCTGTTCGTCATCACAGGTGTTGTCATTGCCATCTCAGATCGCTTCGAATTCTGCTTCAACAGCAGCAATGCTCAATCGTCAACAACTGAGTTGCCATCTCAGTTGCATTCTGGTTAAAAACTTCATTCACTTCTGCGCTTGGTTTTACGAAACTAGAGTTCGACTTTTCTTGCCCGTAATAGAAGCCCTCACATTATAAAATTATCTTCAGATTGCTCTTCATTAGATTTTGTGTTTCAAAAGGCAGCACACTTCCAAGTAACTTCCAAGTAATGTTCACAAAAAGTCAATACTTTGGTAAGGTCCTTGTACCTTGCCAAAGAGATATGCAGCAAGAGTGTTGAAAGCTTGACCCGAGCTGGAGAAATCAAAGCCGGTACGCCCAGCCATTGTTGTCTCAGCGACTACGTACGACTGATCAGAAACCACCCAAAGCAGAAGCTTGTCAATATAATTTTCATTTGTAACTTGTGTAGATGAATTGAATTTTACTGGTCAGTCATGTACAACACCTAATAGAGATCACTGGCGCAGTGCATGAATTCTTTCTGAACTTGCTCCAGGACTCCATCACCAATCTGGAGATCAAGACTGTTGCGATGGCTTACCTTAACCTCCCGGACTTCGTAGTCTGCTGCACGCCGAACAAGGTCATAGGGTATACTCTCTAGATCAGGCACTGAAATATAAACCCCACGTGGTGTCTCAAAATACAAGCTAACGCCATAAAGGTGAAGACTACAGCAACTTATTACAATCTCGCAATAACTGCAAACAAAAGAAAAAGAAAAACGTTCTAGAGTAATATTCACCATGCACCCTTTCCACAGAAACACAAAAAGAATGTGGAGCACTGAAATACAAAAGAACTAGTTCACTTTTAAAGCAATTTATTCCATTGCCAGGCTTGCAATCAAACATGCCAATTAAGGACTGGATAAATGGAAATAGTTAGCTATAATGTAAACCACACCCGCCTTTGTATACATACCATGAGCACAAAAAGAATCTGGGTTCCTTTTCTTGCCTCACTATTCAGTGATTCCAAGGGAGATCTAAGCAGCTCCTCAAGAATATTACGAGGAAAGACAAGGTGTTGATACAAAAAAAGATGCAATACTGGAAGCAGGAGCTACAACACTGTAAAATGCATGTCATTATCAACAGCCAGGACAATACGTTGTGGGAATTGTGTAGGGGCTCACCACTCATCAAAGCTTCCTCCAGGTTTCTTGCCTCAGTCGGAATCCTTGGAGAATTTACATACTTGGACACCTCCGTCACCAAATTTTGAAGAGCTGCACAAAAGAAAAATTCAATAAAATCAAAACCGGTCTTACGCTACACAACATTCTTTGGTGTTCACAACAGATCTGCAGAGGCAATACAGTAAGTTAGAAACCAATGCTTACAGCGTTGCGATTGTGCGGCGGCTTGTTGCGTAAGGGCCTGCAGCAACGACAAGCGGTTGCTGCTGGCTGTGTTGTTGCTGCTCCTCATCAGCACTTGCATACGCTTTCCTTGAGAGCTGGTCTTGGCAGGCCCACAATGTGGCAGGCCCCCAATGCCTGCTACTGTCGTAGCCGCACAAGACATCGTCGCCATTCGCCCTAAAACAATTCAATTCGATGCAGTACTCGCTGGCATTCAATACACAGATCAGCGGGACACGTAAATTCAAGCATTTGCAAGTGGAAACCTAAATTTAAAAATTCACAAGTGCATCCCTAATTTCGAAGACACGAGGCTGAGAACAGACTCGCACATTGAAAGTTTGTAAGCAAAAATGTGCACAACGCAATACTTTGCAAGCAAAAAAAACTCTTCGATCTGATAATAATAACCCAATTTTCTAATTCGAGGGCTTCTGGTTGCACAACCTAACGTAATTCGAATGCTTTGACTGCCAGTGGAAGTTGCAATTTGCAATTTCAACAACTTCTCTAACATTTCTTCATACCCACAGTCACCGCATGAAATAGTAACTTCCAGTCTTCGCTCAGCTGCCATCACAAGATACTTCCAAACCAAAACAAGAGTCTCACCTTCAATGTTACAAAGATTCACAATCCTCAACGATGCAATTCTTTAGCTCCCAAACGCGACGGCTCACTCACATCAACGAAATGAGCTCCCCAGAAAATTGAGCTGCAACCACAGACCGACAGTGTCAGATTTCGTGACTGACGTGGGTGTCACTCTTTACTGCGATTCCATTAGGTTTCACAACCACAGAGTCAAAGAGCGGCGAGATACTGACTCGCAAACTGTGCATGCTCCAGTCGAAACAAGTGGCATCGGGTTGTCCAAAGGTCGTGTTCCCAACAAAGGGAACTTGGTCATGTTCAGTTTCCATTCAGTTCCATCAGGAAGCTTAGGTCATCACGCTCTTGCAGCGTTGAGGCCTGGAATGGTTGCGTAGCATAAGTTACAAGATTAAGATAGGAAGCTCAAACTCACTGCTCGGGCTTTCAGAATCGCCCCTACTTTAGCTGTGAAATGGACATGAGATGGTCCTTAACCCCTCACTGCCAAAAGGGGACGAAAACTGTCCTCAAGTAAAATTCAAAGTGCTGTAACTTTTGCATCCGATGTCCAAATTCAATAAAAATTGTTTGAAAATTTTCTCTCTCTTCTAGTTTGTGTGGTAAAATTTTCAGATCAATCCAAGATGTACTGAATTTTTGGAAGCCAATTGAAGTTCACAAGTTCAATTTGAGTTCACCAAATTGCATTTGATGACTGCAACTTCGGGGGCTTGTATCTCCTTCATCTAATGTTCTTTTTCAATAAAATTTGTTGGGTTATTTTCCCCTTGAAGTCTACTTATTGTGATAGAATTTGTATGTCAATCTAGATTGTTTTGAATGTCTAGGAGCAATTCGAAGTTCAAAATCCTGACATTCTTGGATTAAAATGAACTTCAATGGCTTGTTTCTTCATACAATGTTCGTTTCAAATAATTTTTTTTTAAAGTTGCACATACTATTCTAGTTTGTGTGTCTAAAATTTCATATCAATCCAAGAAGTTATGAGTGACTGAGAAGCATTTCAGTATAATGAGGTTCAGTTTTTGATGTGGTTTTTACAACTTTTCTTGCTATTTTTGACATTTCAAAGCCATTTTGCAGACACAATGAGTCAATTCAATGATATTTTTTTTCATCAATGTGTTTGATTGGTGATTTTGAATCACTTTATAGTTTCAAGTTTCTTCATTTGAGTAGATTTAGAAACCAAATTTCGTCTCGAAATGTGTTTTTGGGAAAATTTTAGCAACCTTTTTCAACACTAAAACATTATAATCTTGCAATCTATGAGGTCAAATGACACCAAACTTGATGCACGCCATTTACAACAAGTGCACTACAAGATCATACGGTTGAGATCTCTATAACTAAGTGAAATTTATATTTGTAACACTTCAAAAGGAATGTTGTTTTTGGAGTTGTTTAGGCCTTGGGCAGTGAGGGTTAAATCAACTTCTATAGTCATTTGAATGGATCAAAAAAATAAAATATAATTTATTGCAAGAGCCAATAATTGTCCTTGTTTTCCCCATTTCTCTTTATAACTTCAAGTGAACAATTTATGGAAGACCTAGGATTATAAGTAGGGGCATATGACACAACTTGTTTGAAAATTCATAACTAATTCAACAATGCTTCAAAAAATATGAAACCACTTGTGTTGCATTCTACATCTATTTATCTTTGTTTGAAAAATAAGATAATTTTTTTTTCCCATGAAAAGAAATACATGAAAAAAGTGGACGAACCCTTAGATGAACGTTTTATGAGCCTACTACCTTGGAGGTTGTTATCATTGAGCCATTGGACATCTGATTGTTGGGCATCCAAAGGGTTTTTATTGAAAGATAGTTTCCATTAGGGAGCTAGAGGTCGAGGAATCAAAGGGGACCTAGAGACAATCCGGGCATACAGTACTATTCGTTCAGCTTGCCTCTGCAACATGTCAACTACCAAGAAAACGTGCAAAAATGTAGACCGCCTATTTTCAGCTTGCTATTGGGTAGTAGACAGACATTGTGGAGGTTTTGAGTTGTAATTCACTTTGATTTTTCCTTCAAATAACCCCTCTAGGCTTCCATCCAAGCCTTCCAACTATGCAAAGCTAAAATGCAAGGACTAGAGGCTAGAGGTCAAATTAGAAAGGATCTTGAAGCAACAAACTGCAATGGAGACCATCTAGACTATCCAATTCGGGAGGTCCAAGAGCCTTGTGGTAACTAGTTCTAAGTTAGTAGGGTCTAGCAAGGCATTCAACCACCCCTCCTACCTTTGATTCCTATAATTCGGAAATGTAGACTTGTAGGGTGGACTAGAGACCCCTCTTTTAAAGAAAAAAAGAAAAAATTGTTGATATAGTTCCTCTACTTTATTAATGACATTCGTAGGCACAAGTATGGCATCACAAAAGTTACTTGGCCTTGTTAAACAAGAATGAAACATCTTCCATGGAGCCTTCCACTAACATTGAGATGTTAATTTGTAACCCTGCCTAGTGCTGTAGGCTTAGGTTGCAAGTACCTTGACGGTACAACTCGTGGCCATCCAATTCCTAATGAAGAACTTGAACCTAGGGATCAACTCTAAGATACTCTTCCAGCTCCCTTTTAGTGGTTGGAGGTGTGATGGCTCAATGGCAACTAGCCCTTAAAGGGGTAGGAACTCACATTTCAATGATCTCACTAAAACATTATTCTACTCGGAGGGCGAGTACAAAATCCTTTTGCAAGTTCATTAAGAGTCTTCATTGCAAATCATACATTAGCACATTGCATTGTCATCAAAATCGTTAAATCTACCTTTCCAACTATGAATCTTCCTATTGTATGCACAATGGTTAGGATCCTCAAGGGGGACGGGAGGAGTCCTTAAAAAAATGAAGATATAGGTGTGAATACTAGGTATTTAATGGGGAGATATTGTTTTTTTGTCAATTGTTTATTTTGCATGCTATCATTATGTAATTTTCTAATGTGGTTTATTAAAGGAAGGGCATACATTAATTGCAATTCCCAATTGCAATAAATATATCATATGCTATATTAGTTCAATTTTTTTGCACTACTCACATTTACAAAATTGAGTGTAGGATTTAGGATTCACAATTAAGGGGCTTCTTAACCCTTTAGCGCTCCAACATCTAAAAATTCATATCTAATTCCACAAAGCTCTAAAATATGCAAAAACTTGGGGTAGATGTTAATTCCATTTGTCTTTCAAGGATAAGTTATTGTAAAATATTTCAAGAAGTCTAAACTGTATGACAAGAAGAATAAAATACAAGCACAACCGGGAGCACAACCGGGAGCACAACCTAACAATTTCAAATAGATTGAGTGAGTGGAAGCCATCTTTGACAAAAATAATCTATTCCAAGCTTTTTTATTAGAACAATAATGCTTAAGGAAACAACAAACAAAGGCTAAAAATGTGAGCCCTATCTTTTCTAAAGAGAGAAGATTCAAGCAATTGTTTAGTTTCAAAGCTTTGTGATTATGCATCCTAAAAGCATTCTCAACTCCATGTGAGATGCAAAGCCCTTTGTGAAGAAATCAACATGTAAAGTAGCAAGTACAAACAATGTATGTGGTTCAAGGACTTAGATAAATCTAGTATACCAGTATGGGGTCATTGTCACGCCCCTATCTCCTTGGGGTGCCCAAAGTACCTTAGTGAGCAAGGGAGACCTTGGGGGTGACTTCCCAAGCCTTGCAATAGGTTAAAAAGGAAGAAATGAGAGACTCCCAAGAAAACATGGCGCAATAACACTTTGGTTAAGAAGGGCATAGTAGCATGTCATGCACGCTTAGAAAGATCTTGAGAATACGCTTCTAACCGTTCAAAGAAAGCATGATTTTGACTAGTAAGCTAGAAGTTATGGCTGTTCAAAGTTGGAGGTGTCCCGGTGGCGCTAGGACACTCAAAGGCTAGGTGTGACGGGTTCGTAAGGAATCACTCAACAAAGTATGACATGTAGCATATCATTGGAAAGCTACAAAGACAAAGAACGTAAAATGCCAAGCATTACAAGTTTCTAAGACATGAGCCAAAAGTTATGGCCAAGAAAAGGGCCATGGTGAAGGCCTAACGCCACTCTCGGTGAACCCGAATCTTTGGAGGGCCTTAACTTTGTGAGAACTTGTCCAAATGGGACAAGTGAGCAGTCCATCGACATTGACTCGTCGCGTAGATATCCAAAATAAGCTTGCAAGTGAGATTTGAAGCCTTGACAACAAAGTTACGCCATTTGGAAGTTTGGGAGTCCAAACGGAGTGGGAACTTGGGGAATTCCGTTGGAAATGGGTAGTCTTCCAAAACCCAAGGGGGTTTGGGAAGTCCCCTTGACCCACAAGGGGGGGGGCTACCGAATCCTATAGAGAGTACTATAGGAGGGGTTGGTCTCCCTCCTCACTTCCTCTTGGAGCCTTAGTGAGTCCCGGTGACTCATGGGTGGTGATGTAACTTCACTACTGGCTTCAAGGCTCTTTGGGACACTTGTGTGTGTGTGTGTCCCGGAGCACCAGTTGGTTGGAGTCCCACTCCTTGCTAGGCCTTTGGTCATGTGTCTCGAGTTGTGAGTCCCGATTAGTGTTGGTGTGAGGGTAGCAAATGCACAATGGGCCTAGTATGAAGTGGGGTGACAATCAAGGGTAGTTAGGACCATAGTGAGTAGTGCCACTATGAGTCCTAGTACAATAAGATGGAAGTTTCGCCTCATGTCATTAAGTGACATGCTAGGTATCACGAGTGGAGTGCATGCTAGAAGTCCCAAGCATTGGGACTTAACAATGTGAGTTGGAAATGGGAACTAATGCTGTGAATGCATGGCATGTGTAGTGTTAGTTAGTTGGGCCTAAGTGATACCGGTATTGGAGCGTGGTGAGCCCTGAAAGTTATAAAGGGCTCTTGAAGTCTGTTTGGAGCTGGAAGGTGTTACTAGGGCTGCGACAATCATGGGGCCAACTTGAAGTGAGGATTGGTTAAGTGTACTTATACATAAATCAAGGCAAATAATACATTCACTCAAATAAAATTGTGAAGTTCAATTAAAATAATAACCCTTCAATGTTGAAGCTCAAATGGACAAAATGCTTCAACTTCAACAACTCATTACTCACTTCTTTAGAGTGATTTGCATGTATGCTACAATGCTATGTGACAATAATTTGATTTAATTTTTGAAATATTTGTATTTAGAGAATTTGGTATTTTTTTCTTAGGTTCTTTCATGGTTAAAAAATTCACACTAAAGATCAATGACGATTGGTGTCAACTGTCATGTCTTGATGAATTTTCACTTGTATAGTTACTTCACTTTATAGAATCTTGAAATGCAAATGGAAGAATTTGTTGGTAATCTTCTAAATTTGTGTAAATTTTTGGATGTTTTAAATCTATATTCCCCTACACTACACTTTTTGATTTTTCACTAGAGCATGTATGTTGTGTTTTCTCAATTATGTTACTAAGGATGCATCTTTCATCATTGTCTATGATCTAAAATTTGAAGAGCACACTCCAACACTAGAAGAAACCCATGTTTTTTATGATGCATTTTTTGTGACGTCCACTTGTTTTTATGTTATTTTTGATATTGCAACTAACATCTTGATGTCATATCTAATGTCATTGTTGACATAAAAACAAGTAAACATCACAAAAATGCATCATAAAAAACATGGGTTTCTTCTAGTACAAGTAAATCCAGAGAAGTAATGAAAGTGGGGCTCTCTTGAAAGCAAGAAGTGCACCAAAGCCTTCTAAAGGCTCATTTGGAACATCTCAGTGGGAATGCTCTAAGTATATAGATAGAGTAACAAGTAATCTCTTTGAAAAAGTGAAATACAATCACACACTTATGCAATGATAATGTCATATACAATGTAAAAATATATTACAATAAATAACTTAAATAATTTCATTTTATGCATAAATGAACTAAATAATGGTGCCTAGTACCTCTTGGGAATTGTGAGGGTTGTAAGCATAGCACTTTCAAGCTCTGATTGTTTTTTCTAACCGATGAAAAAAATTCTTGAATCATATATTCTTCATCAATAGTAGACAACTTAAATTTTTAATAATTTAATGATACTTCTAAAGATTTTGCACCATCAAAAAATACCATCGTTATTCAAGGCAATATATGCTTCTCTAAAGGACTCAAAACTTACCCACATGTCATGAGAAAAATGAATGAATGAAAAAGACAATACCTAAAGTAGTGAGATATGAACTTGCCAATCTATTCATCTTTTTTCTTTATTATGAACATCAGTGTTTTCAAGGTTTATATTCATGTTGATGCTATCTTGAGTTCTTCATAAAAAATGAAAAATATGATCTACGGTGCTTTCTTTACAAATAATTAAATCTCTTCTAGTCTTGATTACACAATTGGTTACTTTTGCCCAAGGAATTTACCAACAATATTAATGTATGAGTGGAGAGACATGAGCCAACAAGCTTTAACCCTAGTTGTAGGTATGTTTCTACAACCATTTGAAGGTGTTTATGCTATATATACACTATAGTATGTAAAGAGTCTATAACTTAGGTACCTCTAATATAAACATCTATAAACATAGAAGATGTTTATAATATAGACTCCTAGGCTCATGGGCTCATTGACTCTTTGCTCATATGCTAGAGAGTGATTCCAAAAAACACTTGTACTATTTTTCGTCACACCCTCTGTGATAATTTGTTTTTTGGCCATAATTTTTCATTTTGGCCCCAAATGACTCAAGATTCACATATGATGTATTCATGACTATTATACACTTGCCTATTTTTTTAACTTCAATTTTGTTTTATTTTCTTTATTCTTGTTTCCTTGCCTCTTAGGCCATAATTTAGTTGGAGTTGTGCTATCACTGAGGCAATTGCACCTAAACTATTTGAATTAGGATTTGAGCATGTTCACATTATTTAACTCTCTAATTCTTTTGTTCAATATTTTTGAGAATCAAAAGGAGATTTGAAATTATCTTTACATGCATTTTTTAGGACAACTTCTAAATAAACTATAATTTCTTCAATATTGAAATAAGTTAATCCATAATTCACTATAGACTCCCATATCTAGAAGGCTTGCATTTTGAACTAGAATCTAGATGTGACTATTTTTGCCAAGAAAATCACAATTATGATATATGAACCCATAGTTGTCACCTACAATATATTGATTGCATTCATTTTAGAATGTGATTCTTGAGGCACATACTATTGGTGTACTTACTTCAGTAGAAACCATTCTTGGTTACAATCCTAAGAATTTTTGTGAACAATATTTAGTAGAAATTCAACAAAAACCTATCTATCTATACCTTAACCCATCTAAAGGACCAAAAAGCCTACTTAGAGCTTTTTGAGAACTTGGGCAGTCTCTATTGACTTCATAATTTGGAATTTTTGGATGAATATTTTAGGATGGCCACTACTCATCATAAAATCTACATGTAAAGCTTTGTTTCATGTCATTTTGATAAATATTGCAAAAGTTAGAAGGTTTTTTTTACTTCAATGTCAAACCAGTCTGCAAAAAATTTAATCTAAAAAAATATTAACTATTTTTTGGGAATTGTATAGATTGATATCTACTCATAAATATTTGAACCATTCAATTTTGAGTAATGAAGTAAGAGTTATAAGGAGTTTTATTTTGTGGGCAATAAAAGTAGAAAAAATATAGAAAGTTATCTTTTGTTTTCAATTTTGAAAATTTTCAAATAAAAATAAAAATAATCGATATAAATTTTTAAATAGAAAATTCTTACCATTGGAATTAAGAATTTTCAATTTCTTGTAAAGGTAATTAGCAAATTAGCTTTTTCTTTCATTCAATACTACCTTCTACTTTATAACTTTTTTAAAGATGAATATAAAAGTATTTTTGGTTAAAAAAATTTACATATGTTTTCCACACATTTTCAAAATTATTGACTAAAATGCACAAGTTATAGCATTAGAAGGGATTTCAACCTTCTAGAAGTTTGTGAATTTCTAGAGTTCCTGAATAGTGAGGAACGTCACTAAAACAATGATCTAACATGGTAATGACACTCTCACATCAAATGATAATATTTAATTAATAATTTTTATTTTCAAATTTTTATTTAAATAAAAAAATTCAATAATTAAAAAAAATTAGTTTTTTAATAATTTTTTATTTTGGACAAGAGAGATTGGTTGCCAACACAAGGAACGGGCTTGAAATGGTCTTTCTATGCCTTTGAATCTCCCCTAATGGATGTACATGTTTTTTTCTAAAATTTTTGAAAGACAAAACTTTACCTTTTAGAAGGGCTAGAAGAGCCTATATTTTGAAGTGTAAGCACATTGAACTTGTAATCGGTGGGGATATTCATTCTAAAATTTTGGAATGAGGTAATTGAACAAGTTAACCAAAGGATCCTATGGTTGGATTTGTTAAATATAAGTATTGATGAAGATTTTGACCTTGCTTTGGAGACGAGTATTTTGAAGTAGTTTTGGGCCTCTAAACATATTGGTTTCTTAAGGGTTAAATGAAATATTGTAGTTGCTTTGTTTTGATTGTTTGTTTTTTACAATGAGATCTTTGGGACCTTGTGTCCCCTAGTTGCATTCTTGGTTACCTTCAGAAAATCCTTTGTGATTAGTGCATGGAATTTGTTTCATGAAGTTTGGACCTACAATAGAAAAGATATGAAGTTTTGAAGTTTTTATGAATTAGAAAATTACTTTTGTTTTTATTTTGGCTATGACAATGGCATAGGGGACACTAATATACTCTAAGGATTGCTTTACATCTAAAGGCCAGACCAATTCCCCTTGGCACCGATTGCATAAAATTCCAACCTTTCTCTAACTACTCGTTAGAATAAGATTATAATGGGGGCTAGTTCTCTTGTATGTAAAAGCCTTGACGCCAAGGAGCTAAGCCAATTGAATAAAACCTATAAAATTTTAGCTTCTCTCTTTCTTTCTCTCTTTTGAAGGCCTTTCTACACCTAGAGGACATGCCAATTCTTCTTGAGACCAATTGTACAAAATCCAACTAATCTAATTTGTTGAAAAAATTAATATTTATAAAAAAAAGAAAATTGAAATATGCTATATTGGCCTCCCAAATTTGATGCACCCAATTCAATGGGCTCCCACATGTCAAATCATGTCTTTTTTAAATAAAAATTCATTCTACCAAATGGGCCTGGCTTTTAGGTCTAAAGTGCCCTAAAATTATAATTATTTTCATTTATTTTTTAAAAAAACCTAGAAAACTCCCAGACTAGTGCTGGTACAATAAAGGCCTCCTACCATGTGAGATTGGTAGGCAGAAAAAACACTAGAAGACAAAAAGATCCTATAGATCATCTTGCCAGAGTGGACAAGTAGAAAAGCAAGATTCCCTGTTTCATTGAATTGATGAACAACCCCATTGGTAGAGATTTGGTCAATTTTGTAGGAAATCAATACGTGTGAAATTCTTACTTGATCTCTCCCCACCTAGCAGATCCACATGTCAGTATAATAGCTCTCTTGAACCCTCTAGCTCCCTGCAAACTTTGCCCACCGCTCTCAGATGGCAGGAGGCCCACTGGCCCATGCCCTAAAGTGATAACAGTCGTACTGTAAGAACACGGGTTCTCCACAAGCTTTTGACGTCGGGCTGCCCGTGAGGAGTGGGCTACAGAGTACAGACATGTGGTTTCCGTGGGATCTAAACCTTTTTCCTGCTCAGGACCGAAAGCATTAACTCTTCGCGACCGTCCTCTTCTCCCAAATCTCGCCTGCCTCACGTGCAGCCGAGATTCTTCACTTCCCTGGAAAGTATCCCTCTCTCCTACTCGTGAATCTCATCACTCCATGTTCTTCATCAGATTCTTCAGAGCCTGTTCTAACTTACTCTTTAGGTTTCATGCAAAGAATCCATGTTCCTGTCCTCTCCCGTTGTAACCGGATCCCGTTACGCGATTTTTATAGCAGTTTCTGGTGTTCAATCGAGGAGTCCGTGGGTGAATTTTGAACTTTCTGTGTTCTTCTGGTCGATTGGGTGGTGAGTGCCCGGAAATTGTGGTCCTGGTTCTGTTCATTGCGTTGTTTATTCCTGGGTTTGTTCTGTATTGGCGGATGCGACTTCGTTCTATTGGCAGGGGTTCGATCGCACATTCTGTGGGTGGGTATTTTAATTTTCTGCGTTCTTTTGGTCGATTGGGTGGTGAGCATCCGAAAATTGTGGCCCTGGTTCTGTTCTTTGCGTTTTTTTATTCCTGGGTTTGTTGTGTATTGACGGATGCGACTTTCGTTCTATTGACAGGTGTTCGATCGCACATTCCGTGGTTGAATTTTGAATTCGGGGTTCTTGTGGTCGATTGGGTGGTAAGGACCTCAACCTTGTCTGTATTTGGATTTTGTTATTGTTGGGTTTGTCCACGGAGTCTTTGCTGCATGACGCGATCGTGGAATGGTAGAGGACTAGGGGGGGTCCATCTTTGGCTTTCCTTGTCGATGTGCTCTTGCTTTAAGGGAGTTTTGAAGTCCGTGATGCGGGTTTAGGGTTCGCATTCTGCGACCGCCATGGATGCATTGAGAGAGAAGGTTTTAGGGTGAGGGTTGGGGAATATACTGAGACCGTGATGTGATCGTACTACTGCCAGTGTGGGTTGCATGTCTAATGGCCTTGGGATTTTATGCTTGCGATGTTCTGTTTAGGTTACGCATCTAGAAGGCTCCAACTGCGTGAAGAGGGCGCCATGAGGGATTCGTAGCGCCATTACGGAGAGTGAAGTTGAGGGGGTGGAGCTCGGGTCTCGCTCTGCGTCCCCCTCATGCGGCATCGATAAGCCTAGACTTTCAATGGGGGAATCGCCTCCTACTCTGTGGGAGGTTAGGTCCGAGTCTCCCTCAGCTCCCAAGTTCATCAGTGACCCCCACGGGAAGAAGAATGGTCCGAAGCTGGGCTTGTTGCCTCTTGTTGCCCTCATCTTCTACGAAGTCTCCGGCGGTCCCTTTGGTGTGGAGGATAGCGTTCAAGCCGGTGGCCCTCTGCTCGCCATCGTCGGCTTCTTGGTGTTCCCCTTCATTTGGAGCATCCCTGAGGCTCTGATCACAGCGGAGCTCGCCACTGCATTTCCCGAGAATGGAGGCTACGTGTTGTGGATCAGCGCTGCGTTTGGCGATTTTTGGGGCTTTCAGGAGGGGTGGTGCAAGTGGATTAGCGGCGTTGCAGACAACGCCTTGTACCCTGTTCTGTTTCTGGACTATTTCAAGCGCGCTGTGCCTGTGTTTGCTGATGGACCTACGCGTTTAGTCGCCCTGCTGGTGATCACCTTCTTGCTAACTTATCTCAATTACAGAGGATTGACGATTGTGGGCATCACGGCGGTGGTTCTCACGGGGTTCTCTCTTTTGCCATTTCTCGTTCTGACGTTGATGTCGGTTCCGAAGATTCGTCCGAAGAGATGGACGGCGGTGAACTTCAGCAAAGTGAACTGGCGAACTTATTTCAACACGCTGTTCTGGAACTTGAATTATTGGGACAGCGCGAGCACGTTGGCGGGGGAAGTGGATAAGCCGCAAGAGACTTTTCCGAAGGCTCTCATGTGGGCCGTTTTGTTAGTGATTGTGAGTTATGTGGTGCCTTTGCTGGCAGGAACTGGAGCCTTGAAGGGAGACGATGACAAGTGGGAGGATGGATACTTCGCAGATGTGGCGCTAGCGATTGGGGGCTCGTTCCTCAAGTGGTGGATTGAAGCGGCGGCTCTGTTGTCCAACATGGGCTTGTTTGAAGCGGAAATGAGTAGTGACTCGTTTCAGCTTTTGGGAATGGGAGAGATGGGAATGCTGCCCAAGGTGTTCGCCAAGCGGTCCAAGTACGGGACGCCGATCCTTGGAATTCTCTTTTCGGCTTCTGGAGTGATTTTCCTCTCCTGGATGAGCTTTCAAGAGATTGTGGAGTTTCTCAACTTTTTGTATTGTATCGGCATGCTTCTGGAGTTCGCTGCCTTTGTGTGGTTGCGATGGGCGCAACCGGAGTTAGTGCGGCCCTACCGAGTGCCACTTGGCACTATCGGTGTCACTGTGATGTCAGTACCGGCAACAGGGCTTTTGCTTCTGGTGATGTGTTATGCTTCGTGGAAAACCGTCGTCGTAAGCGGTGGGCTCTTAATTCTTGGTTTCTTGACCTATCCGCTTCTCAAGTACCTCAAGGCCAATGGATGGCTGGAGTACATGGATCCGCCTCCAAAGGCGGATGTCTTGCCAGTGGCTGATGATTCGGGCTCTGCATCGCCCTTGGAGACTGAAGATTCAGAGGCAAGGCTTCTCTCTGGGCATTGAAGAAATACTTTGTGCTTGCATGCAAGGAGATTCAAAGACGGGGGCATAGGTCTCAACTCGCTGCATGGCTTTTTGTTCAAAGCCCCAAGCATGGACAGATGAGCCTCAATGTCGTCTGGTTGGGAATGGTGCATTTTGTCAAGTTTTAGTGTAAAACTTTCTGGAATCAGTATGATTATGTCATTGGCACATGCAGATCAAGATTCTGTTCATATCAGCATTAGGGAGCATGTACTATTTCTGTACTTTTTTTACATTTAAAAGTTTGCTCACCTTTGCGTGTCTGTCATGATCATATTAGGTTGCCAAGATCATATTAGGATAAAGACGGGTAGGACCTACAGGAATTCTTAGTCTCAGAATGTCTCAGTAACTGATTACTGAAGACATCCGTATTCTTTCAAAGATTACATATCTGATCAGTTGTCATTGGATCGTTCTGCATGGGTTTTACCTGCTAACTAGGTTCTGTAGTTTTACGACTCTAGTTTAACAAAAAACTTTTCCTTTTGTCTGTGTCGCAGCAAAGTGCTACCACTGGATCTGATTCCGTGCCTATCCTTCTCGGTAGCGATGGTAGATGACAGACGACTTTGCTTGTTGGGAGGCTGCTGTAATTCATGTCGTGATCCCCATTGTTTGGGTCCATGACCTGATGTTCAGACATCAGGTGAGCCATGATTGACCTCAGAAGAATGGTGCTGGATTAGTGAATACTGAATCGACAGCGCTCCTGTAATCTTGCAATTTTTGAGTAAACTTCTGGACTAACAACAAGCGAAGAGGATTGAACGTATCTGATTGATATCAGGAATGCAGAATGCACTGAACTGCTATGGAGGAGAAATATGACTTGTCATTTTTAGCATTGGTACAGATACAGGCAAGGACAAAATCTTCTTGGTGAAGTATAAGTAAAATCTTGAGGGACAGGTTGGTGGGATTTTGCTATTAAGCTTATGAAAGTAATTCCATGGTCTTTCAGTTCTATTAAATCAGGTATATCTGCAACATCATGCTGTGATGACCTGCATGACATTCTTTAGGGAGACCCTTTGCCCACCTTGAAGTAGTCCATGATGGACTGACATGATACCCTGACGCTTGGGTGTCCATGATGCCCATACTTCTATTCCTTGCACAGGAACAGTACTGTCACTTGCAATATCTTTGCAGCTGTAAGTAGAAAGGATGCAGTTCTGTAATGGCTACAGACTGTTATAATTCTAGTGATTAGATGAGGAGAATAAAAGACCCTTCTACTCACTCTATAATGATGGGAGAGGTGATAAGTGTCACAGATTGCTTAGTGTCATACTAAAAAGATTCTAAAAAGGCCTACCCTAGAAGGGTTTCACACATACTAAAAAGATTCCACGGGTGACTAAAAAGATTTCACCCAACCTGCAGATATGTTGAGGAACTGATGTACTGGGTACCGAATCTCCATATTTGGTGTGTGCAGGTGCATGGAGCAGTGGCAGAAATTTGTTGCTCATGTACCAGAGTCTGGAATGGGCAACATCCTAGTGCAGTTGAAGCAAATTGGCAAAACGCTGAAAGTGAGTCTTCCTGATTGAGACATGTGTCCTCTGGGGTCTCTGATCTTTGTAAGTTCACATGCTGAATGTACTCTCACCTGACCTGAACAGTCATCCTTGGTGTCTGGATTCTGGAGCCCTGCATATCTTGGATTTTGCCCTACAAGAATCATGAGAATGATTTTGGGAACCTATCCTCCAGATTAACTTTTCTAGATGTGTCCCGGGTGCATTAGTATACAGTTGATGTGTACAGGTGAGCAGATTCAACAAAAAGTTCATGAACTTCAGGAAGCTCAAAAAGCATACTAACAAATGGTTGTGTTTACAAACTGCAAATTGCATTGGAATTGTAGTGAAGAGTACTTGATCGTCATAACAAATATATACATGTGAAATTCAAAATCATGCAACAATTTGAATCTTTCTATCGTCTAGTGTTGAAAACTTTTGCAGAAATTCGAGCTTGCATTCTATGGGGGTGTTTAGAAAGAGCATTTGCATTTGTTGTAGAGATATTTGATCCCATAATACTTGAATTATTTGTATCATATCTTGCTTGTTCATTGGTCTATTTTGTGTGTTGCAACAAATATTTGATTATCTTCAAAAGGTTCTCTATGATGAATTATGAAGCCAAACTAACTTCTGCATAGCATGAGCTTGCCTTCACTTCTCTAGAAGTTTTTGTATGATATTCAAGTATTCTTCACTATGATTGAAATGCAATTTGTGCATTGGATATTTGTCCATTTTTTAGTATTTTTAATATGCTAGAACTTCTTGAAGTTCATTAAGTTTTTGCTAGCTGAATCTATTTGGGAAGAAAAATTTGTAAGATTATTGGACTTGATTGTATGTTCAATGGGTGCATATAGAGGGTTGAAGGGATAGTGTGTGAATTGAACTTCACTCACCTCCTCACTTCATAAGTGAATGAATTACAATAAATGAATATTCATTATCCCCTACATCTATATTTTTCTGAATATGCTAGATTACACTCGATATGAGATTAACAAACATATCCTTTACCTATATCTATATGTTGTAAATCATTCATATTGTGGATAACACATCCATTCCACATCAAAAAGTTAAAAATTGCCAAATATATAAACTTGAGTGTAATTTTTGACAATTTTTAACTTTTTGATGACATTAAAAGTGATAATTTTGGGGGGGGGATTTGTTGGTTCAATTATGTGCATCATGAACTCTAGTTTTTGGACAAAAAAGTTGAATGCTAAAAACACATTATACAGCTATAAAATATAAATTGAACACATTGCCAATGCAACAAATATTTCAAATTCAAAAGCATTAAGATATAACAAAGGTCCATGTTGCAACCTATATTCTTTCTACAATGGCTAATGCAATCCCCTACTTTGAATTCCAAAAAAAATCACATATTGTGGGAACCAACATCATTTGCATGTTTGTCAAATTGTTGATATTTTCAATTCTATAAATGTCAATTTCTTTCAATTTTTGTGTACAACAATTTGAAATGATGTGTACCAACATACAAAAAGATTTTGGAGTTTTAAGAAAAAATTGACAAAAGATAAAGTAATACCAAATTATGGTAAATAAATTAAACCATGTTTTAGACATGGCTAACCAAGTTATAGTTTTAGACATTTGAAATAAATTTTCTTTCAAATCACAACTAATTTTTTCCTTAAGCTTCAATGATATTATGAGAATGTGAAGTATGTCGGAAATTACAATTATTGTATATCCACTTTGGGATTTCATTCATTGATGCTTGGGGTATAGTTATTTGAATGAAAACATTTCAAACTTCTACTCAATTTTGATTGTCACTATATTCCAATGGGCCAATTTCAGAGGACGACATCAATACTCTAGCTAGTGCTTCTCATAGCCGAGTTGGGGTGCTACTTTGCTAGTCCACTGACTTGCTATGAGAATCAATAGAGGATATGTATTGAGATACCAATTGACACTCAAATTCGTGGTCTCTTTCAATGTTGAGATTGGCCCTTTAAGGATCTCTATTGGAACCAACCAAGGCTCTGGAAAATGACATTTTTCCACCCATTGAGTATTTCTTGCTCTTTGGAAATGAATGGATGCAACGTCGAATTGTCTGAAAAAGCAATATATATATGCAAGGCAACCCAACATGGTTACTAGAATTATACATGGTAAAGAGGAGGGGCGGCTTGTGATCACACTATGGGAATATTGGCAATGGATGGGGATTTGTGCATTCATGGGCATTCGAAGACACACATCATTATATTCATATTGCTCCTATGGAACAAAATCCCTTTAGTGCAAAGTTGTTTTGTATACAAGTAAAACCTCTCTTAGTGCATGGTGCTAAGATTATGAACTAAAAGAGGTTTATGCATTTAGAGAGGTCACAATAGCTTTCCATCTTGACTCATGCATAGGCCCACCTACTCTCTTCAAACTCTCTTATTGCATATATGCACTTAGAGAGGCTGCACTCAAAGTATACAATGTCATGTTAGAGTTTTAAGTAGTAATATGCTAAAGCAATGAATTTATCCATAATTAAATCTATAGTGGTGCTAAGGGTCACCATTTGTTTTATGATCATATTTCTCATCTGTGATATGTCATCCTTTTTCCAAGTGAAAGGGGCATTGCAATTGACATGCATGATAACTTAATCCTTCAATTATGTTATAGCTCAATCTTTTTGAGTTCAATGCCATGTTTGAATGTACAAATTGATAGTGACTAGCTTCTTAAATACTTTCCTATTCCTACCCAATTGCCCTTGCTTGGGCTTTAGGCATATAAATTGAATGCATAATAGTTTTTAGATAATACAAAATTCAACGTTTGAAGCTTTAAAAATATGCTAGTACAATGGTACAAAAATAAATCTATACCTATAATTGTAGTTCCTTTAGGAAAAATCACTTGTACATCTCATTGTTGGTAATCCAAAATGTGTGATTTTAATAATAATTAGTTTATTAGACATCATAAAATCATATTTTCTAGTCTTCAAGCTGCCTTCTCTAAGATTTTTATTAGTACCTTTGGTTGACCATGTAAGAGTCTATTTATATTTGCATCAAACTTAATAATAGTGGACTTCCATGTAAAAAAATTGGCCAAACTTTGCAAAAAAGATAGGAGAAATTTTGGAATTCAACATTGAAGTGTGCAATATTTGCAAGAAGAGAATTAGAATTGTTGACCCGCAAAATTTTAGGGAGAGGCTTGTAAAAAGATAAGAAGGCAAGTTTTCAATTTCAAGAAAACTATTTTGACATTGGACTTTAACTGTTTTTGGTTTCTTTTAGTTTGACAACAACACAAAGCTACTCCCAAAATGTGTTTTTTCCCTACTTACATAGAGATGAAAGCTTCATGAAACTTGGCAAAGGCAATTCCAACTCTAGACATTCAAATTTTATTTTTCAATTCCAACATAGCATGGATGTTTGCTCCCACGTGGAAGGCTCTTCATTGATTATAGTTAGAGTACGGAGTACATCCATATGTAGTTCAATTGTGTAATTCCTTCCAAATTGCTTTTGTGGGCTTTGATGCCTACATTTGTGTGTGGTTTTTGGTTTGAAATCTTGAACATGGATTGTAGAATTGTAGGGCTACATTCCAATGGAAACTAATGGAAGGAAGGAAAGGAGATCCTCCAACTTGTAGAGTGAATTGGGTCTCCATTAGAGAATTTTTTATAATTTGATAGTAGTGTAAATACAACAAAGTGGAAATAAAAAATATGATTCTTTTTATTAAAAATATTTTTCCACATCACCACATGTGACATGGTATAATAATTCTTAAATATTTTATAAATATTTTTAATTTTTTAATTTTCAAGTATTTGCATTGCTACCAAAAGTCAAATGACCCTTTAGAGGCCCCAAATTTTCTTTAATGTACAAGACATGGACACTTACAAAATTCAATTGCTTGGTAGTTTTTGTCCTAGTGGGATATAATTTACTATGACACTCTTGATGTATGCCCACTTTCCCAAAAGATTAGACCACTAGAGTTCTTTTGTCTTTTATTTTCTTCATTGAAGATATTCATGATAGAATATGTGATTAAATTAACCACCAATAATCTAGCATCTAGTAAATGAATGATGAGCATTTCCAAAAGTTTACTATGGGAGTTATATGAAATGGATGAAGTACATCTAAGTATAATGAATAATTTCTCTATTTTTATAGTGTTGTGACTAAATTGGTCACTTGATGCTTCTGATTATTATAGATTGTAAGATATTAGTATTCATAGTGATAAAAAAAAATTCTTAAACTTTGTTTTATTAGGTTATAAGAATTTGAATCTTTATAACTCAATACTTTGCACTATTAATAGAGTATTGAGGTTTAAATCTTCATGGTAGATATTGATTAAAAAATCTAAAAAAAAATCTAAAATTCATAATCCAATCTAATCATCAAAGAGCAGGAATTATAACTTTACAAAATTATGTGGGATTCAAATAGAGACCCAAAAATACTTTCATTCAGGCTACAAACAAGCTCCATGAAAATACACATTGGAGAAGGCAATTGTGGAGCAAAGTTAGAGAAGTATTGTAGATCAATTGACTTCTCCGGATAGTGAGAGTGATACTAACACTAGGTCAAATCTTGGTAGGCAAATATGGGAAAGTGCATAAGGAGCAAATGACTAGAATATTATCAACCATATAAAACCATCCAATCTTTGAAGCTAGAAAACAAAAAATACAAGCAACGATAAATCATAGTTGAAACTTTTTCATGTTGGATGAAGCATCCAAGCATCATTAGATTCAAGTTCCCAAATCAAACAATGATGGAGGGCTATTCATTTTGGTGGAAGTGTAGAATGAATTGGTTAACTTGGTTTTGTGTTGATTTTCTAACAAAACTACAACATTGAAATCTTGAAATTAGTGCCAATTGAAAAAATTGAAAATTGAAAAAAATAGGGTATTGGATTGATAGTGGATGAACTTAAGATGGTCGCCATGTATTGCAAAAAATAGTTTGAATTTGACATTCTCATTGCTAGTTATCATGGAAAAATGCGATAAGATAGACTACATTAACATCTTACCATCCAATGTCTTGTTGGATTTCAATCTTTGAAAGAAAAATAGGGTGTATATAGGAATTTGTGATTGGGGGATTTCCAACTGAGTCATGGGAAACAAGCCATTAAGGTACAAATTTCCAATGATTGATTTGGCAAGGGTCAAGAAACAAAGACAAAAATATAGTGCTCTACATGTAAGAAGCTTGAGACTTTGACAATTTGTTTGGGGTCATATGACAAAGACACTTGTATTCTAAGGTTGTTGATGCACATGTAATGAGATGGAAAGGGGAAAGAATTTGGAGTCAAGAATGGGATTTGACATTCTTTAGAGAAGATTCTAAGCATTTGAACAACTCAAATTTTAAATTGAGAAACCTCTAAATATATATATCAAGGAAAGAGCAAATATCTTAGACATTCTTGATCCTGAGACAAAGTTGTTGTATTCTTAAAATATGATAGAATGTTGTTTTTATAATGAATAATTTTTTTTGTCATTTAAAATTTTTTTGGCATGTGATATAGTGATAGTCATCTCAAAGACAAGGGATATTGACCCTTCAAAAAAGATTATATGTACTTGGCATTAGCCAATCATCATACCATGTATATAAATGCTATTTTGTGCAATTATTGGCTTATTGTTTTATTGTTGCATCATTTCAAAAATGATGAATTCATGTCCAAATTATTTAATGATAGATTGATAATAAACCTTGACATTAGGAGCATGTGATGAAAATAATTGAACACCTATTTTATTGAAATTGGAAGCTTTTACGTCCATGCCCCCAAGGCCCCCAAAGTCACATGTTCAAGCCTCAACATGCATTTGTACCCATACACTTTGGTCTACACCCAATCCATTACATTTGCACCTAACCCTTTATGCCCAACTCTTTCTAGCTATGCCTAATCTCTTTTGTCTGCACCCTATTGTTTCCATCTATACCCAACCCTTTCTATTTGTGCCTATCCCTTTACATCCATGTCATGTATTCACATTGGCAACCACATGTTGAATCCCAAAGACAAGTTAAATCTATGTTGACTTTTTTTCACCTTCATGGAAAGATAGTTGTGTGTTGACTATATCAAATTGATGCCAATTCTACCAAACAGACACTTCTACTTTGGAACTATTTTTGTAGTCAAAAGTTATAATACCAAGAAGATACAAATTACAACTTATTTGCACATAGTGACAAACGAGCTATATTTATGAAAACCTTAAGGGGGGGGTACACATATCACTCATGAAAATGACATGAGTGCTTTTGAAATCCCCTCTACCCTATATTTGTATTTTCTAAAAACTGCTTGACTAGTAAACAATATGGGATATCCATTGCCATGTGATATTTGTGTAATTTATATCTAAATTTTGTATAAATATGTATGTGTCCCTTATGTATTTCATATATATTTCATGTGTATTCCACGTACCATATGTATTCCATATTCTATATAGTATTATGTATCCTAAAGCATCGATGACCAACATCCTCTCTCATGATGGCAGTCGACAACAATTGTTTACTTTATAAATTCAAGATCTATGGCATTGGAGAGAGGACACTAGAAGAAATCTACTTTTGCTTCAACAAAATCTACATGACATGTTTGTTGAGGCAAATCCAAAATTTGTACTAAAAAACACAAAAAAACATAGATTTTGCATTTGCCTCAACAAAATCTACATAATGTGTTTATTGAGGCAAACACAAATTTCTTCTAGTGGGAGGGGATTTTCTTGGAACCCAAATCAATAGCTCTAGATTTTTCAAAAGGGGGGGAGAACACCTGCTTGCATCTTTTGAGTACATAGTAGGGGATCCAAACAACTTGACTTGTTGCGGCCCTAGTAACACCTTACAGCTCCAACCATACTTCAAGAGCCCTTTACAACTTTCAGGGCTCACCACGCTCCAATCCCAGTATCACTTAGATCCAACTAACTAACGCTGCACATGCCACACACTCACAACATTAGTTCCCATTTTCAACTCACATTGCTAAGTCCTAGTGCCTCGGACTTCTAGCACGCACTCCACTTGTGACACTTGGCATGTCACTTGGTGACATGGGGCGGAACTTCCATCTTACTGTACTAGGACTCATGGTGGCACTACTCACCACGATCCTAACCACCCTTGGTTGTCACCCCACTTCATACTAGGCATGTTGTGTACTTGCTACTCTCACACCAACACTAATCAAGACTCACAACTTATGACACATCACCAAAGGCCTAGCAAGGAGTGGGACTCCAACCAACTGGTGCCTCGGGACATACACACAAGTGTCCCAAGGAGCCTTGAAGCTGGTGGTGAAGTTACATCACCACCCATAAGTCATCGGGACTCACCAAGGCTCCAAGAGGGATTGAGGAGGGAGACCAACCCCTCCTATAGTACTCTCTAAAGGATTTGGTAGCCCCCCCCCTTGTGGGTCAAATGGACTTCCCAACCCCCCTAGGTTTTTGGAAGACCAACTGTTTCCAACAGAATTCCCCAAGTTTCCACTCTGTTTGGACTCCCGAACTTCCAAACGGCGTAACTTTGTTGTCAGGGCTTCAAATCTCACTTGCAAGCCCATTTTGGATATCTACGCGACGAGTAGATGTCAATGGACTGCTCACTTGTCCCATTTGGACAAGTTCTCACCACAGCCCTTCTCTTGGCCATAACTTTTGGCTCATGTCTTAGAAACTAGTAATGCTTGGCATTTTAGGTTCCTTGTCTTTGTAACTTTCCAATAATATGCTACATGTCATACTTTGTTGTGTGATTCCTTACGAACCCCTCACACCTAGCCTTTGAGTGTCCTAGCACCATTGGGACATCCCCAACTTTGAACGGCCATAACTTCTAGCCTACAAGTCCAAATCACACATTCTTTGGACGATTAGAAGCGTATTCTCAAGAGCTTTCTAAGCATGTATAACATGCCACTATTCCCTTCTTAACCAAGGCGCTATTGCACCCTGTTTGCTCGGGAGTCTCTCATTTCTCCCTTCTTAGCCTATTGCAAGGCTTGGAAAGTCACCCTCAAGGTCCCCCTTGCTCACTAAGGCACTTCGGGCACCCCAAGGAGATAGGGGTGTGACATGACTACCCTAAGTATTTCACTTTTGAGTTGGTCTTCATAGTCATTGTTGCATCATTTTACTTATAATATTGAAACATCTAAGAGGACACTATGTTGCAATTTTGCATTCCCCCCTACAATCGCCACTCCATTTTTAGTCGGTTCAACCTCCGTTCTAGTAGCGATGTCATAATGGGATTCATCACCGAGTGGTGGTAGCAAAGCTTAATCCAAGCCTTCTCCATGTCTACAACTCCATTACACTTTAATGCACCACAAAAAAGTGAATTCAATTTGAATGTCTAGATCAAAATGAAACCACCACAACAATGCATCATCAAATTAAATCATCAAACGACCAATGGAAGCAAGAATGAATCAAAGTCTTTGGGATTAATCAAAACTTTAACTTATTTTGCTTCAATCAAATCCTTGAAATGAGTGATCATCATACATGTTTGCACTACCAATTGACTCAACTCTATCACATTCTTTTATCTTAAATACAATGCAAATTTGAGCTTACATTGAACTAAAGGATGGTCAATTGAGACTAATTTTATGCCATGAGGATTTCAACAGAGGAAGACAAAGTAGTTAGATTGATATCCAGAATACAACTATTCATTGGTTTTGTTCGCCATTGTTTGCATATGGGAGATAAATCTGGATATCAATTAGGATTTGGACTAGTTTCATGTCTATGCCCCATCATGTGTCCACGCTCATATTCTTACATCCACATCTTGACCAATCCATGCCCTAACCATTACTAAGTTCAACAATAAGAGATTTTGTTTATGGAACTACGATTATTTTTTGTGCCAAATCAACTAATTTATACTGAAGCACTTCTACTATTTGTGTGCCATGTGGCATCTATACTTGAAAAATAATTACTTAGAACCAAAGTTGACTATCACATAGGTTATTTCTATGCACACTTACAACTAAAGGATGACAAAAGGAAGGATCACCATGTCAATTTCCTAGAGCCATTCTCATTGAATTTTGTATCATCGTAAATGGAATTATCCTATATTTTGTATGTAGAAGGGACATTTCACCTTTCATACTCAATAATGTTATGAACATCTCTTTCAATATTGAAAACTTCTCTTCATTCATTGTAATTGGAAATTCACCTTCAAAGCATCTACTACCTTTGTCCCTTATCATTGATCTTTCTACTCTAATATGGGAAGCATTCAACATAGAATTTTTTTGGGGAAAGTGAATGTGTAGTATAGATTGTGGTCAAAATTAAAGGGACAAAAAGATAACTCTTCAATCTGGTTATGTTAAAATTTTTACAAAGAAAACAACTATGAGGGTTGTTTTTCACCTAAAAGAATATAAATAACAATTTAGAATAATGAAATCACAAAACAAATCATGCAAGAGTAGTTAGGTGTTATACTTTCCTCAAGACTTTCCATATTTTCAATGAAGCTCTCTACCTAATAAGGAATTATTCTCTTTCAAGTGTCTCAACTCTCAATCCTCAACTCATTTTGTAGTTTTTAAGTAATAACAATTCTTTTTATAGAATGACTTTTCACAATGGTGGTTTGCCATGCCTAAGGTAAGAGCACCCGAAAGCGTCCCTGCACCCAATTGCGTCAAATTCTACAGAGCATAATCATTTCAGGTTGTAAATGTAAATACTTAGAACATAGCTTATTTTTTTTGACCTAAACTAATAAGAGGTCTACAATCCAGCTACATTTATGTTCTAGAATGAATTCCTGACGTAGAATCTGACACAATTAGGTGCAGGGACGCTTACGGGTGCTCTTACCTTACCTTCACCATTTATGGTCATATGTAGGAGTTGACATTTTAACAAAGTCAATAATGGGCTCTCATACTTTAATCTCTGAGATAATTATTACACATTTAGTACCAAATTTATTATATAAGCTATAAGTTAAATTATATTTGATAATTATAATATTTGAAGAAAATTGAATTTGGTGTAAGTAACTATTTTCTTGAGATGTTTCTACTTTTTTAGATCTAAATCTTAGAGAATTATTCTACATTTGATCTTTGTTGGTTACAATCTATTTAAAGGCCAATACATTTGTCATATTTTTGTAATGATAAAAAATATATAATTTCAAAGAGCTCCAAAAGATATTTGTTGTGTTTTGCATATTTGCAAATATCAAAAGTATTGGAACAAATTCAACCAAATTAGTAGTTCTTCAAAACCGTCAAAATTGTAAGTCTTAGTAACAATAAGATAACTACATTTAAAATTGATTGGATAAGCAATTCAACATAGTTTCCACTATTATCCCTGGGTATGCAACTCCCATATTATATGGGCCTAGTTATAATCACTTACAATGCATTTTAGTCCAATCTTGGTGGATTTAATTTGTTTGAGTGTAGAAAACTTTTGTAGCCCTCTCAACAAGGAATCCAAAAATGTAATTATGTACATGAAATAAATATTCTTTGAGGACAATAATAGCATTAAAAAACGAATTATATGAGTTTTTTTAATACATGTATCGGGGGACAAGCTACCCAAATTTTTGGACTTTTTCATAAAAATTTAAGATTTTTTTATTATAAATAAAACACTATGAATGAATTTTAATTTTAATTGGAGGGAACTTCTTGTATAGATTTTTTAAAATTATGCATAAGTATTTTAATTTTTCATATATATTGTGAATTTTTTCTAATATGCATGTAACCCAACATTTTCTATATTTCATTTTTTTTCATTTGGTCTTCACCTAAGTTTTTGGTCTTTTTAATTTGATATAATTTTTACAAAAGCCATCCTCTAAGCCATTTAATGCTGACTCCCCCTAAATGCAATATAAGAGTTGCGTACCCTGGTTATAATCTTGAATTTTTTTGTAGAGTCTTATTGGAAGTCAAAAGGGGATTCTAGATTCTCATCAAATGCATTTTTTGGACTTCATATGAATAAACTATGAATATTCGAGGTGCTAAAAATAGACTTTCTTTTGTCTATTGCTCAATACACTTGGTTTCATTTTAAAAATAGAAAATCCTAGCAAAAGTATTGTAGTAGGATCTAAAAAGCCCCCCGAAGGATGAAGTATTGGTGCAATTTATAATACACTAGTTTTCAACTTTTCTATTGAATTTCTCTTAGTGTGTATACCAATTACACCATGATGTTGATCGCTATCATTTTCATTTTTGCTAAAAACTTCATACTATATAAAACATTTGATAATTACTATGATTTGTTCATAGAGATTAACTTTAAATATCACCTAAATTTCATTCTAATATTTTTAATTATGAAAAAATGAAGATAATTTTTGGATATATATCACTACACAAGAAAAATATCAATTTTTTGAAAGGTGTATTTTAACATAGAAAACTAATGAAGTTTGACCAAATGGGAACTTAGAATGTCCTTCATGGGTTAAACCTATTTGTTCTTAGGATGAGATGAAGATCAAGTGGATCAAAAATCATTCTTGTAGCTCATAGTTGTCCACCATGATCTTTGCCCCTAGTTGCATCTCTAGGTGATGTTATATAGGTTTCTTTTTTTGCCATTGAAATAAAACTTCAATGTGAGCTAAAAATTAAAAAAAAACATAAAAACAAAATCCAAAGCTCTATATGATTGAGTGGACCCCAAGTGGTTGGGCAACTCCTCCAAATCCAATGATTCGGGCCTCCAAATCCCCCACCAAACTTGGCACACCTCCAAACCTTCTTCGGGGTAGGAGGTTCTTAAAGCGTTGAGGCTCTAAAATCGTCCACGTCCTCAAATGTACACTATTTGAACATGTTGCTTTTGGGTTGTACTAGCAATATACAAACAATGTACATTTGAGGAAGTGGACGATTTAAGAGCTCTATGCCATTTCAACTTCAAAAATTCATAACTAATCCCTCAAAGCTCCAAAAAATATGAAACCACTTGGGTTAGATGCCAATTCCCCTTGTCTTTCAAGGGAAATTCGTTGGAAAATATTCCAAGAAGTTTAACCTCCCCAAAATTGAGTTTCGGCTCTTAAATGAGCGCTCTATGGACCTCCTACCTTATCTACAGCGAAGCTTGGATCCCACTCAGTGGTGACACCACCCAAAGCGCATAAATCAAGGCTTCAAGAGATATTGGGGAAGATTCCATACACCCTATGATCACGGGAGCCACCTCACGGCACTAATCTCGCCTTGTCCATGGTGAATTGGCGTCCCAGACAGACTCATAATTTACAGTATTGTTCCCAACTTCATATCTTGGTAATTCAACAAGGACTCCAACAATTAGCCTATACAGATAAGTAACAGTAGTAACAGTAGTAGCAATGCGGTTTGATTCTAATGCCCAGGATATGCTTTTGTTTGCCAATGTTTGTCTGCATTCTGGGATCAACCAGGAGGACTTTCTAAACCGCTCGATTTTCTGACGAGAGGTGGAGGCAACCCATTGTAACTTACTGCCGATTCTTTCTGAACTATAATGATTTGTCCAAATAGTGAGGTGGGAAATTTAGCATCACCTTGAAAATTCGTGTCACCACAACATTTTATCTCTGTGAAAATTGGCACAGTACAGTAATTATATCAACCTGCACTAATTCATAATCGTGTAACTTTGGTGCACTCGCACCATTAAGAGAAATGAGTGTAGCTGACTTGAATATTGCATTCCGATTTGCAGTGATTATAAAGCTTTTCAAATTTCAATGTAGTAATAATAAAGTAAGTCTAAAAACAAATAGAAACTCTGGATTGAGTAACTGCCGAGATACAGTGCTAACTGCTTTTTCTCAACTTCGGCGGAATTCATGTGCGTTGGACCTTCAAAGCACCAGAGCCTTGTTTTTAACTCGGTAGTTCCGTAGTTGGTGCCGGAATAATACTCATCTGTTTCAACTGCCACGGCATGCAAGAGTGCAAGACTCGACATCGAAAAGGCACAGATAAGCGGTTGGTTAGGAGTCAAAAATGGAGAAAACTTACTTGTGTCAAAAAAAAAAATGGAGAAAACTGAAATTCTGTTTCATTTGTGTCAAAAATAAAACTAGAAACAAAAATGGAAAATCCAACAGGGATGCATCACCTGAATGGTAGCATTGGTAGTGCTATCATTAGAAGGCGCTGGAGTCATTAGCTTTGCAGCGTCCAATGTGAAGATATGAAGTGCTCGGACGCTGTCCATCGGCGGCTTGCACGTTCCGGGCGACGTGGAGGTGGGAATGTGGGATACAATAGAGAATTACAATTTAGAGAAAGGACGGTTTGGCTCCATTTGAAGTTGAAAAAAGATGCTTTCATTCGTCACATGCACAGAGTACAGTTGCAGACCGACCTTAGCGATTCAGTTATTATTAGTTTGTCCAAGTCGTTGATCATGAGCTGGGGTCAATAGTAAATTATCTGACTGGCAGTGGATCACCTCATCAGTCACGAGCACTCTTTCATTCTAGGGGTTTTCACCACCAGCGACACTGAATAAGTTTTCTTATTTAAGATGAGAATAAAAAATTCTCAGCTAAGTAAATATCATACAAAAAACCTCCCCGTGGTTTCTCCGTATTCGTAAGCAAACAAAAAGATTTTCTACCATTTCAAAAGTTAAAGAATTACCACTTGAGGGACCTCGGACAGAATCTTCATCCTACGACATGAAATATGTAGCAGACTGGCTTGGTTGAAGTTGTGCTTAGTTCTCTTAAAATTACAAAAAGTAAAAATTTCGCCGAGGACTATGTCCTTTGGTTCTATGTACTGTTTCCTCTTATCAATGGAAATTGTCCATTTGTTTCAAAAAAAAGAAAAGAAATATGTAGCAGACAAGACCAAGGTTTTATAACAATGAGAGAGCTCCCGGTTCCCACAAATGTTGTTGTGCTGCTACAATAAAGCTTGAATACTGCTTCAGTTTCTTTGTGAGCACACTACTCGACTTCAATATCGCAACAACCATTTACATTCACGCGTTACCAGCAACCTCACATACATTTACCAATCTTTCGGAGCCCTGAAGTTCAATTGCAATTAAATCGAGATATTTCCAGTCGCCAATAAAAGAAATACACACGCGGGGATTCCCGTTGATGATTACGACAAGAATTAATAATTTCAGTTTTATTAATACAATTGCGCTAAATCCTAAATCGCCAACATAACTCAGAATTGTCAAATCCGTCTTGTTGCAAGTCTCTTGTGACTTGATTCCTACTAACTCCTGCTAACTTCTAACTTTTTGCCCTTGGCCGGGGTGGCAACATTGTCACCCGGTGTAAGCCTTGCGGTGCTTCTCCCTGCAATAAACTGGATTTCCTTCATTTGTTCCCATAAAAATTGCCAATTCCTGATCAGGGTTCAATAACGGTTTAATCCTCAGTATATTCTTCCCGTTTCCCCTCGGAAAAGAATATCCAAGCCAGCTGATCATATGATATGCACTACAATTCCCACTGTAGGGAAATGAGACATAAATGTAACCTACAGTAAGGTAATTGGAGTGCTGGGTTCTTGACGGGAACAATGCAACTACTTGCGCACTAGTTGATGATCTTTTATTGCACCCTCAAATTATAATACATAACGCACTAGAACGCCCTTGTTGACGATCTTTACTCCTACACCATCAAGAGTTTCTCAATCCAGTTGTTCCCATTCAAGTCCCCACCAGTCTGTTTTCTCTGATCTGCAGCTGGCTGAAATCCTTGAACCTCCGAGGCTCCGTCCGTGCTTTCCTCCCTTCCCGAAGCTCGGGAAAATGCCACCAATGGAGGGACAACTTTGGCTGGCAGCCAAACCCCTTGGCTCTTCCAGGGACATTTCACTTCACCAGGCGTCCAGGCGGGCAATGGCATTGCTACGCGACGCCTCGGAAGAAGCGAGACTTCCTGGTCGCCGTCGATGAAAGCAGTTGGAACCATCGCAGCCACATACTTTACATACACGTCCCCGCGCTACAGTATTTCCACTGTTGGATGAGCTTCTTACCGTCGATCTCTTCCCCTGGAGCGCGGGGAAGCCGTCGATGGGGAGTATGCGGCGACTGGCTGCGGACATTTTTTTATTAGACGGAGCGGTTAGGGATGGTTGGGGTCGATTTGCCAATGCTATTCTGGAGTTTCATCTACAGTGGCGGTTGTTATTGGACCGGTATGTACTGAAAATTAGCCTGGTTACCAGATTTTAGTTACACTGATTTGTCCGTGTCCTGATATATAGTGCGGGTTACTCTAATTACCCAAGTCACACTATTTTGAACTCGTGCAGGTTGGAATATTCTTGTATTCTACCAGTCTTCACAGAATAAAATTTTGAGGTGACACTAGTTTTCTAAATGACGCTAATTTTCCCTAGTCACTACTGTACCAGGACAAATCAGCGTAGCAGTGCTGAGTTTTTGTGGGGTTTCTTTTACACAAATCAAGGACTGTTGGTGAGGTTTAAGCTTAAGATGCACTCGGAGTACTAAATTTTCATTTCGTTCCATGAATCTTTTTGTAGTGAATAACAAGTAGCATGTTTGTGATATACTAGCTGTACCTCGTGGAAAGGGGGTTGTGGATTGACTGAGAAATGCCCGTGAGGCATGGGGTTTGCTAGTTTGAGACCTTTTGATGTACAAATGATTTGCTCTTTTTGGCTTGAATATTCTCCTCTTGATTCTTTCCGTATCTAATAAGAGTGCTTTCAAAAAGACAACTCAACAGACCGACGCACATTCAATTCACGTTTTGTCATGTTTCAGAAATAATTTCAATATCCAACGTTCATTTGCTGGTACATTTAAAAGTCACTGTAAATAAATTCGTCACTCGTGGAGTTGGCCGGCTTCGCAATTGATGATTTACTTTCACGAGAGGCCCAAGGAAGCACAAAAGTTGATAGATCTGTCTGTCATCTTTCGGGCATGAATTTCAATTCTCATGGTTCAAATGAAAATTAACCCAGAAAGCTTCTCTAAATCTGAAATGGATTTGGGGTATTCGGGGCATCTAAAGAGAACTAGGCTTGTGAAGCGTAAAGTGTTTCCATTTCTACCGTAACACAAATCCGCAGTCTTAACTGGAGGGGTTCACAGTGATTAGCTTTTTAAAAGGAAATGAAATTCAAGAAATCTTGCATTTTTGAAAAAATAACTGAGCCCTTAAAGTTTCTTGGGTCAAAAATTAGAAAATACTCCCAAAATTACCTAAAGAAACATCTTTTAAAAATAGGTCTTGAAAAATTGAGATTTCTAAGATTTATTTTCCTTCCAAAACGCTAATCACAGTGACCTACAGTTATGACTACGAATTTGTGTGCGGTAGAAATGGAAACGCTGTAGATTTCACACACACGGTTGCTTAGAAAAAGTTGAGTTACCTGCAGACATGCAAGATTTCTGAGATTTCTTTTCCTTCCAAAACGCTAATCACTTTGACCCTACAGTTACGACTACGGATCCGTGTACGGTAGAATTGGAAACACTGTAGATTTCACTCCTGGCGAAACGCATTGCGACGGGTGGAAAACTGTAAAAGCTAAAACAAGGACGGAAGGAAGTGACGCCCACCGGAAACGAGGATACGTTCACGAGTGCGGCGAACAGAGCTTCTCCCCGCCACTCTTGACTTAATAAGAACTCTCCGTGCCGACGCCTGCTTTTGCCTCAGCCGCGCTCTTCCACCTTGCAGCGAAGAACTTCGTCCTGGCATTGATGATCTTCGTCTACAGCTCGTAGAACGAGGGAGAATTCCTTCTCATGCCGATGGTGCTAAGAGTGCTGCGAACTCACGGTCTGAAGATCTTCATGTCGTCGTCGGTGGGCTGGTATGGTCTTGACAAGACGCTCATAGCTCGAGTCTGGAGCAGCTTCACACCAGCTGGGTCGGTACTACGCATTTGGGAGTGAGATCAGTTCCAACGGAAGGGCAGTTGAGGCAACCAAGGTAGTAGTCCGAATTGCGCATTGTTCGCAACGTAAGCAAGAGTACCTGTAGTCCATGTTTTTGGATGCAATCCAACAGTGTCGCATTGATAGACTTGATTTTCGGGCAATTTATCACTACATTTTCTAGAGACTTTGGATACCGGATGTTGTGTTTTAATGCCGGATTCGTTGTCATCAATCCTTGCGTGCTGACACTCTAGCTAAATACGTGGATTCTGACACTGCAACCATGTACCAATCTGCATTTGCATCAATGAAATTCCGCAGTTCGGGGATCGACAGCTGTGAAGAAGTGTCAATCTGTAAAACTCTTCGCGAATGATCTTTATATTCACTCAGACACTGTAATCACGTACCTGTCTACATTTGCATCAATGCAACTATTCGGGAAAATGGTAGTGAGCTTCTGGTGTCGAATCCCAAGTTTGGGGTTTCTTGAGTCGCCACCCCAAGTTGTGAGCTTTTTGTGTCGATCGTCACGTGAGGTTTGTGACAATCGTTGCTAATGCTGGTGTCGTTTCCAATTGGCAGACGAGCTTTGAGAAGACCATTACTGGTTATTCGATGACAGATTGTCGCTTGCAATGTCGGGTTAGCAGACTCGTATTGTGATTCTGCGGTGACGACTGAACTGACGGTGATCAAGTTGTGGGTAATCCGAATCGCAAGCCGCCGTGATGTCGACCACCGTTCCTTCTGCTTACGTGAACGCGGGCGGCGTCTCGCCCGACTGGCTCAACCGCGGCGACAACGCATGGCAGCTCACTGCGGCTACGCTGGTGGGTCTGCAATCTATGCCGGGACTCGTCATCCTCTACGGCAGTATCGTTAAGAAGAAATGGGCCGTGAACTCGGCTTTCATGGCGCTCTACGCGTTCGCCGCGACACTCTTGTGCTGGGTGACCTGGGCTTACAAAATGTCGTTCGGGGAGAAGCTGCTGCCAATGTGGGGCAAGGCGGGGACGACTCTGAGCTACGTCTACCTGCTCAATCAAGCCCAGCTCCCGTCCACTATCCACCACTACCACAACGGCACGGTCGAAACCCCCGAACTGCGAGGCCAGTATGGCATGGCGGACATGGTGCTTTTCCAGTTCTTCTTCGCAGCCATCACGGTCATCTTGCTCGCGGGTTCGGTCCTGGGACGCATGAGCTTCCGCGCGTGGATGGTGTTCGTCCCCTTGTGGCTCACATTCTCCTACACCGTGGGCGCGTTCAGCGTCTGGGGAGGCGGCTTTCTCTGGCAATATGGGGTAATCGATTACGCCGGCGGATACGTTATTCACGTGTCCTCCGGTGTTGCGGGGTTCGTCGCGGCCTTTTGGGTCGGACCACGATTACCAAAGGATCGCGAAAGGTTTCCTCCCAATAATATGTTGCTCATGTTGACAGGCGCGGGGTTGCTATGGTTGGGCTGGTCGGGATTCAATGGTGGCGCGCCTTTTAGTTCGAATCTGATTTCCGGACTGGCTGTGCTGAACACGCACGTCTGCGCCGCGACGAGCTTGTTGACATGGACGACGCTGGATGTGCTGGTGTTCGGGAAGCCGTCTGTGATCGGGGCGGTGCAGGGGATGATGACGGGGTTGGTGACGATCACGCCTGCCGCGGGGTTTGTTCCAGGCTGGGCGGCGCTGGTGATGGGTATCCTGGCTGGGAGTATCCCGTGGTGGACCATGATGTGGCTGCACAAACGATGGTCGCTATTGCAGAATGTGGACGATACGCTCGGGGTGTTCCACACGCACGCTGTGGCGGGCTGCCTCGGGGGCATTTGTGTGGGTTTGTTCGCGGAGCCGAAGCTTTGCGAGTACATGGGCTTGGCTGTGACGAACTCCAATGGCTTGTTTTTCGGTGGGAATGGAGGTGTCCAAGTGTTGAAGCAGATTGCGGGGGCGGGATTCGTCATCGGGTGGAATATCGTGGCGACGACGTTGATTATTTTCGCCATTGGCGCTGTAATGCCGCTGCGGATGTCGGAGGAGCATTTGTTGGTGGGGGATGATGCGGAGCATGGCGAGGAGGCGTATGCGTTGTGGGGCGATGGGGAGAAGTTTGATGTTAGTCGTCACGCGCCGTCGAATCCGGATGGGTATGATTTGGAACAGGGCCACCACGGCCTGCGGCCGAGTCGCAATGCCGTCTTGCATATTTAGTGATCGGAGCCTTACGTCGAGAGGATATCAATTTGACTCCGCAATAGGCATCTATGTCTCACGAATTTTTCATTGCTGGTTGGGTCGGTCGACATTGCTGCTGGATTTTGCGAACTTACCCAGGACTTTGCAAGCAGTGCTTCAAGTCTGAAACCGCGCTTGCTAACGGACGTCAATGTTTTATTACTGCGGAGCGATCAGAATCTCCAGTGCCTGTTGGCGCCTTGTAACTTCCATTTTGTATCACTTTGTTTCACTAGCCTAGAAGAATTGCTTCATTCTTAGCCCCACTGGAAGCAGCTTTCCTCTATTTCAGTCGCAAAAACTATAAAACCACAGATGATGAGATGATTATTGACGACAAGGAGTCGATTACCAACTGGCCGAATCAGCGACGCCGGCGCTGATTACAGGGTTACAGTATACGCGGACGCCATCGCAAGACCGAGAACAAAGGTTCAATCGCAGTTCAAGACTTGGCCACGTTCACTACGCCCGCCGCGGATTACCGGTATAATCAATTCTTTGAGTAGACAGCAGTAGCTAGAGAAGGTAGGCAGCAATAGCTAGAGCGAGCGTTGTAGGCAATGAGCAACCCGCGCTAGAAAGTGTACTCCATCACTCAGAAGACATTGTTCTATTCGAAGCTTTCAATCACGGAATTGATCTTTCTCTTTACGCTCATGTTAAATGAGTCAACCGTCATATTAATGCAAGAAATTCAACGAGACTACTGATTTGAAACCTCGCAAAGTGTCATCAGACTCCACACGATTGCGGTGTTACAAATCAGACAACACATTCAATTTTTTCGTCCGAAACCTCGCAATTGCTTCTTAGCGTCACAGGGCTTGCAAAATGCGCAGTCACATACAAATCATAGAATCGATTGTGTCCACTAATTTGAATCATTGCTATTATTTCTTCAAATCTATAAACTGCATATCGCCACTCATTGTTCAAACCCTAAGTTGCCAAGAAATGTACATTGCCTTGCGATTTATTCAACTCCGGGATTCTCCAATGTCCCTACAGAGACTGGAAATATTCTGTAACTCAGGGCTTGCGCAATGCGCAGTGAAATACAGATCATATATTCGAACGCGTGCATTTTTCAAATCATCTCAAAAGGTTTCCGCAAATCTATTATCTGCATGTCACCACTCATTTGCCTCAACCCTAAGTAGCCAAGAAACTCTCTTCAATTCTCTGTACGTCGTCTTCATGATGTATTTCAACTCCAGCACTGCTGCATGTCCCTATTGATTTGGGCCAAAGAGACTGTCAAAGTTTTTTTTCACCATCAAGATGTTCTTGCAGCAACGTCCAACAGATCTTGATTCACACATCGCCTCTCCCGCTCGCATCTAGTAGCGACATCAGGGTTTCTTCCAGCTATGGCCGAGACCGAAGAACCTGTGGAGGCTCCTCCAGCAGCGGAGGCTCCTCCCGCGAGCCCAATTTACGATTTCATTGTGAAGGACCAGTGGGGCGAAGACGTCCCAATGAGCACTTACGCAGGCAAGGTGCTCCTCATCGTCAACGTCGCTTCCATCGGCACCTTGACCACCCAAAACTACACGGAGCTCACGGCGCTTCACGCGAAGTACAGGACGCAACGGTTCGAGGTGCTAGCGTTCCCGTGCAACCAGTTCGGAGCGATGGAGCGGGAAGACCTTGAAACCATCCAGGAATTCGCCACCACAAGGTTCAACGCAGAATTTCCCATCTTCGATAAGGTTCGTGTCAATGGCGCCCAAGAGGCACCACTTTGGAAGTATTTGAAAGCTCAGCAAAGTAGAGGGCTGTTGGGGGATAGCATTAAGTGGAACTTCACAAAGTTTTTGGTGGACAAACTGGGGAATGTAGTGGGTCGCTATGCTTGCACCGTTCCACCATCCAAGATTGAGGTGGACATTCAAACTTGCATTGGTGTGGTGTTCCCTGGTGAGCTTGAGGAATTGGAACCTGAAGCTCCGCCTCCGACAAAGGGGAAAGGAAAGAAGTAGTTGATGAAGGTGCTTCAATTGGTTGTCGTCTCTTGCTTAGTATAGTATATGAAGGCATGCTTTTTGCTAGAATTTTTTTCATTTGTTTCCTCACATTTGTTTAAAAAGATTGCTTTGGAGTTTATATAGTTGCAATTCATTACTTGCTTGTCTTTGGTTCTCCAAGCATTTTGAGAGAGTGAGTGTTTATATGTTTATATATAATATGCACTTGACATTTTGGCACCTTTAAACAAATGTACAGGATGCAAATCCAACCTACATGTTTTTTAAATGTGTAATGTTTTGGAGACTATATTTATATTGTTTCTCTTTGATCTTTGATAGGTTTGACAAAACCTTGTACTTGTCTATATATATAATAAATTTTGATTTCTTGAAATTATGGAAATAAGTAGTCCAATCACACTTGCAATGGATTGTGGTGATGCATAATTCAACAATAGGGTTTACACAAACCTTCATAATTTGATGATTGTCTCATTGTATTTGAGTCAAGCCAACAATCAATCAAAATGTCATATTTCAAGACCAATCTGTCAATTTAACATTTTCTAGGAAATTATGGAAAATTTGATATACTTGTATTATAAAAAAAAAATATGATGCAGCTTCACATAATGAAAATATAAAATTTTCCAAGTTGCACTTGAAAACAATTTTTTGACCATTTCAAAAAATAGGGAAAAAATCTCTAGGGACTATATCAATATAAGCACAAGAGGCAAATTGGTTTTTCTTTTGGAATGCTTGTAATGCAAAGGCCTTATTAAGTGCTACAAACACTTACAATTCATGACATTCTAAAATGCTATTAGAGATTCACAAGTGTTCTAAATGGATCCAAAAATCATCAATCATTTCAGCACACCATCATCAAAATTGTGCACCACTTCAAGTATTTTGTACTCCTTTTGGATGGAATCTTTATTTGATATCCCTTGAGTACAACTTTTTCATTGTATAAAAACACATGGGCTGAATTAGAACTCAACAAGGACTAGACTCCCCTTGTAGATATTCAACATAGGCTCTAAATTCATAGACATTGTTGCAAACTACCTATATATCACATTACTTTCTTTCTTTTATTCTTCTAAGCTTTTCATTTTGCCTACTGCCTTTATCTAGCAAACATGTGTCATAAGCCTTTGCCCAAATTTCTTCTTGTATCTTTCGTTTCCTTTCACGTTTGTATTTTAGCTTGGCTCTCAACAACTTTCCTTCTTGTATGAGACTATCAACTTGGTTCATGGCCTTGGCTTCTAGATTCATACTATTGTAGGCCTCACTTGAGACTTGCCTTGAGAAAATTTCATTTTCTTTGATTCTTTGTTTGATTTCCTACAAATTTTGTTTTGTTAGGAGTGCATATGTGCAAGTGCTCTATTAACAAATATGAATAAAAGACAATATGGAACAATTACAATAAAATCTAGAGGTAAGAGCTTGCTTGAATGTTGTCTTCTTTTAGTTCCTTCCATGCCTTTTGTTTTGGCAAGATTGTGTCTCTTAGTAGCAAAAACTTTTTGTTATGTGCCGTTAGTTCCTTGAGCAATTTTGTCAAAACTCGGTACTCTTTTTGAACTCTTTGAACATGCCATGCAGTCATATCTCTTTGTATATAAGCCTCCTACAAGTAATAAGTGGTAATTTGCCAATATTATCTATAAATTTAAGTTGTCACCCATGCTGCAATTAGGTGCATTAGGAAACTTGTTCCCATGACTTTTAGATATTTTGAGTTTAGTTTTTTGTCTAATAGATTTCCTAATTGACATTTTGATGCATTTGTTGAAAGGATTGTTGTACCCTAAAATATATATGATTTAGATTATATGTATGTATAAGGTACACAATTCTTGAAGTTATAAAGTTCAATTGTAAGTTTTATTCATTAGGTTGACTAAAACTATAGATGGGCATTGACTCTTTTACTTTTATATATCATATCCTCTAGATTCTATATATATGTTATTGTCAGTATTTGATCCATTTATGGCAAATCCATGGCAATAGATTCTACTAGAAAGTGTACATCATATTGTAGCCTTTTGCCTTTACAAATTAGAACAATTATTTATCATTGGAACTATTGATTTGATATTAGATTGTTGACTACTTCCATTGCTCCACATTAGGGGAGAACCAATAGTAAAGAGGTGAAATGATTGTTGAGATTATACTCATTTGAATTTATTAGCAAGATGATCAAATCTAGGTTGATATGAATGTATGATTAGGAACATCTCAAAATTCTTAAATGAAAATCAATCAAGTCTTATCTATAATTCTACACAAATCTAGGAAAGCATTTGCAAAATAATCATTTATGGCTTATCCTTGTTAGACAGACTTGGTATCTATATTTGAGGTTTTGAATATTCTCATGATGGCTTGTGATGTCATTTTCCAAACAATAAATTTTCATCTGCATACCTGCATATTGATTGTTGTGAAGAATAAAAAACCTACCAATGCTAGCTAACAATATAACATTCTTGAGGAGCTACTTCAATATCTTTTATAAAATTATGGCTTTAGTTATGTACAATTTTGAGATTATGCTAATACCAAAAGTTTTTTGACAAAAACAACAATTGACCACATTTTAAGCTCTCTACAAAGAATGTCAAACTTTTCAAACTTTTCTTTTAATGCTATTCTACTAGAGAAGCAAAAAATTCTCCCAATTACCGAAGATTATTTTGATTAAAATCTCCATTTTTTATTGGAGTCCCCAAATGAGTCTAAAGGTGTGAAAGAAATGAATTGAAGAAGAATGTACAAACCTGCTACCTTAGAACTCAAGTGACTTATACCACATGTTCGAGGTGCATTACTCCCATCTATACTTTCAATTGTTGCAATCTTTTCCTCTAGTTGACTACAACATTGAAAATTGTTGATAACATTATCTTCACTAGTACAACTTTAATGTTATAGATGAATTTCTTGTAACATCTAGCTAAAATTAGTTGAAACCTTCCAATTGATTCAATTTCAAAGTGATGAATCATGCTTTGATCTATACATAACCAAAAGGCTAATATTGAGCTTCATGTGTTATGTGCTTTTGAGTAGGTCAAATTCAGATTTATTTATTTATATCTTGATCAATACATACTATGTTCTTCACTAACTTTGGTGATATATAATCATCGATGTTAATGTATGAACATGAAAATGTGAGAATGTGAGCCTTAAACATACTGCATATAAGTAGATATACTATAATAATTAAAGGTACTTATAATGTAAACATCTATAATATAAGTATCTATAACATAGTTACATTATAATCACGGAAGGTTTCTATAATATAGACACCCAAAATCTAGGTGTATAGTCTTCTAGACTCATAGGTTATGCTCCTAGGCTCACAAAATAGCAACCCTCTTCATCCTTTAGGTATTAATTTTCATTGGAGGGGTTCTTTAGATTATGACCCAAGAGCAAGTTGAGACAAGAATTGGACACTTATTGGTTTAGAATAAATTTTGTCCATCTTTATGCATAGTCTTGTATTTAAGATATTTGAGGTGCTAAACATAGAGAACCTTTGGTCTAAGCCCCAAAAAGACAACACCAAAAGTAGTATTTTTTTTTAACTTAGATTGGACCACAATTTAAAGTTGAGCCCACTCCTTGGACTGCAAGCTTTAATCTTTATACAAATTTGGACTTGAGCCAAGTCTCACATTGGACTTGGATGTAGTGTAAGACAATTCTAAATTTAAAAGGGTTAAGAGACTAACTAATGTTGGACTCAAAGATTGTGTACATGAACCCTGTGAAGTTGGAAGTGATAAGCTTGATTAGCCACTACTTGTTTCAAAGTCTCTAATTCTTCTACAAAGGTCTCTTTGTCTACCCTTTGATAAAACACAAGCTTACGTGCTTTTGACATGGGAAATGGTTCTCTTGCAATGGCTGCACAAGCCATCATTTGCATCATATGTCTTGAAACCAAGCTTGAGCCACCCAAAAACTTTGCATCAAATTGTGAAGGCCATTATGTACATGATTAAAATCACAATTGAAAGGCCCAATGGAGCATCAAAGTTGAGCACATCAAAGTCTCATACATAATGATTATGAAGCAATAAAGTATTCTTTGAACTTATTCCTAGGGGTGTTCAATGATATTTCAATGAAAAAGTAGGGATGGATCTAATGAATGATAGAATTTTACCATAAATCATGAATTGCCATCCTTCACTTAGTTCCTCTTTCAATACATATTCCAAATTAAATTTTTATTTCTTGGAAATGATTAAAAGGCAAGATCGTATGCACTCAAATTACAATAAAGTGCATAATTCTTACCTCCTAAAGGACCAAGGCCTTTTGAAGGGCCAAAATATCCGTACAATTGTTATTCCTTGTGCAAAGAAGAAATTTTTAAGAAAATTATTTTATGTTGCTTATCTAATCAAAGGATCTTGCAACAGACTAATATAAAAATGTGGAGAAGAAATTTGAGAAAGTTTTCTCCCTTAGATTACAAGATATTTTCATTGAAATTGAAGAAAAAATATCTTTGTGCCTTGACAAAATAGATTATAAGACATTGAATCTTGTGAACTTCAAAATTTTGTACTATATATTTCAAAAAAATTGAATGTTCATAGAATGGATTGAGAATTTGGAAAACAAACTAAGAAAAAACAAATTTGATTTTCATTCTTTAAAAAGAATTCAAATAGATGTAGGTTGATAGGTTGAAGATAAAAGGAAAAACTAAATGTAGTTTTCATTGTAAGATGGAATTGAAATATGTTAATCTTAATGGTGAGATTTATCTAGCAAAACATTAAGACTAGGGAACCATTTTGTTTTGGTGAAAATTTGAAAATTGGGTTTAGAAAAAAATTCAATTAATTTTTTTTCCAAAAGGTAATCAATCAAATCTTTCTATTTAGGAAAAAAATTCTAATAAAAAAATATTTAAAAATTCTTTCAAGTTTTTGTAAGTTTTTTAGGTTGCTCGGACTTTGGTTCTTTGAACTTAGGATGACAAAACTTTTGCTCATAGGAACTAATTGAAAAAATATATATATTCTTAGGGAGCTACTCTATTTTTTGCTCTTAGAAAAAAAATGTTAAAAATTTTATGCCAAAAATTTGGATTTTAGAAGCTTGCCTACACTTTCATATGTTCCTTGAGGAGCCACTTGGGTCTTGGGAGGTTATGTTGAAGTTATGGTACCATGCTTGCAACTCCAAGCCACAAAAAAGCAATTCAAAATTTTTGCACCCTAGGTTTGGAGTTGAAAATGTGGGACCAAAACTTACCTTAAAGAGAAGATAACTCAATTTGATTTGAATGATGCAGTCATAGAGTCTCAGAGTTGCATGAGTGGGATTATTACCCAAATATAGGGAGAAGAATATTTGGTGTGGCCTTTGAGAATAACAAGTTGAATCAAAACTCAAATGCTATTTAGAATAAAAATTGAAAGAAGGGCTAAATGAAAGGTGATATTTTATAACTTCTAAAGTAACTCTAATATCATTTATTGACATAAACAAGCTTTTCATTGGTGATCCAATTATAAATACAAAAAGCTTTGACTTTAAACAACACTCTAATGAAAATTTACTTTGGGTATTTGTATTGGACTTTTGCCATGTATTGGAGCGCTTTGTCATTGTAGAAAACGTAGAGCCCATATGAGAGTTTAAGTTTGTGAATTCTGGAGAGCATGACCTTACACATTTCCTACATGTTTCTGGATATGGTGAGCCCCATATTTTAAAAGACCCTAAAGAGTACTTTGGTGGAAAACCTTGCCTTGATAAATTTGATGTGAATTTGGCTATTTGTGTCTCTAGTTTGCCCTTAGAACTAGTTGGTCGTGTGAACTTGGTTGGACCATAATTATATGATGGTCTAGCCTTTTCAAGTTGTGGATAACAAGGTCTATCAAACTTTAGCAAGATAGGTGTGAACTTTTTGAATGAAGTTGGTCTTGATGCTTTTTGTGGCTTAGGCGAAGAAGGTGTCGATGGTGCATTTTGTTTACATGATCTTTCAAATTTGGTTGAAGTTGACTTTAAGCCATCCAATGAACTAGGTCTTTCCTTCCCCATGTCTTTGAATCACTTCTTTATGAGCAGAGATTGAATACACATGTAATTCACTTATTTTCGAGTTTTTGGTAGTTTCGAAAAAATGAATCATTTAAAGGTTCTAAAAGAGTTATCCTTAAAGTTTTTCAAAATAGAGGTATTCACCTTGTTTCAATGAAAAAGTAAAGGTGAATCTAATTAACAATGATGTGAATAGGTGTTGGAAACTATGTTTCTAGTGTTTAGTCACAAATATGAATTAGTGTTGAATTTAAAGATAACTCTAACATCTATTGATGATCTTTGTGAATTATTTCAAAATTCTTTTTTCAAAAGTTTAATTCAAAGTTTTAATAGTGTGGTGAATGTTTGAGGTGTTTAAAAGTTATACTAGATCAATTTAGTATCAAATGACAATGAGATTTCAATAGTCTAGTTCTAATATTCCATTCATTTAACTTCTTATTTACCAATATTGTTATCTTATGTATTTAGTCGTTTCTAATGTGTTGTAAAATTGTCAACAAACTTTGTTGACAAGGGAAGTTTATATGAGCTTTGATAGTTTATTACTAAAGCTCAAAGAATATTCAAGAAATGCATTTCTTGATAGACAATTTTACATTTAGAACATAATTGATTGAAAATTTCTAATTTCATGGAAACTCCCTTCATTGAAAGATGTTTTGTCATATATATCCATTGTCCTTAGAGATCATCCTTAGTTGGGCTAAATCTTATTAATTTCAACATTCTATTTGATACAAATAAGTAAGCTCTTCTATGATTGTATTTTGCATTTCAATTACTTAGAATGGTCTTGATGTTGCAAGTGTTGAATTTCAAATGCAAAGGGGTGCTTACCTTTGGAAGTAAAATGAAACCTTGACGATTCACTCAGGTAACCGCTTTGGTGCCCTACAATGAGTAGATTAAACAATGAAATTAATTTGTATATTAGTTTATCCAAAATACCAATTATTTTGGTCTTTACAATATTATATTGTAGATTTCTTAGGATACCAATACAGAACCACATATTGGGCAATAAAATGTACATTTAAATTCTCTTTTATTTTTCAAAAAAATTGAAAAACTTGCATCTTCTCCATTTTGCAAATATTCATTGTTTGCATAAAATCCCAACACATCCATTTCTCTTTTGCTTTGGGTAGTTCTAAATTTTTAAAAGACTTTGTTGGTCCAAATATTTTCCAAACCCCATAGGGTTCTATGTGGGTAGTATAAAAGAATATTTATCTATTTTTATTGTAAGAACATTATTTATATTGTTTTGTACTGATATTGGCATTTGGTAATGGATCAAACAATATATTGTTTGGGTGAAAATTGATGATTTTGACCAATAGTCTCTTTACCTTTCTTGCTAATGTTTGTTGTCATGCATAATTTGGTGAGTGCAACCTAAATCTATAGAAAACTTAAAACTAGAGGGGCATCTAATTAACAAAATATTAAGAGTAGTCCACCCGAATGCCATAAAATACCTCCAATACATAATATTCACCAAATGAAGGCTAAAAATTAACCAACCAATAATAGAATTGAATTGTAATATATTCTTTGGCAAGAACAATTCTTGTCATTAGTTGGAAATAATATGGCAATGACTGGCACTTTTGATCACGTAGCATCAAAACTAGTGAAAATCATAAAGGGTTGTGAATCCAATTTTGTTCCTATCTACACTAGTCCAACATTTCAAGGGTCTTCTTATAGTCATTTCATTAGTCTATACAACCATTATTTCCAATGATGTTGGCAATAATGTGGCAACGATTGCTACTTTTGATCACATTGTTTAGTATAGTAACAATGATGTAGATAAGCTTGGTTTCTAATTAGAATTATTCTTCCAAACTAATAGTGAAAAGTTCGTTCCAAGGGAGGCTCATTTCAAATAGGAATGTTTCTAATCTAAGAAATAATAGCCAAATAGCCTAAACAACCACAAAAAGAGAAATACTTCCAACTAGGAGTAATTGAAAACCTCACAATTATAATCTAATTACTAGATTTTTTTCACTCTCCTCTTAATAGCCACAAGGATAAGTAATTCTCCCAAATTTCTTTATATTCTTTATAATTTGGAAAATTTAGTCTTTTTTCCAATTGGATTTTTTAGGCACAAGTCCCATCTTAAACTCCGAATTCAATCTGCTGCAGCTCCTAGTCTTGCTCCCATTTGGACACCTCACTTTCTAGTTGGACTTTGTCTCTAGCTTGGGGCACAATTATAATTTCCAACTTGGATTCTTTTATCACTTTCCCACATTCCCTTTTGATGTGACTTTAGATTGATAAAACTTACAGTCACCTTTTTCCAATTTGGAATTCTTAACTTCACTCTCAATTTCCTCTATCATGCCATACTGATTTCCTAATTGGATTTCAAATAAATTCTTTCAAAACAACTCGGAATTGATAATTTCATATCACTATACTCCCAAAACTTAGCACCTAATTGGAATTGAACTCATACACACAAAACACACTAAGCACTCCAAATCAGACTCTAAAATATCAAACAAAGCATAACAGGACTTCCAATTTGGATTGACTCATAAGCATCAACCAATTCCATTAAAATATACCCAATAAATCTCATATAGCCAATCAAAGCATAATCAGAACCCTGACTTGGAATAAATTAACATTGCTTTCATTAATCAAACATCCCAACTTGGACTTACTTCACAGGCCAGACTTGCTTCCAAATTGGAATTTAACTCCATACATACCATCATATTACAATCAAATAGAACATAATCCAATTTGGCATCAATAAACAAATACACAAAACACACTCCAAATTGGATTCATTACACAGATTGCTTTCATCTTCATAACTTCCAAAACCATAAAAACTCCATACTCCTCAGGGCAATTGGATTAAAATTGATTTCATATATCAAGTTGGTGAATAAATTGCCGTTTACAAACAATGTCTTCTTGAAATAAATCTTCGTCTAGCCCCTATCACTGCCTCACATCATTCTAACTTGAAACATTCTACACTTCATCCCCATCACTCAGACATAAATTTTTATTTTAAATTTTAAATTTCCTCTCTCCTAATTGGAATGTTTGCTTCACCTCACTACAATTTCCAACTAGGCTCTCATAAATCTCCCATCAGTTCACTCTGCTCTCTTTATCACAGCGCAATCACCACACATTAAATTCCACGTTAACACTTAATCTCTTCAACTTCTAGTCCTTCTCCAACTAAGACACACACATCTCCATCTTAAACCACACAGATTCCAAATAACACCCACTTGGAAATCACATACAAGCAACCACAACCTCAAGCACCTGCTTGACTCACACAAACAAACGAAAATACACAGCTCAACTAGGCTAGAACACGTAGTGGACACTCTTCAACACTGGGTAAAGAAAAATGACATCAAAATCAGACCAAATAGGAATGACAAAATGATAATTACCAAATTGGAAGTGACAACCCAACCACCAGTTAACTACCTAATTGGAATTGCAAGGACAACCGCCTTAATACCAACCAAATTCCAAATTGGAATTAATTCACCAACCAACCAATTGGACTTAACACCCACACTCTTAAAAAATCCGACTTGGACAGAATTATCACCCATTTGGATTACAGACCAAAAAATTTGGAATCTAACTGGAAAGCTGGACTATTCCAATTAGGAAATCACCCATCCAAATTAGTACAAACATTCATTCACCATCCAAAAACACACCAAATAGAATTCAATCAGCCCATTAAAACACACCATTAAGACAAAAAATTCAAAAACAACCAATCAAAAACAATAAAAGACACATCAAAAAAGCCAAAAATTTACAAACATAAATCCTAATTGGCATTCTATAAATGCCCAATGGCATAAGTAGTGGCCCTACTATATTTGGACTCAAGTCATTATATTACAGATTCATTGAATTCTTGCCAATTGTACTCCAACGTGAAGGAGTGCATCCCATAATTAGAAAAAAAAAACATTTTAAACACCAAATCAAAATAGAAAGCACAAATAATAAATATCTAAACGAAAAATTTTAACCACTATTCTTGGATAGGGGTGCTAGCATGTGAGTTTAGGATCTTGAACCCATGAGCCTAGGAGCCTATAAGCACTTTTCATAGTTATAGGATACCTATGTTATAGATACCTTCTATGATTGTAGTATACCTATAAAATGAAATTTTCAAGAAAATGCTTTAAGGTCTATTCTAAGCATCAAAATTTGATTTTGAAAGAAAAAATGTTTATGATATTTTTATTGAAGATTTCATGCAAGAGTATCTATTACAAATCTTGAATTTTAGTATTAGAGACTCATTGAGATGTGCCTCAAATACACTAGATTGGGGGGATCACATTTGGAATTCATTTAAAAAATTCGTAGACTACATTTTGAGAAGTACTATTTTGATATGGTTATGCATGTCACGTACTTTAACCCAATGTTTTTTCATCATGACTTCAATTTTAGATTTTACATGTAAAAAGAGGGGCAAAAGACATCAAATTACTTTTAGAGTTTGATCACCCTCATGTAATCTTTCAATTCATGTGATATTGTTGTGTTTTCTTTTTCTATGTAATTCATAATATGTTTATTTTGAATTCATACCATCATAATTTTAAAAAATTGATAAAACTTATCAAAACTTGGTCTTTTGGTTTAGTTTTGAACAAAATCCAAAAGACCTTGGGCATATAGTTGTTAAAATTTATTTTTTTAATTATTTTTCCAAACTAAGGTACATTTCAAGGAGAAATTGTCAAAACCTACCACTTTTGGCAGGCAATCATAAAAAAAGAATTAATTCATTAAATTAAATTCAACCTAAAAAATATGATAAAAAAATGAATTAATTAAAAACATTTCAACTTGAAAAATATGTAATAGACTACCATAGGAATGTGTAGAAAAATTTCAAAATTTTTAACACAAACTCAAAGGTTATAACATTTGAAGATAAAAGATTTTTTTTTACTTGCCCAACAAGGGCAATAGACTTTAACTCCTAGAGTAAGATTTTTGCACTACAAATAATTTTTTTTTCCTCCATTTGCATATATTATTATGTTATTTAATTGCCAAATTTTAGAAATAGAAGTAGAATTTTATACATGCTCTTAGAAGCTGCTTCGGCAATCCCAGAAGTTCCAAGCAACACAACTTTTGATTTGAGCACCGAATCAAAAGAAAATTATATTCCCACAAAGGGAGATACATCATACATGTTCACACATTGTGTCAAAATTTTGTAAACATTTGACCTAAATTGACAACAAGAGCAACTACCCAAGATTTCTAGGATATGTTGAGTAATCACTTGGTTCTTTAGGAGTAAACATATTAGAAATCAACAATAGGGGTTGTCACACCTCCAAGAATGAAACTTTTATAAAGAATGAGAAGGTATAGAGTGAAAAGAGGAGCCAATAGAAGCCCTTCTCCATAAAGAAGGTGTGACACCCCTCTTCTAAGTAGAGAATGGAGAATAGAGAGAAAAGGAAAGAATGGAGAAAATCCCATTTTTCACTTCAATAGGAGAAGAAAAAAACTTTTCAATCTTCATATAATGGGCCACCTCTACAATTCAAGGAGAGAGTGGCATGACCTCATTCTCTAAAGATTGAGGATGGAGAGAAGAAGGTATGACAACCCCTAATAAACAAATTACATTGTCTTGTTAAAAACATCTAATTACTAAAATAAGTGAGGTAAGAAAATTGTACTATAGTCATTCCTAATTTTGTTCATTTTTTGCCTCAAAAATGATGTGACATATATCAAACACAATTAAATAATAAATAATATAATCTAAATAGAAGCTACAAATTTTTTCTCAAAAATTCTTGGATATAGTGAAGATGGATATCATTAATTTATTTAAATAAATTATTTGTAATTATTTATCATTGTTTTGGTAGAAAAACTTTAGTCCAAATTCAATTATTTGACTTAGCAAAGGTAAACAAAACCTCTACCACTTGATTTGGGGTTCTTTTGAAAAGAAATCCCAAGGCTACATCACCCCTTGCTCGAACTTAACCTCTAAGTGCCCCCACATACTAGAATGTGGTCACTTAGAATTTTTGAGCCACTTTTTAGCTCTGGATCATGATTGTTGTTGGGCATAACTTGTACATGGGTTTGAGAGTTGTGGAGAGTGATGAAATGGAGTGGGGGCAAGGTGGAATAGAGGTACAGTACAAAGGTTCAAGACACAATTACAATAGATGGGCATGTTCTTTAGATCGTGGGCACTGGAATAGCAAACAAGACCACTGGCAACCCCCGGTGCATGGTCGTTGGTCCATTTGGCACGCTTAGGCCAACAAGGCTTCTTCTTGGTCTATACTTGTTGTGGGATCATTCTTTGTAGCTTTGAACATGTGAGCACTATTGGGGGTTTACGTGATGAGTGCAATCCAAGTATGCAAGGATTAGGGTGTATGAATCAAACATGTTGTCTTGTTTGGTACGTAGAGTGGAGATAACGAAATGTTGTTCATTTTAGGGAGTGGACAACAGTTTAGGGGTTTGGTCATGGTGCACTACCAATTTTGCCTTTAGCAACAGTGTCATCGAGTAAGGAGATTTGTGGTGTACCTCTTCCTCTATCATCATGGAGAACGCACACGGGAAGGAATTGGGTGAGCAAGTGGACAGTACAACGTTCGAAAGGGGGAGAACTTATAAGGAGTGAGGCAGATAAGAAAAGATGGTAGAGGTAGCAGAAGGCAAGGCCACGAGCAACATTGGGATTCTTGTGCAAGAATGTTGAGCTTCACAAGAAAAATTGGCCATCATCAAAACAACTTTGGAAAGGTGGGCAATGACTCGACACAAGGCAACTCCTTAGGAAGTTGCGAAGGTGACTTTGCGCTTGGACAAGGGATTTCTCTTGGGCCTTGTTAAGCCCATTGCAAATTATTATTGGCCTAAGTATTCCAATGGCAATTCATGATGGTATTTGTTTCGGAGACAATGCTTTAGGTGCATAGGGATGTATGATCAAATTTCGAAAGGGCATCCGGATAGACTGCCAAACATAGTGAACCAATTCATTCATGCACAAAATGGTAGCCTGATTAGAACCCATAGGAGATTCACAACGTCAATTTGAGAAGCAATGACCCTATGAGAAGAGGTCAATTGGAGGATCCAAGAGATAATGGCCAGCCCCGAGGCAGGATCCACACTACCCCATATGCAATTCATGGGCAACGATGCGAGATAGTAGATAGACGTAGTAGAGTGCCTGAAGCTAGATGACCTACATTCGTCGGGTCACAAGTTTCACCTTGATGATGTCCAAGGATAGAGGCGCAGCCATGGTAATCGTTGTGTAGGGAGGGGCAGAGTTCAAGAGTAGAGTGGTTTAGGGGTGGGGAGGTACAGGAGTTCATAATCGGGGACAAATGTCAACGAATCACACTAGACATAGTGTAAATTTGGGTGTAGCAGCTCAAGGTAGGGGACACATGTGAGGACCCCCCCCCCCCCGACTAGGGTGCGGGAGGGGGATTCAACGAGGAAAAAATGGAAAAAATGCAAATTTACCAAGAAGGAATGGCAAGGATTGGCCTACTAAGCAACGAGGGAGAAGGTGCCCTCGTGGAGTTGGGAGGGGGGGAGATTGGACAAGGAAGAGACATAGATAGCATGTCTGGATCGGGGGTGCCATTGAATTCGGATGGAGGTAGGAGTCAGACACCTCTTGGGTGGGTTGCTCTAGAAATTCATCCACTATAGGGGTCGCCTCATCGCTGCCTAAGGCATCAACGTCCATTGGTGACGCCACCTACAAGGGCCAATCTGCTTGTAGAGAATTTTTCAAGGAGCCAAGTGCAAGAAGCGACAAGAGTTGGGGTCCAATATTCACCCCATTCAACACTTGGGCACCATCGACAACGAAGGTGTATAAGTACTAAACGGTATATGCATTTGTCCACCCAAATTCATAAGGCAATTATTGTATTGATTTCATATCATTGGGATCACAAGTTCATAGCAATTAGTGAAATTCAATGCCAATAGACGGTTGCACTATCATGAATGACAATGGAGGAACCCGTGAACAAGAATTTACCTTTCTAGGAGTTATGAGTTTTCCACAAATTTAGATGCTCTATGTCTGAATTTGTCAAATTATATGGTGTTAAATGCAAGAGTCCTTATTTGAAGTAGAATGAGAACTTCATTGATTGATGAGGGTTAGCAAATGCTGGGGGCATTCTGTTAGGCCTAAATTGATGCCTTCTCCTATTATACTCAAAGCTCTCTTTTTCCTGTATTTTGATGTTTTTTGCTAGGAAATGTCCATGTGACAGTGATGTGTTTACACCTCAAGTTTAGGTAGTTCTGACATTTCAATCAACGGTACTCTATGTTTGAATCGCTATTCTCTTGATCATTTGAGATATACTCATTAGGTGCACTATTTTGACGATTCCATGGATTGCTTAGACTTATAAATACCCAAGGTTGACTTTCATATGTGAATCCATATTCACTTGCTCGTGATTAATCCATTTCTTAGTAGGGGATGCATGTGCTTTAGAGAGTGAGATGCGATTACACAAAGTCACACAATGAACATGTTTTAGATTTTGTTCATGCCTTTATTTGAATCTAATAGTATCTAACATTGTGGTAGGGGTGGTGTACGCAGGATACATGTTGAAGGTGGGGGTCATCTTCCATTAGTAGTAAGAGGGTTGGCAGATGCATTTACTGCCATAATGTGTGTGCGAGAGTAGCTTCAAGAAGACTATCAATGGTGTGAAGATGATGCGGCGTCGGACATAAACGATGAACTGCCAAGACTATAGGGACCATTCGGGGATCCAAATGGCGGAACCCTGCTAGTTACAATGTGGGTAGCATTGCATGTGTCGAGATACAATCCATTGACTGCAGAAGGATACAATGCGTTGTTGGGGAACCTCTTTAGCGGTGGCATGAGAAAGGGGTCGCATTGTTGAGTAGAGAGGCCTTGCCTTGGGAAAACGCGGGGCTTCTAGTTGCAACTAGATGTGGCCCAGAAAATGAAAGATCCCATAGTTATATAAAATCATAAACATAATAATAAACCCTCAAATGATACCATATGAACCAATATACTATCACCTCTCCATATACCCCTCACAAGATGTTATAGAGTCTCAACATACATCATATGTTTATAGAAGATAGTGAAAAAATGTCATACCCTCTATAAAACTCCTCTTGAAGAAGTGTCTGATAGAAAAGTGAGTGCCACAGCCTCTCTACAACTCCAAACTAAGAGTTTGATATGTCCCTGAAAAGCTAACAAAAAGTTATACAACCTATTCAAAATTCACAATAAACTAAGATACTATTCGACTATTATGGTCAGTCAAAGTTCACCCTTTCCAACTCAAAGGCAACTCACCTATACTTCACTCTCAAGCTCATAACTTTTACATATTAGCTCCAAACTAAAAAAATAATACCATTTTGGAAAGTTAACATGAATATCTATAATTTATTTAAGTTTCATTCAAAACTAAGATATTGTCCACCTTTCATAGTGTACCAAAGTTCACTCTCTTGAAAGTGCAAGGCAGTTTCACAATACTTCACTCTTAAACTTATAACTTACACATACTAACTCCAAACTTAATGAGTGATAGCTTTTCGGATTCACAAGATACACAAGCTCTCAAAATTTCATTACCAAACCCCCTATGTACAATGTGCAATGGCTTACCAAAGTGACAGTTCTCCTAAGCAAACAAGGAGGAGGAAGAAGATAATCTTCCACCTCATTTGCCACCTCAACCTCCATGCCATCTACCTAAGATAGTAACTTTTGGACACTAAAATGCCACATGGACCATAATACACCTATGGATCATCTCCTATCCTCCATAAGTTTATCCACATCATCTATGTGGACTTCTAATTCATTAAAAACAACCAAAGAAAGGTAAAACAAGCTTTACCTTTTGTTTTTACAACTTCAAACAAGTAAACTAAAATATTAAAACATCTTCATGTATAGAAATAATAAAAACAAATGTTTGTCAAATAGAGGTAAAAAAAAGAGTTCAAGTGAAGTATGATCCCATTTGTTTCTTGAGACTCTAGAAAAAAAACTCTCCAATTTAACAAACAATTATGTATTTTCACATAATGAACGCATTTACAATGCGACAACATTCTACTTCATTAAGTTCCAAGGAATCATCGAGGGTAGGAAGGTTTGCGTTTCAAATTGTAAAGTCTTGAATACACTCAAGGCAGTTGTAAGGCCCAATAACAGCGGCAATCCTCTAGCATCTTTAGATGATAGATTTGATGACTCATGCATCCCCAAATTCTCGACACAACACCTTGACGAGGAGCTAGTTGAGCCATTGGATGTGGTGCCTAATGACCAATGATACAAATGTGAAGAGGCTCCACTGGTGGTTGTTTACCAATGGCAGAATGGAGAGGAGGGGCCAGTGTCATTGGATGTTGACTACAGCAATTCCGACACCTTAGAGGACAAATGGTAGCTCGATTGGAGAGATTTTGCAGGTGATGCATCTTCCCTTGAGTTCTCTAATCTGGAAGGAGGGTTAGGAATGAACAATATTGATCTCCGTCATGAGATAGGTCACTACGAGGGCGATGGAGATTTAGATGACCTTGAGTTCCAAGCACACTACCATAACAAGTACTGGCAGTGCCTTGAAACTACGCTTGTGGGAGACCGTCTAGCATTTTGTGGTTCCGAGCCAAGCCCAAAGTCTCGATTCCCTCGCATAAGACCAAAAGCCATAGACTTTTTCTATCTTTTCTTTGATGAGAGGGTAGTTACAAAAATGGTTGAACAAACAAATCTCTATGCATCTAAACAGGGCACTAGGCAGTCTTGAACTACAAATGGTGGCCCCCATTGGGTTCCTACTTGTCCATTGGAACTCTGAGCATTTATTGGTGTGACCATTCTCATGGGCATCAACTTGATGCCCACAATACGAGACTACTAGAAGCGCAATGAATTCTTGCAATGTTCCTCAATACCATGTGTTTTCACCTAAAATTGCTTCAAATCTGTGCTTCAATGCCTTCATCTAGTCAACAATGCAACCATTCAGACTGACAAGGAGTCACCACAGTATGACAAACTTGCTAAGGTTTGTTGGATCATTGACGACTTTGTGACCAAAAGTCAAGCACTATACAATCTATCCAAGTTTATAACTTGTAATGAGATTATGGTAGCATATCGAGGCCACTATTTCGGTTTCCATTAGTACATGCCAACAAAACCCACCAAATATGGCCTCAAGTTCTTTGCAAGCGTTTGCAACCCATCCTGATACATTTACAATCTCATTCTTTATGTAGGTGCTTCAAGAGTTTGAGAGGTTAGGTAGGGTAAACATGTGGTGTAGGAACTAACAATGGGCCTAAATGATATGGGTTACACCGTGGTTCATGATAACTTCTTCATAGCACTACAACTTTTTGAGGACCTCTATTGACGTGGGATATGTGCGATAGGCAATGTGAGGGAGAACCGCATTGGCCTCCCTACTTCTCTTCTAGGGTACAAGAAGGGCCACCATCCTTGAGGCACATTGATGTGGAGGATGCATATCCAAGGTCGAATGGTTGCGATGTACTGGTATGATTCTAAGCTAGTTTACCTTCTTTCAACCTCAGCAAATCTAGTGGGCAAGGGAGCGACGTTGATGCGGTGGGTGAACGGATCTCAAGAAGCCATCCCGTCTATGCCGCAACAAGTGGAATATGAGACTAACATGTGTAGTGTTGATGTTGTGGACCAGATATGCACAGATTATAGTGTGCAATTTCATTCACATAAGTGGTGGTACAAAGACCTTTTTTCATTGTGGATAGTTGGTTGAACAATTCCTAGGTGTTGGTGAAGCATGACAGGCTCACTCATGGGGAATTGGTATATCAAAAGCGATTGTCATATCACCTGGAGGTGGCTGAGATGTTGATTTCACCTTGCCTTAACAAGCCATCAACATGCAAAGTAGAGTGCCTTCGTCACCTTGGGGCAATCCACTACAACAGCCTTCCAACGGACCTACAATGCAATTGTATAGTTTGCAAGCGTCAAACACACTTCCAATGCACCACTTGTGTAGGTGCTTACATGTGTTTGGATCGGTGCCTTGTGAAAGTGCATACTCAAAAAAAGTGGGCACTACGTGTCACTCGTCCTGTTCATCATTGATGCATTGGTTTAGTGGTGGATTGCTAAACACTTTATGGTGTAGTTTTGTAACTCAGAGTAGGTTGCAAGGATTGTGGTTTATTTGAGGTTAGTGTCAAGTCTGTACCCTCCAGTATGAAGGAGATCGGAGGTCGCGATTTTTTAGCAACTTCTTCCCAACCATCTCAATTGCCGATTAGGGCTATAGGTGCGGCCTTTTTTTAGTGATGTGGTTCACAGGTTGAATTCAACCACATTTGGCATGCCACATAGCTATCTTACACCTTTTCTTCACAATTTTTGCTTTACTTGGACATTTTGTATCAGAACTCTATTTTTGAAAGCATGAGCCTCTTATTTTATCCCTTTTGTATGTATGCGCTACTAGTGATGCTTGAAGTCTTGTTTTTGACAAGGAGTCACCTCATATTGGCAATGAGTTTGGACTTTGTAAGACGTTTTCTATAGTCTTTAGTAGTTGTACTTTGTTGTCTAATTCTGCGGATTGTTGACAATTATTTCTAGGATGCAAGAGCACAATTAGAGGTGTGTACCTAGCTTCACAATTTGCAGCTCTACCATTATGTCTGTTTGCAACGTACTGTAACTCCGGTCTGATCCCCAGGGTGTCTCGAGAATGCAATTAATTCAATTACTACATTTCTACTACTCCCGGTGTCAAATTATTGTGAAATTTGGCTCACCATTTGAGAACATTTATAAGTGCACCTTGCCAAAAAATCAAGGCCACATCCCTTTTTCTCAACCGGTAATGATTTTTCAAAGTGACACCCCTCATAAAATGTGCCCTCCCAATTGTTGTCAATGCTTGTTTGACTACTATAATTTCTTGATCTAGACGGTGAAAGCCTTTGGAACTTTTTTCAATGAGTGCAGAACATAGTCCACCATCATTTCCTATAGTGAAGTCCCACCAATCTAAGTCTTGATTATGTGGTGGCCAATTTCATGCACCTCAGTCCAACAACTTGGAATATTGGAGTTCATAGATTGGGCACTCAGGGATTAATTATGGCACCTAACTAGGTATGATGGATAAAAATATCCCCTTATGAATGGACAATTTAGGTAGGACTACCTATGGTCTTCATTGACCTTGGGTGCAAAATTTCAAAATTTTCATCAAAATAGTTAATTGTAAGAATTCTACCATTTTTTTTGTAAAGTGGTTGCCCCCCAAGGAACTAAGGAGCCTATTTTTGTTTTTTGAGAGTTGGGAGAGTCTCTATTGACTTATAATTAGGAATTTTTGTAGGAAAAATTAGGATTGTTCACAATTAATTAAACTTTATATAGGAAGCTTTGTTTCATTTCATTCCAATGAATATTGCTAAAGTTATAAATCCTTTTTTGATTTCAATGTCAAAGTCGGCAACTAAAAAGATTTCGATTTTTAGAATCCAATATTTTTGGGGAGGATAGATCCATCTCTTTAAAGAAAGTTTTGAATAATTATATTCCAATTAATGACATGAAAGTTATGAGGAGTTTTGTTGTACATGTAACAAAGGCAAAACTAACTTTTAAAGTTGTTTTTCATAATCAAGTTTTTAATGTTTAAAATAGCAGCAAAAAATAAGATGCATCATACTTGCTAGAATATTTTCGTAGTTACTATTTGGCTTGTCATCTCGAGTACACAACTCTTGAATTGTACTCAGGGGGCATTGGTATTAAAATGGCTTAGAGGATGGCTTTTGTAAAAATTATATCAAATTAAAAAGACCAAAAACTTAGGTGAAGACCAAATGAAAAAAAAATTAAATGTAGAAAGTGTTGGGTTACATACATATTAGAAAAAATTCACAATATATATGAATAATTAAAATACTTATGCACAATTTTCAAAATTCTATACAAGAAGTTCCCTCCAATTAAAATTAAAATTCATTCATATTTTTTTATTTATTATAGAAAAATCTTAAATTTTTATTAAAAAGTCCAAAAAGTTGGGTAGCTTGTCCCACAATATATGTATTAAAAAAACTCATATAATTAGTTTTTTAATGCTATTATAGTCCTCAATGAATATTCATTTCATGCATATAATTACAGTTTTGGATTCTTTGTTAAGAGGGCTACAAAAGTTTTCTACATTCAAACAAATTAAATCTGTTGAGATTGGACTAAAATGCATTATAAGTGATTATAACCAAGGCCATATAATGTGGGAGTCGCATACTCAGGATTGGCATCTCTCAATTTTATGTCAAACTAAGTTTTTAGCAATTAGTTTTTTCTTATCTCTTACAGCTCCTTTCACTTCATTTTGAGGGAAGTCATGAAAGGATTTTTTTTGGGGGGGGAGGGGCATGTATAGTGCACATTGGTTATTGAAATGAAAATAGTATTTGTGAGATAAACAAAAAAGGGGCACACTTGTCTCCTCCTTGTGCTCCTTAGATCAACCCTTTTTGAGGTGGGCAACAATCACATTGGTTGGTTGACTTTTAGGTCCATGCCCAAATTGAATCAGAAAACATGAGCCATAAACTACACTACACCACTCAACTTAAAAATTTGTACAAGGCGCAATTTAACATGGAATTTGATGAAACTATTGCCATTAGATTCATAACATAGTCTATTTACTAGGAATACCTTTATCCAAAAAATTCAGATTTTGAGAACAGGCAGCTCAAAAAAGAGGGGCAGGGATAATAAATTTGATCACTTGGATCATTACACTGAACAGTGAAATTAGGTTGCCCCTCACTAATTTCTCGACATTTGACGCTAAATAAATATTTACAGTTATTGTATGAGAATGAACTACTTTTGAATTTCACATCGTTGTATTTGGGACTCATGAATCTCCATGTGTACAAATGGAAATATTTTTAGAATTTTTTGTTGACTTTGATGGCTTGTAAAGTAACTTTCTTGGGGTAAGGCAACCTAATTGTTAAGGCAACCTAATTTCACTATTTAGTGTAGATCATGAGGGGTTAAATGAACAGAATTTTTATGTATGCCAATCATAGTATATTAAGCTTATCTGGTTGGAGATGATCCCTCTCTTCCTGCTTTCCTTTGGGCGGAAATTTACTACAGCAGATGTGGTCTAACTTACCCCTGACCGAGAATAAAAAGGGAGTTTGAGAAAAAGGGCAGCTTCTTAAAATGAGTCAAAGGAGGAGCTGAAAGCGGAGGGCCCAACTGGGCATACGAGCATACGACCATCGTGGCGTCAGCTTTGAGTTTCCGCGGGTGTGCGTTGTTGACTACGAGTATGCGACTAAGTTAAGAAATGCCGCAGACCATGTGTTGCCAACTTGCCACTGATCATTTCTTGCAATTCCCAGTTCCCACGCAAATTCCGCACACTTTCCTCATGATCAATAGCACAGAAATGGTAGTAACAAACAATCCACCGGTTTCCGATTTGTTGCGGTAATAATTTGTTATAATTTGTGCTTCCAATTGAGGAAGTTAACTTGTGGCGGTATCCCTCACGGCCTTCCTTTATGAATCACGGTTCTCCGGGGCGCGTTGAGACGACTTTTGGAAACGCAGGTGCAGCACTGAAGTGCGTGCGTTTTTGCTGTGGGAGGCTGGTTAGTGGGAGTTCGCTTTGGATCTGGATCTGGATCTGAGATTTCCGCTTCTTTCATCCCCTCGCTTGTAGAGTGCCAAGACCTCGCTGCGGTTATATTTGGAGGGCTTGACGTTACCACGAAATCATGGCACACAAGCCAACAGGTGAGTGAGCGACCCAATTCTTGACATTACCCAAAGCGCGTCTGATCCTGGGGTTTTAAACCTATAGTCTGTGTTTGCTGGAAACAGAGGTTCGAGACACTTGAGAGGTTTGAGAGGACTTCAGATCTATTTTGGTGGCGAGTTCGTTCACAAACCGGAGGTGGGTAGGTGAGTTTAAGAGTTCGCGGTTTGCGATCGAGGGTTTTGTTGTGTCGGTCAAGGTTTGATTTCGGACCGTTTGGAGTTGGTGGCATTTCTTGTGGTCGAGATTTCTATGGATTTGGGTGATTTTCGTTGTTTGCTGACATTGTTGTGAATGTTTTTCCTTTATTGTAGCTTTGAAAGATCTGGTAGCTATGGCGCCAGAAGACGCACCGTTGAAGAAAGCGCTCATCACGGGCATCACCGGGCAGGATGGCTCGTACTTGACCGAGTTTCTGCTCAAGAAGGGCTACGAAGTGCACGGCATTATTCGGAGGTCGTCCAACTTCAACACGCAGCGCCTGGAGCACATTTACATCGACCCCCACAATTCCAGCGCCCGCATGAAACTGCACTACGGGGATCTGTCGGATGCATCTTCGTTGCGCAAGTGGGTGGACTCGATCTGCCCAGACGAGGTCTACAACTTGGGTGCCCAGTCTCATGTCGGGGTTTCCTTTGAAAACCCTGATTACACGGCTGATGTTGTGGGCACGGGAGCTTTGAGACTGCTGGAGGCTGTGCGTATTCACATTGCCAGCACTGGACGACAAGTAAGCCCACTTTTCTGTGTTCAGAGGATGGCTTTTCTTGGTTTTGTCTCCTGAAATTTGTTAATCTTAAGCAACGTACATAATATTCTTGTGCCTTAAGTACCATACTAAGCATTCTTTTGCCTGAAGGAACATGACACAGATTTTAGCCTAGAATTACACACGAAACGCTCTTTTGCTTCAAGTAACATCATATTTAGCATCATTTGGCCTTTGTAAGCTTGCGATCTTCACTTTTGAAATGGAAAGTAGCATACTCTTTATCTCATTCTGACATGATTGGCTGAGTTCTCAAGGTTGAATTTTATTGAGGGTTTTTCTTGTATGCAACTCTCATTGGTGCTTTGCAATGCCCTTAACCTCTCAGTGTCCAAATTAAAAATACGATAGTCGCTTTGGAAGCTAGTACCGGTAGTCGATTTTAGTAGGTTCCAAAATGTATTTTTACAGTCAGAAAGTGTAGGGTATGAATTCTTCTTTCTAATAACGCTTCTTACTACCTTCCTGGAAGCTTCCTAAATCATGTATTTCAAATGCTGTAGTTATGGATGTGGCTGTTTGGGCACTTCGAGGTTAGATGATAGCAAGGTAACATAAAACTTCAGCTGAACATCTGATATAATGAGCATGGTGGATTTGTATTCTTGGGCGCAGCTGAAGGAATTGTTTGTGAAGTGTACTTGTGATTGATTATCTTTTGATTGATTATTTTTTGGTTGTGTTTGACTCTCTTCAGGTGAAGTACTATCAAGCTGGATCATCAGAGATGTATGGTGCCACTCCTCCCCCCCAGGACGAGACTACTGTGTTCCACCCTCGCAGTCCTTACGCTGTTGCGAAGGTCGCTGCCCACTTTTACACTGTGAACTACCGAGAGGCTTATGGTCTCTTTGCTTGCAATGGGATCCTCTTCAACCACGAGTCGCCGCGCAGGGGTGAGAATTTCGTTACGAGGAAAATTACGCGTGCCATTGGTCGCATCAAAATTGGCCTCCAAAAGAAGCTTTTCCTTGGCAACCTCAAGGCCTCTCGCGATTGGGGATTCGCTGGAGACTACGTGGAGGGCATGTGGCTCATGTTGCAGCAGGACAAGCCTGATGACTATGTCCTTGCCACTGAGGATTCCCACACTGTCGAAGAATTTCTGGAAGAATCCTTCAGCTACGTTGGATTGAACTGGAAGGATCACGTGGAGATCGATCCCAGGTCAGTTGCTTTGCTAGCTCTCCACGCGTTGATACTGTAAAGTTCTCAACATAAGGCATAGGTTTATTGCCTTGCACTGAAATCCTATGGATACTCTGCATTCTCCAGTGATGAGCAGTCGGTCTCGGAGCTCAACCGAGTTTCGTTCTGTCCTGAATCAGGACCTTGCATGCTGCTCTACTGGAAATTTAGGAAACTTGAGGACAATTAGTGTTTCTGCCTGTAAGTAGTTTGCTAGAAGATTAGGCGGAATGTTTCTTCTTTTGAATGCTTCTGTGGTCTCTGTGGTTTGCCTATACTCATACCTCTTTAATCTGACTGCCTAAAAATTGTCTATTACTTAGTTTGAATGTGACAAGTGTGCAGCAGTTAATGATTTTGCAGGATTTTTCAGAATGTTGTTTTGCAGATCACAATGAAGAGTTCTGAGTATAATGGTTATGGTCACGAATACTTATTTGTGTCTAATTCGTCACTGGTTGTGAATTTCAGATACTTCCGTCCCTCAGAAGTGGACAATCTCAGAGGCTCAGCGCAGAAGGCGAAGAATGTGCTGGGCTGGGAGCCAAAGGTTAACTTTAAGCAGTTGGTTGCCATGATGGTGGAAGGTGATTTGGAGAGGGCCAAACGTGAGAAGGTGCTGGTTGACAATGGCTACATTGATTCACACCAACAACCTTGAAGCATTGTAGTATTTGACGTTTGATAGTTTAGTTTAGGATCTGTAGCATTTGGCTGAGCGAACTCATCTGCTTAATTGCGGAGGGATAGTCTGCAATGACAACGGAACCTCTGGCAAACAAGTTCAATGATAGCGCAGTCTTCTCGTTATATATCACTTTGCTGGTCAGTGAGCTGGAGCTGACGTGTCAGTCGACTGGGCTGTCTGCGAGGCCTAGTGCTGGCAGTTTTGGTATCATTCTTTTTCTGAGGCAAATCTTTGACAGTATGTAGAAAGCATTTGTAATATCATTCGGTTTTGTTGTCCGAGATTTCTTTCCATTTAACATTCTTCTGGAGAAGTGCAGTGGAGCAACATGATGGGATTCAATTCCTGCACCAATGGACGTGAGAGCTTACTCTAGTTCTATGAACTCAATGAAAATTGCTTTTGTGCCCTTCATAGTTTTTATTCAACCTCTGCACAGTCTGTTTCCTCAAATATGCTCACAGATATGTAGTAGAGAAATTCTCTGATTTCTGAGCTGATGATATTAATGGGATCACACAGCGTTGAACGGGTGAGAAAGCCTGCTTGGGTTGGTCTCTTTGAAGGTTTTTTTGACCAATTGCGTTTCTTTCACAAGGACTGCTTATAAGCATTCATTGTGTAAATCTTGCAACGGTGATATGGACAACCTGGTACAGGAGCTTATGAAAGAGTCTCGATTTAGCAGCCAAGAGTGAAATGCAAAGAAAACTGGTTCACTAGTTTCTACTAACCTCATCCAAGTGGAAGGAATCATATGTTGTGGAAGAGTGATGCTGAGTTTCAAAGGTTGGGACACTCTTAGGGCACCCATGTCCAAAGATCAATCTTTGTCCTTTCTAGGAAAATGACTACCATGTGAAAGGTAAAAATGTTATAGGTTTCAATTATATAGAGTAGCTCACATGTAACAAAGGTCTCTATTCAACATGAGTGTATGTACAACTTCTTTTACCAATACAAAACAAAATTTATTTTGTTTTCATATCCTTGGTTGAATAAGAATTTTTAGAAATTCTATAGAATTGGGGGTAAATTTTTTTAATGCAATGGTATTCTTGACTTGCATGCCAATGCATGCTATTAAAAAGTTGGCATCTGATTTGGAAATTCCCTCTATTGGTGAAATCATTTTGTACAAGATTTTATGCCATTTCTCTATAGTTTAAGGACAATGTTGTTTGGATAATGCCTTGAACAACTATCACAAAATTCTTGATTTGTATATAGAAGGAATGACTATAGTTCCTAACTTCACAAAAGATTCAAATCATTTCAAACTTCCTTCCCATTCAAATACAACTTCATATCCAAAAAAACAAGAACTTCTACACCCAAAGGTCAAATGTATTCAAAATCCTTTAGGAATTAAAGGCACATTAGAGTAGAAATGCTCAAAATGCATAGCCCAACATTTATCACATTGACCCTACATTGTTTGCATTGTCAGCATAAAAACAATATCACCTACCCTATCATTCATTTTTGCTAAGTATAATTTGTAGATCCAAAATATTGAGTTTGAAGTTTTACATCAATATTTGAGCTTCATTATTATGAAATTTAAGGAAGTATAATAAGTATATCTAGCTCTTCCCTTGCTCATCAATAAATGAATAAAGGTGACTAAATTGTCGATCATAGGTAGATGAATGTATTGAATAAGATATAGAAGTATTACCCTTTTTCTTTCCTTTCTTTCTAATTATTTTTTCAAAGTAATATAAATTCTCATTGCTATTGATGTTGCCCAAGGTCCTCAATTTAAGAAAAAAAAATTCACTAACTACATCTCTTTGCACCTTTGTATTTAAAGACTAATGTTTATTGATAATATCTAATATTACATCATCAATTTATATTATAAATAAATTTCATTTCGAAAATCCATAAATCCATAAGTATAGAATTATAGATAGATTTTATCCAATTAAAATTAGCTATAAAAGAATTATCTAAGTACTATATAATTGTATCTTTTTAAATAGTATAATTTCTTTTTAACCTCTTTGTTCTTTATATGGTGTCCACTCTAATTTTGAGGCATCCACTGCAAGTTTGCTTCTTTTGGCAACTTTCAAATGCTTTGGAAATAGTTGTGGATCAATACAAAAAACATAATGGCCCTTGTGATATATAAGAATGTTAAGATCAAAAAGAGTCTTCTTGATGTCATCAACATGGATTGCAGTCATATCACTTAGGTCTTTAATAGATATATCACCATTTTTTATAGACCCTTTACTAATAATATTTTTTAGAATATCAAGCAAAAACTTTTCCCAATAATTCTTGTAGTTGGCTGCACCAAGATTTGAAAGGGGATTTTCTAGAGTTCCAACTATGCCTTCTTTTTTTGATAGTTCATATGAAAAAGAAATCAAAAAATTCCCATAGCCCCTATGTTGATAAGGGGGTAGAATGAGGATACAAGCCAAATTATCTTTGAAAAAATATCCAACTATATGGCATCTTCTCTCATCACATTGGCATAGAATAAAAAATAAAAAATCATCATCATATTCTAAAGTCTTGTGATCTAGAAACAACTTTGCCAAGTAACATAAATTTTGCCCATAAATCTTATTTTTCTCCTGATCAACTTTCAATATGGATAATAAACCATGTTGATAAATTTCATCCCCGGGGGACATTTCAAATCACACTTCTTCAAATGTCTAGCTAGTTGTTCTTCTTCTTGAAGGAATGTAAGACAAAATTCACAAAAAAAGATTTTTTGGCAATTATTGCATTGATGCAGGAACGGAGAGTAATACCAAGTATTAATCTCAAATCTTCCAAGTTCAATCTTGCTAATGTTCTTCACCTTTGTTTGCTCCTCATAGATTCTTAAATATGATTCATGCCCTTCTTCAATATATGACACTTCTGAAACGAATTGAATTTGGGTACATTTTTTATTGCAAGATTTTTTCTTCCTTCCAACTTCATTCTCAACTCTTTCCTCTAGATTTGATTCAACGTATTAAAATTCAAGTTGGTCCAAATTCACCCACTCATCAAAGCACCTATCAAACTTATCATAATGTACATAATATTCATAGTCAATGGAATTTGTGTTGAGTTTACATTTCTCAATTACTTTTGCTATATGCAATTCTCCATCACACTATTTGTATAGAACTCTAAAACCAACTTCTATTGCTTGCAAGATTTTTTATTGAATTTTAGAAGTGTCATGATCTACCTCATCAATGAATTTATGGCAATTTTCCCTCTTATTTTATTACTTTGAGGGATCCATGGTTGCTTAAAAGCCTATCTAAATTTATCCACAAGATTAGTAGTTGAATCAATATAGATGAGTATTTGACCAACAACAAACCAATGAAACCACCTTCCCAATAGGAAAAAATGAATCACAACTTAGAACTCAATAATAGTAATTCTCTAAACTCAACATCTCATTTAAGTGCTCAAGCATAAATATGGTAGGTTACTATTGAAAATTTATAATAATACTTCTCACAACATTCATGATCCACTCAATGGATAGTTGAGCACCTAGTGCTAAAATAAGGAAGAGCTTGATTTGTAACATTACATGAAAAGGACAATTACTCTGGGACTACATTCCAAAATTCTCTTACTTTCATTACTTTCATTTTACTTTAAAAAGTAAAATAAATCCTCACTTCTGTTCCATTCTTAATTACTCCAATTGACAATTGACAATTCTATGCTCAAGAGCACTGCCAATGACTTTCAAACCAATGTCCAACTTATTTCAAGCCCAGCCAACTATTAACGTAAGACGGGACAATCAAGAGACTAAATCAATTCATGACAGGACACCCGGCATTGCTGATATCATCTACAGTAGCGCATGCTACAGAGGCCTTGGAGATTATAAAAATATTCTTTAAGATATTTCTGCCAGCACTTGGAGTCTCTTGTAAAATCGCCAATTCAAGCTTCCAAGGGACTACGTCAAATCTGAGTCCAATACTCGCCAAATTTGATTGGACTGCATGGGCCATGGGGTTTATGATTTGTTCACAGATACAAATCACAGGCTAATAGTGGAAGCCAAGGAAAGAAGCGAAGGCAAGTAGAAAAATTAAGTACAAATAGCTGTTGTCAAATTGAAAGAGCCTTTTTCACATACACGGTTGTAAGCACTAAGAGCAACCACCTGAACATATTAGTACCAATGTCTGTTAGTTTGATAAATTAACAGAAATATACAAAATCTAACATGTTGTCGATTAGGCCAGACAGACGCACCTCTGTGATCTGCTCACCAGCTTGACAAAAATGCGCAGTTCTACCTGTGGATACAATACTACCTCTGGCAAAGTACCAGAAAACGATCATGTACAATTTTTTTCTTGTCAAAACGACTTGTAGTTGCGACAAGCTTGCGTGCTATTGAGTCTTTTTTCTTACTCCTGATGCAGACCAGTATGTCTGAAGAAACCGAACCAAAGGAACCCTGCGAACAGAACATGATCAGCAACGCATACATTTGACACAAAGCCAGTTGTTTCACAAATAGAACCAGAGCTCAAAGTTGCTGCATCACATTCTGCCACTCCACATTAACTCTATAATATACATCGACTCGGTCTTTTTCGTTCGTGTGCATGGGATCACAAGGGCAATTCTACACCAAATTATTATGTCCCTTTTACTTTTATTTTACTTTTAAAAAGAAAAGAAAGCAATCACCTTTTTTCATTTTTGATAACACCCACACATGGTCTTATGCACTGGAGCGGATTTATCTACTTCCAGGCCAGTGCTGAATCATTAGAGTGCATTGAGACCTATCAAAGTATGAGGAACAATCAATCTCACGTGGACAAGCAGATATAGTTCCACTAAATATGTTCCAAGGTTTGATGCTCACGTAATTTTGTTCGCAACGTAGAAGAGGGGGAGATGTGGAAAGCCTAACTCCTTTCCGCCCAAGCAGTAATTGACTGCTGCCTCCGGATCAGATGCAGTAGCAACCAACACAAACTGCACAGAGAATTAATAGGATAATTCAAAACCCCAAGGAGAACACGGAAAAGCAGAAATAATTGCCCGATATGTCCTACAATATAATCTTCTGTCCTTATCCATCCAATGATGATTCAAAAACTCTGCCAAACAATAGTTCAAAAATTCACTTTCGACACTCAACTCCAGAACGGACTGATACAGACTACAGGATGGCTTTCTTTTTAAAATTAGGCAAGCTGTTGGAAACCTCCAGATTTCCACTACAATGAAAGTCTGGAACTCACAATTGGGAAAACCACAGCCATAACCCCACCACCAACCAATGGAGAGAGAAAAAACGTGGCTAAGACACAAGGGCTGCCTGCAAAACGTCCAGCATAAACCAAATTTTAGTTTTGAACATAGAATTGAATGGAAGTCCCTTACAGCACAACTATTCTTCAATTTATAAAAAAATAACATGCTGCACAATCGATAATTGGCATTACTATATTTGTGTTAAATTTCACTCACCAAAGCCTGCAAAGAAAGCCCAACTGCTTTCAAAAGACAGTAGACGCTTTTCAAGACTCCAACCACAAAGGCCCCACTTGTAACTGCACAAGCACCGATACAAATGCCCCGTCACAATCACTAGAATAAGCCGAGCCCATCCAAAATCAGATCATATTTTTCACCTGTGGTGGGCTACGATCCCAGAGAAAGAGTCACAAATAGCATTATTTCCTAAACGTTGGTTACAATGAGTTGAAACTCAAATGGGATTTATTGAGAGGTAAAACTAATTTCACTCAAACTAAGACCATCTTCGATAAATCACAACTGCTACTCTAAAGCATTGTGTTCATGCAGACGAACAGGTAAATAAATATTACTCTACAAACTGGACAATGTGATAGATATGTTAAAACGAAAGTGTCCTACGGAAATACATCAAGGATTGAAATCCCTTACTCAAAGCAGTAGTACGCATAAAGCCACGACATGCCTACAAACTTCAGTAGCTGACCTACAAAAGGAAGGTAGCTCAGTAGAGACACCTGCCACATGCACGAATACATCAATTGCAAGGGTCTCCATCAAATTAGAACTTTGATTTCCAGATATTTCCAAGAGCTAGATAGCACTGTAATTTCCATCATGTCACTATAAAGTGAAGGCGATTAGTGCCTTATATGTGAAGCTTTCTTTAGTGCAGAGGAACGTTTAGTGACGCCCTCAAGACTATTTCGATGTGACAGACAGATCAAGAGTTTGTACATAGGACAAGTAACCACCAACAGAAGGCCACAAAAAAAGCATTTCCATACCTCAGCGAAAAAGACAGTTAGCATGATTATCGAATAGATTTGTTCTCCAATTCCCAGCACCAGACTGAAAATAACACATCTCCCCCCAAACGGTCAGTGTCTGTAACAGATATTGTCAGTAAACACCGAATGACAATTGAAAGCCCCACTTAATCTGATTCTTGACTTTAAAACATAGACATGTACGGCAGAATCGACCAGAAACACTTCCATATTCAAGCCTGATTCCCAGACAACGTTGAGCAAATGCAAACTTTTAACCCAACTTGCAAGAAATTTCGAAGACATGAGTGGTTCGATTAGGTGCACTGGAAAGGAGCATGAATTTGCAACATATACTACCCTAGGACGTTGTAAACATCTCTTTGATAATGAATTAATCCAATGCTTGGGAACTCTGCGAGTCTCTCATTCAAAACGCTCGTATAAGTGGTTCGAAATAACATATTGCACCATACTGGGTTGACAAGTGCTTGGGCAACTAAGAACATAGCTCATGGACTAACCTTTCAATCGCGGAGTCGCTTTTCTTACGACTAACTTTGGGGACTTTCCCTTTGCCTGGAGACCCTGGCTCACCATTCGACCCATTTTCTTGTCTTTTCAGTGCGACAAAACCATGTGCAGCAATCTCATTGTACCTGTAAAAAACACAGGGTGAATAGCATGAGAAAAGCTGATAGACCTCAACTTTTGTCAAGTTCTATTCTTGAGATGCAAACAAAACTCATAATGTTACAACACGGCACATTTCAGCAGAATAACCGATAAATTGTAAAACAGCTGTTCCCCTAACGACTACGAGTCGCACATCAGGACAAGAAGGAGCTGAATATTACTTACCACAAGCAGTTCAGGATAAAGCTTGCGATGTAGAGAGGATATAGCCAGAACAACTGTCACATACAGTACCTAAATTAATTGATTACTTCACCTAATCTACCTTCATTTCCACACCTACGACATGCAGTCAGCAACCAATACAGAACAACAAAACACAATAGTTTGCATTCTTTCCGCATACTCACATTATAGGGATATGATATGAACAGATCACTACACAAAAAAATTGACTGGAGGTCTGCAGTTCAGGATAGGAGAGAACTAAGAGAAAATATAGTACACTCCAGCACAACTCTTTGTATTCAAGTGTCTTTCCAACAATATAATAAACTACACACAAACACACGTGTTTTTGAATAGAAATCGACAAATACCAAAAGATAGGGGGACATGAAAGTCATTCTATAGTATTTATCATAATAAAGTGCAAGTGAGCAGAAGGGGTAACTATGAACCCCTGAAGTCCGAAGATGACGCTTACATAGCAACAGCCAATGATAAAATTAGCCAGAAGCCCAGAGAACAGACTGCTCGACTCAGAATTGTGCAACGGGGCGTTTAGCAGCCAACGCAATGCCGGTGACACCACCTTCTGTAATATCAAGATGCTGGCACCCCAAAAAACAACCAAATCTTACTGAGTTTTATAATGAATTTATTTTTGCGTATGCTGGACCGCATCCAAATGAAAACATAATCTTGACTTCTCTCATACTACTGACGATATACAGACAGTGGATACATGAAAATAAATCAAACCATAATCTACTAAAAATTATCTTATACAACCCAATAATAATTCAGCAAAGAAGGTCAATTTAATATAAAGTTTCTTACACCAGATGTATAGGGAAAGAATGAAAAGTTTAAAGAACAAAGATTCAACAGGTTTCATAGCCCGCACCTGCCAAGGAAGGCGACTCCGTTGAGTACAAAGCACTGCCCTGTTTTCTTTAACACCCGTTGTGACCTAGACACGAAAACATCTTTCCAATACTTCAGTGCTTATACACAGCACTTCACGTGATTCACAACCATACACATATCTCCTCCACAGCTTTTTGCATCCACCAGCCACAAGCCACTAATTATCCAACATCATCAACCTTTACATTTTTAACGTAAGGTATGTTCAGTAGCAGCTAAAGGATACTCCAGAATATCAGCCAAGACCTATATGTTTAACAGAGGGACTATCCACAATCAACCGCTGGTATTTCTCCTAATGCCTCAATAAAGAACTAGACACCCTCTCATCATGTTTCAAATGTAAGTTCCTTTCAATTCTACAATCTCGAAGGAACTTGCATTTGAAACAAATGTTCACTTTCCAATAAGCATCTGTCTCTCACTAAAATTGTGGACCCAGTCACATATGTCTAGCCATATAGAACAAAAAAGCTTAGAGTTAATCAAAATAAGTTCACTACTTCTCAACATTCCTACAAATAATTTTCCCGAATAGACAAACATAGCAACAACATCCTTAGATCCAAACAAAACGCAAATAACTTATGCCTCTCTAAGTCAAATCTAGAAAAATTGAAGTTCTGTGATTTAGAAATATGCTACTTGTGTGTGTATACGTGATCACACCTGCTGGTTTGGGGTGCCATATTTAGTTGAACTTCAAAATTCCATGAGAAATTCATTACGACTATGAATTTTGCGTTTCTTTTCTATGAAAATTCAATAGCTAAATTCGCCAACACACACACACACCAAAAAAAACACTAGCACCAATCAATTCCGTACGCTGATTCTCTTCAAGCATTGCAAGTAGATGCACGCACCTCGCGCCTCAGAATCAGCCACAAATCCCTCCAACGGAACTACAACGAAGACCTAATTTCAAAATCCAGTACTACAAAATGCAGCTCCCAGTCAATCTCCCAGTCTGTCTAACCCCTCTCCACCACGATTGCCCTAATTCTCGGTGGAGAATAACCCATACACCAACAACCACCTCCGCCCAACGCCTAGAAAAAACCCTAAACCCAATTCTCTCCCCAAACCTAAACCCAAGAAGTCTCACCTTCGACAAGCGGAGTAGGCCCGATTCAAGCAACACGCGTCCCAGAAGCCCACACACCAAAGCTTGGCCAGCAGCAGCGCCTCCTGCTTCCAATTCCACTCCACCTCCACCTCCGAGCTTGAGACTTCCGAAGAGGAAGAAGAAGCCCGTTCTCCGGCAGCAGCCATGGCCTCCAATTGTGATCCTTGCGATGGTGCCATATTCCTCCCAATTCAATTGTGCAAAACCATCCAGTACTCGATCAAATTCCCTGCTTCACTCCACCTCCGTCTGGCGTCCACGCTAAGCTGCAAAATTTAACAAAAACAGGAAGTGCAAAACTTGGAATACAATCCCGGCTGGGGTGCCGACTTACAAATGAGCGTTGGTGTGACGGAATTGGACTGATCAGCAACAACAAACTCTGTTTTGGGTGTGAAGGAAAGTTTGGATGATTCTTTTGCTTTTTTACGATGAAGTGAAAATGGATGAAATTTTGTGGATGAGTTTCCTGACTGCAGCTTTGGGGGGTTGTACGGGTATGTATGAATACGTATAGTTTACCAGCTTTGAAGTCAGGTTGACTGAAAGTGTTCCTCTGCATAAAATAGTCTACCGTATAATAAGTTTGCCAGGGAGAATTAACCCTATAGAAGGGCCTGAAAGCCCTTTGCGGACGTATAATATATTACTTATTTGGTGGTATTTGATCAGGAAAACATTGACCAAATACTTTTCAGTACAAAGTAAATTAATGATCATAATAGTATGTAAATAATAATGTAGCATAACTCATCTAATAACCCCTCAAGGCCCAAGGAGCCTGTTTTGGGCTTCTCACCTCTTCAACAAGTCAAAGTTATTACTTTATTTTCCTACATTCTAAGAAGTGTATCTAAGTGAATTTCATTGTATGATGTTCATATTGAACAGGGAAGTTCAAAAGTACAGTTGAATTCATATAGTAAGCTTGATGTACAATGCATATTGTCAATCAAAGTTCAAAGTAACTTGTGAAAAAGTACAAAAACTTCTTGGGCCTTGAGGGGTTAAACCACAATTGAAGAGTTGTAAAGCTAAATACGAGTCGTATAGAGGGACCCGAAGGGCCTTTCAAAGGTTAACCCCCCTTATTGTCCCATGTTTTATCCCTAGAGAACACACTTAAATTTTTTATTTGACATCCATGATAAAATTTGCAAATTCTGAATTCATATTTGCAATCAAAGACTCCAAATGTGTGGAGAGAGGTGAAGAAACACAAAACTTACATGGTACAAAATAGGGGGAAAATTTTATATTTATCCTTGGATGGGACAACAAGGGGGGCAATCCTCCTTGGCCACAATGTATGAGTGAATAGTACAAACTTGACCTATAACTATTAGGGTCTACACAAAAACTCTAAAAATATAAGCCAAAATTTTTTTGTCAAATTTTTTTTGGAATGGGAAAAAAATGGATAAAATTCTTTTGAAAGCACCCCAAGAATTTTTTTTCCAAATTTAATGCATTATTTTGCAAGGAATGTTACCCTGAGCACAATGTGTGGTAGTACAATACATTGAAATATTTATCTCTTAACCTCTAAAAGACCAACATGCATCTTTGGACTACATAGCAGTTTTGGGCAAGTACATGTGACTAGAGAATTTCAAATTTTTAGCCCAAATTTTAGTAGAAGGTGAGGTCGAGAAATATCTGTCACATACACTAAATTTCATGACATTTGAAAATATGAATCAAAAGTTAAGGCCTAATATCTTACATTTTTTCATAAATGGGCAATCTAGGGAGATTACAAAAAATCACTTTTCTCATAAAGAAAAATATGAAATTGATTTTGTAGAGTTATATATACTTGGAAAGCTTTAAATCATTCCATTTTGATCAATGATTCAAAAGTTATGAGGATTTTTTGTTTGTGGGTAGTTATGGATTCTCTACACTAAAACAAACTTTGAAGCCTTTTATCTTAGTCAATTTTCAATATTTTTGGAAAAAAATAAAATCATTGGATGTAGATTGTTTTATTACAACATGTCAACCATTGGGATTGGCATTTTTCAATTCCATAATTAAATTCTTAACAATTTAGTATTTTGAATCATTCTCTACTATTGTCTATTTACTATTTTTTTTCTACATGTTGTACAATTCCAAATGATCTAAAAATTTTCAATTATGTGTCCAACTAGTTTAGGAAAAATAATCCAAAGAAGAACCACCACTTTGGACATTTTTTCATAGAAAAGTGAGCTTGTGAAGTGCAGCTGCCTTGTTTTTTGCAAGGCCATAAAAATGATTTTAGTGAATTTGAATGTTTATATCGTGCAATCCACTTGATGGAAATTTCTGAAGTTTTTACCATAGGTTCTCAAGTTAGAATACTACAAGAATACAAGATCCTATGGTTACATATGTCAAAAAAAGTTTTGTTTCATAAATGTGGTACTAGTACTAAAAATGGCAATTTTGGAGCACTTTTGCCGTGAAAACATAGTGAGTCATGGAACTTTAGGGGTTAAGGAGGCTGCTAAATGAGTGTCATGAGCAAGATTAATCTTGTTATAAAGTCCATTTTGTTTTAGGAAAAAATTAATTAAATAGAGAAATGCTTCACTTTGGACTAATGTAAAATAATATAATTTTGGTAGATTAGAATCACATGTACAAATAGGATAACTCAATGTAGGGACTCTACTTGGGAGTGGTATTTATTTCAATTCTAAGTCGAATTGTCTTCATGATTACACAAACTAAGAACATATATATGATAGACTAGATTGACTTATATTATATTTGAGTTGAAAGTTTTAAAAAAGAGTGTCTTGCATTTAGGAGCATATAGAGGTTATTATGATTACACAAACAACAATCAACCATAAAAATGAGATTATTATAAAGAGACTAAATGAATCTACATCGAACCTCCTTAGTGATCACAAATAGATAGTCAAACAAATAATAGCAATTAACCTAGTTTAGTATGTAATAAATTGGCTTCACTTGTGCTAAACATTAGCTCCATGGCATTGAAAAATGAGTCATGAACATAGTTCTACACACAAGTTAGGATGGTACCTAACAACTTTGCTTTAAATTATAGCATTTGTGCTTAGAGCAACTCCAATTTGACTCCCACTAGTTAGGGCAATGCTACAATGCAAGTAGATATCCCCCCATAAAAAATCCCAATGCAATCAATATTTGTCCATCTTTAGTAAGATAATTCTTTACTTAAATAATCTTAAATATATGAAAAAAATTAAAAATTAAAAATTAGTGGTGCATGATAGATTGTCAAAAAATCTTTGAGAAGATTATGTGTCTATAGAAAAGTGAAAGACATAATTTTGAAAATAATAATCTAAGTGGTCCTTATTTAAAATAAATTGATACTCTTTTTGTAATTTGTAAGATTTTTTTAATGAAATTTGAAAATTTTCCTATTTTTCTAAATAAATAAAAATGAATGAATTTGGTTTGTATCAAATATTCATTTAGAAGTTGCTAAATTAAAATAGAAAAAATAATCAAAGCAATGCTTGATTTAGAAAGAACTCTCAACTTTTGTTTCAATTTTTATTAAATGATATTGGTTATTGTAGTTAGTATGGATATGATCTGTAGATCATTTTGAGATGGGTAGACCTACTATTATACTAACCAATATTTTTTGATAAATTTTATAATAAAAAATTGAAAATCCTTTCAATATTTGATTGTATATTAAATATTTATATTTTTTATAAGAATTTTTTTCTTTGAATTTGAAATCATAAGTCATAATTATGGGGATTTTTTTGAATTTGAATTTTACTTATTTATTCAATTCAATTTTGAGAGGTCATTCCTAGAATTGGAAAAGTGATTTTTTGTAGTAAAACATATGTTAGAAAATTGATACAAAGCATGTACTAACAATTAGTTGAATGAAAAACTAAGACAATTGGATTTTAGTTGAGCATTCGAGATGTTATCCTCAAAAAAATTCTTAACATCAAGTTCCTCAAGTTTGGTACGACGTTTCCATCCATTAAGGACTACACATTCAAAGGATGAACGCAAATATGCTACAAACATAATATTTTTTGGATTTTTTTCTCTTTGACTTTATGAAATGCATCTATCAAACAATATTTTGTATTTCAAATCATAGTTTGAATTTATATTTTTAGCATTGCTAAGTTTATTAGAAGATTTCAATATAGCTCTAAAATTTCTTGTTGTCTTTAGGATGAATCTAAAGGATATTTGAAGGGTAAAAGGTCCACATGTATGTTCATTGAAAGCAAGACAAACATTTTTGTGACTTATGATGGCCTTGTTTGAAATTAGAGGTTAGTTATCAACCTTGATATGATTTAGAATTTTCTCTTTTTGAGATAAATGTCGACATGTAGGGATGAATGAAAAAAAATTTAGCCATTTTAATATGATTTCATCCAATTTGGATGCTCCTCTACTGATTATTTTTTGCACTTTGGATGATAAATGAAATAAAAACTTTACTTCCAAGATTTTGATTTTGAGTGATAATTGAATACAAAATACAAAATTATTTGTTGAAATATTTGGTAAAAAATTCCATATTTCATAGTAGATGAAATTACTAAACCATTACAACATTTGGGGTTACAAACAAGGATGTAAATGGACTCGTCAATATTATAAAGAATGCTCTTTGAAGTGTCCAAGATAAATGAAACAAATAACCCAAATTTCTCATTAGAGGTGCCAAACAACAAATTTTTTCATTGGTGAAATTTTGTTAAAAAGCAATTTTTAGGGGGGTGATTTTCCAAAACTTTTTTTTGGTCTCCTAAATGCAAATTCTTGTTGCCATATGACACGTAGGATTTATTAAAATATAGATGAAATTATCAAAATTGAATAAATAAAACATATATATATATATAGATGAATATCCATACCTTAACCCCTAAAAGTCCCATGGCCATTTTCTTTTGTCAAAAGCCACTCAAAACTACCACTTTTGGTACATTCACCCAAGAGATGATAAATAATATATTTTTTAGAATCTAACAATAGGATCTTGTTCTAAACTTGTCTTAGATCACTTGATAAAAATTTCATGATTTATGACCATATAGATTGAAAGATATTAGTATTCAAAGTCAAAAAAAAAATTCTTTTAAGAAGTTGCTTCAATTGCCCCCAAAAAAGAAGCTTCATAACTTTCACATCACTAATCCAAATGGAATGAATCAAAACTTATCATTTAGACAAAAATATAATATATAAGAAAAAAAATATTAAAAATTCTTATTTCAATTTTTTGCAAATTCTTTTTGCTACCTTGTCTCCCCCATTTTTAGGTTATTGTGGCATAACTTTTGCTGAAGGGCATTGATTGAAATAAAAATTACATTCCTTGAAAGCTAAGAAGATTTTCTATTTTTTCAAGAAAGTTTCAAAAAAAATTCAGTAAAAATTGAGGTCATAAAAAGCTACCCCAAATCCATTTTGTATCCCATAGGGACAATAGGACTTTAGGGGTTAAATTTGGCCGTTTGTTATGGTGATATCCTTGGAATTGTGCACCCCTTGGTTGTGTTCATGGTGCCATTAGAAAACCCTTTGCAAGGAAGGATGCTTTGTTTTGTAGCATTCCAACTTGCCATAAATAAGATATAGAATTTCAAGTTTTTTTGAATAAAAAAATGAGAAAATTACTTTTACTTTGTTATACTCTATCAATGGCATAGGGGATATTACAATAGTCTATACCTTATATGAGGCTACTTGTTTTGTTTTCTCTTGTTTGTTTGTTATGGTGTAATCTCCGGAAGCATGCATCCCCTTGTTGCGTTCTTTGTACCATTAGAAAGCTCTCTACAAGGAGGGGCACATGGACTTTGTTTCATGGCATTTGAATCTATGGTGTGAAAATTATAAAATTTCAAAGTTCTAACGAATTAAAGAATTAGATAATTACTTTTACTTTTATTTTGGTTGTGGCAACAATACAGGGCACCCTAGTATAGGTGAAAAATGAATTCTAACCAAAAGTTCCCACACAATAAATTTTGTTGTCACCATTTACTTTTATATATGCTGTAATAAGGTAGACCAACCTATTACCACCTTGATTCACAATCTGAGCATATTAGGACCAACTCTAGGAGGGGCACATATTTTTCAGAGGTGTGCGCATGTTTCAAGAATCAAACCCAAATGGAATTATAATTTTCCGATAAAAATTGTAATTTCTGTGAATTTCTAAAGTGGTCTGCCCTACATTATAAAACTGCCACTAGACTAAGTCATAAATGTCCTATCCTAAACTTATAACCGCCATTACATCTACCTATTAACACTAGAGTATCCACCAATCAAAGGCTAACACGCTACACAAGTTGAAATTAATGCATTGAAATTGTCAGAATAGTGAATGGACTTGGGTGAATTTTTATTGTGGAGATGGGGCCAAAAATAGGATAGCGGTTATAGGAAGCTGGTGGAAATGGGTTAGTCTACCTTAGTGCATGTTATGAAACGAACTTACACATGATTATTACTTTTGACAAGGGAGGAAAATGTTCGGAAGGTTCTTCAAGTTTTCGTCATCCGAACCTCAACGTCAAGAGGGAGTCGAGGCTCCGTTGGATTTTTGAATCCGAAGTTACCCGAATTTGTAGTCTAGAATTTTGCTCGACGGACTTGTTCAGTTTGCGTGCATCGTCTTCCCCAAGCCGAAGGACAACGGTTGCTAAATTTGCTCGCAGATTGCGCTTTGCTGCACGGCGTGAGCCATGACGACTGCGGCGCGACCGACATGGGCTCCTGCCAAGGGAGGCTCGGAGCAGGGAGGAGTGCGCATGTTTGGCCCCTCGCAGAAGTTCTCCTCGCGCGATCTCGCTTCTCACACGCAACTTAAGCTCAGGTATGTGTGGGGAAAATGTTCTTGTGCTGGATTTTGGCTGAGCTCAAGAGGCGAGGCTTTTTCGTGAGATTGGCCAAATTAGGGTTTCTTGTCTCAGAAGCGTTTTTTTGTCGTTGCCAGTGTTCGTCCAGGACAGAGCATACGGTGTGTATGTGATAGAAATACAAGTTATGGTGCATCTTGGGTCTTTCTTATTTTCGGTGTTGATTTAGATCAGGATGCGAGGTTTTGCGTTTTGCTGGAGAGATTGGCCAAATTAGGGTTTCTTGTCGTGGAGGTTATCTTTCGTTTCCATTTTGTGACAGAACAGAGGATATGTGTAAAGAAATCGAAGTTATTTTGCTGCCCGGGTCTTTTAAGCAGGGTGATACGAGCAGGATGAGATAATTTGTTGCTTGAGTTTACCTGCGTGGATTTTTCTAGCATTTTCTGTCGATTTATATCGTTTCAATATGCTGTGATTTTTGCGAGAAATCACACAATTGTGACTGGGAGTTTAGAAGGCTGCAACAGACTCTGGGAGAGTAATTTCACAGGGTGTTGTTGAGGTGTTATATTGGGCGTGGCTCACGTGTAAGGTTATTGCAGGAAGGATGGGCAAGACACCACGGACGAAATCAGGAAAAGAGATCTCAGGGAGGAGCTTGAAGACCGCGAGCGTCGCCACTTCTCTTCTAAGGATAGAAATTACGGTGAGGTTTCTTTGTTTTGTAGGTGCTTAAGTTGTTATTGTTTGAATATCGAAGCTGTTTATTCGTTAGCAGGGGCAGAGATCTTACTATTTTATGATAAACTCGGTGGTTTGCAGATGATAGAGATCGCAGGAAGGGATCTAGTGCCGCATATTTGGATGGGGCGAAGAGAGATACTGACGAGAGATCTGAGCGGCCAGCTATAAAGAACGTGGATGCGGACGACTCTGATGTAGAAGTTCCTAGCGACAGTGATGAAAGGTGCGCTCAGTTGAAAGCTTCTTCTTGAAATGATTGGAAGTCGTTTGTTTCCAATGTTGTTCCTGTATCTTCCGAATGCTCCTAGATTTAAGCTTGTGGACTGTAATAGCTTATGTTGTTTTGGGGTTTGGGTGATGTTTACAGTGATGACGAAGATGATACTGCCGAACTTCTCGCGGAGCTAGAGCGTATTAAGAAAGAGCGAGCAGAAGAAAAACTACGGAAGGTTCTTTTCAGACCCTTGGCGGCTTCATTATCAAATTCGCAGTTCCACTATTTTGAATCGGATTTTATTGAATGAGCAAGTCGCTGAATCAAGAATTGTGTGGCGTATGTCTCCTATAATTTGCTTCATGTGCTATCTGGAACTTGTTGGCCACGACAACTCCTGTTCGTCTCATTTTATTTTTGCTATATATGTTGACAGGACCGGCAGCAGCAAGAGGAGGATATGAAAGTCAAAGAATCTGAGCTGATTCGGGGCAATCCTTTGCTCAATCCGACAGGTTCATTTGCAGTCAAACGCAGGTATGGTGATCACATCAGTATAAGCCTTCATGTTATTTTTCAAGCTTCTGTCTCATATTCTGTTTGCTTCAGATTAAAAATGTGGTATATTCTCTGCAATTGATAGTGTGGCTAAGCAATCAGGAACTTGAGGGTCATTGCAGGCACTGGAGGTCACACCTGTTGTGGAGATGAATTATTCTGATGTTGCTAATTTTGATGACGACCATTTGGAATGTCTGCAGGTGGGATGATGACGTGGTGTTCAAAAATCAAGCGCGTGGAGAGCCAAAACCAGCGAAGCGTTTCATCAATGATACAATTCGAAATGATTTTCATCGCAAGTTCTTGAACAAGTACATGAAGTAATTAGATAATACCGTACAGATATGCACGACAATTATGTAACACAAGCCCTATATGAAGCTGCTTTCCCTGGTGCTACGGTTTGCGGACGTCGATCACAATCTATACTATCATAGCAAACTGGTCGTCCATGCGTTTCTTTCAGAATTAGAAGTGATTTAGAAATTCAGGAACAACTTGAACTTGAACTTGCCGGATCTACTGGTTTGCATTTTGAACGTCCTGAATGATCCATTCGCTTTTTCTCGCAGCACTCGTGACTCGCTCTTTGGTGCATTGATGTTTCACCCTGGTACAAACTTGCACTTGTTTTTATTCCGGTATACATTTTCGAGATCACGACTCGGACGTATTCTTTGTTGATGTGCAAGTATAATCAGCGATCGATAGAGCTTTGTTTAGTGGTCACGGAATGAATGGAAATGTGGACTTTCGAGTACTTGGAAGGGACTCTCTCTGACAAGGTCCTTCTGAACCTGTTGTACTTTTTGGATTTTCATGATTGGGAATTATTTTCATTTTGTTGAATCGGTGCATGTCCGTCTTTTGTCGATTATTTCTTACGGTTGATCTGATCAGGTCCTTAAGGCCAGTTCTGAGACAGATAGCATACCCATTCTAAGAAAATGTTTTTCTACAGTATTTCTCAATCAACACCTGGAACAGTAGTGCACGAAGTTTGTCTTGAGTTCTTGGAGCTGGCAGTCTCTTTCTCATTTCCAGACAGGCTCTATGTTTCTCTCGTATCGTAAGTCATGCCAATGTTTGGACCCCATTCATTTGTACTCCAGAGAATTAGACCCGAAACTAGCCGGAACTTGACCAACATTGTTGAAACGAAACGAAGTTTTGGTGTCTCTCCGGTTACCATGTCAGACTCTAACTTTCAGCCGAATCCTAGCAAGACGGCCTGAGAAGGGGCAATCCTTCCGCGGAATCCTATCTTTGCCGATGGAAGTAAGAGGCGGGTTTGTCCCATACGTTTTGTCGGAGATGGAGACCGATTTTGGGTACAAGAGGACCAGGGAGAGAAGAGAGAAGCATACCTTTCTCGGCCTTTTGGCTAAGATCAAGTGTAGTATCTGTTCTTATCAGTTTAATATCTGATACGGGGGTCATCGATCCCCATGATATTAATCTAATTTTTCTTGGGAGCGGGGCCACCTGGCAGCTTGCTGCCCAGCCCCGCGCGCGTCGCCTTGGTATTGCACTACCTCCTTGGCTGGCGCAGCCCTCCCCCCCTCTCCCCACCAGGAGGGGAACCAAACGAAACCCTAAACAGCATTTCGAAGCACCAAGTGACAGGAAGTAATTTTAAAACATTTGAAGCAAGACTGAAATATCAACTGATATGCTCCAGCAAGTACAGATAACACTCGCATGCTGATGAACTGCTTTGCTATTCACAGCTGTGAGACTCAAAATGCGATTGTGAATTTCCACTCTCAAGGATTAGTATGCTCTGGACTTCTCATGAATGTCTGGCATTGTAATGTAATGTACGAACAGAGTGCATTCACGTTTCCATGGGACTATTCTGGGAAAGCTGTGAGGGGACTCGTTTTTTAACAATGGAAGGATTTGCATTTGGGATGTGGATTTCTGAGTGTTGCAGCAAAACGATATATTGGGTGGACCAATTGACGAGCGAAGGAAACAAGTTTCTGATGGAACGACTTTAGGACCTGTTGAGGTTATCCGCAATGATGTCAGGTGAATTCTGGTACCGAGTCCTAAGTTTGGTGTGTGTTTTTCCAACACAGGGATTCATGAGAGGGACTCAGACATGGCAATTGTGATGCGGCACCGCACTTGATTCCAATATCTGAGAGCGTCCTCAGTGCTCCCCCAGTAACTGGCCACTGCAACGGTACATGCCGTTGGCTTTCGCATCCACTTTTTTTTACTGTGTCTCTTCGCGGTGCAAGTGCCTCAACCCCACAACGGTACCTGAAACCGTAAACGGCGCAGACGAGTTGGTGACAGTGCGGGAGGATTGAAGAGGATCAATCATAGTTTAAACTAGCTAGTACACACATTTTGCACATAGCGACATTCAACACCAACGAGTATAGATGATCGATCGCAAGCAACCTGCCTGTATACGATCCACACTTATTGTAGGTGTTGATACAATCTTGCAAAGCTAACATCGAATCCCAGGGGGTCCACAGCTAGCCACCACCGCCATACCATTGTTGATCAATTTTCAGCCGTGATTGAATGACCGGGAGATTGGTTACTTCACATTCGCTCATCTTTGGAGATGGTGAGCCGTGGTTGGGATCGGAATATTGGTAGGGTGGTCTTGAAGTTTGAAGTGCGTAGAACTCTTGAAGTGATGGCGGTGGTAGAAAACGTTTGTAGCAACTCCTGCACCTGTACAATCTCGAATCTACCCTCAATGGTCACAATTATTGTTGTTGACCAATGAGTGCAGAGGAGTTTGGAGGGCACAGCAAAGAACCGTGCGAGAGCCCGGAAATGCCGAGCCCGTGAAGGTAACGTGGAAGGTGTTGTTTGCATTGGGTCAAGTTTTTGTCACGTTTCTATAAACCAAGTAGGACTTGCCATTGCAGTGCGGCCATAGAGGGCGGACTAAGGATGCTCTGAGGATGAATCTGCTAGGTTTGTTCATCCAATGGCGTCCCTATACCAAATGGTGTCCCTTTCTACGTCAGGAATTGATTCAAAAACATAAATGTAGCTGGATTGTAGACAATGTATCGTTTTAGGTCCAAAAAAATGAACTCTCTATTGTCTACCTACATTTATAGCTGAAAATGATTATGCTCTATAGAATTAGATGTCATTGGGTGCTCTTTGCCTAGAGGACAGTTGAAAATCTGATTAGGTCTAAAGGGCACACTAGTTAGATTAATAACATGGGGATTGAAGACCCTATATGAAATACTTCCTTCATCCCCAAATGATCTTCTTGATGGACGAAATATTTCATTTTATCATTTTAAAAACTGCTTTGAGCCTCAAAGAAAATTTAATGCACTCCTATTGTCTTGGAACTTTGAATTTCAAATTTGTTTTTAAAGAGTAATTTTGAGAGGCTAAAAAGTAAGATTCTTATGGCATTTTTAAGACTACTAGTGGCCATTCAATTGGCCAATTTGGACTTCTTCCCTCATTGCTTCCATTTAGGTGTTGTCCTTTTGACACTTTTCAGGTGGCCATGTCATGAGTTCTATGGATGTTGACATGATTTAGTATCTCCCTTAGTAGATTTATGAAGGTTCTTCTAAATTCTCTTTATTAACCCCTCAGCGCTTCGATGTCAAAAAAGTGGACGCCGAATAGAGTTGTGCAACAATAGGCGACGGGAGAATAGGAATTATCATTCATCCATTTTTTCGGGGGTTGTGCCTCAAGTTCTACTTTGGTTACTGTTGATAGCAATGACGGTAGTCATAGCAGCTGGAAGAGAAAAATGTGTGAGATGGAATATGTTTGGATTTGGTGAAATTTTGCATATGCCGGAATGGAGGAAGTGTTGAATATTCCTTGATTCAGTCCCAAAATTTTCATGACCAAAGATATAATGGGCTTGCCAATTTTTGCTTCCCATATAGTTTTTAAAAAAAACATGTTGTCCAGAGAATGAAGAAATGACGACATGTCAATAGTGAGCTTTGTCTTGGAGAACAGAAAGTATAAATAAATCCAATTGTATTGAGCCACATGTCAAATAGAATGGATTTCATATTATTTTATAGTGAAATAAATAGGAAATGGCAGTTGAGCACAAGAGCCCTCAACTGGTGGCTCCTTCTGCACCTGCACATGGAGTCGTCAATTTATATATTTGTGAACTACTACATTGTCAAAGTACAAAAAAAATTTGATTGTCCTCCATTGCGTTTACTAAGCAAGGCAGCTATCAACCTTCTAAGTTGATTACTCAGATTCATTGAAAAATACTAGAAATTGCAAAGCAAGACAAACAACAGTTATGAATTGATCTCCCAATAACTACCAGATGACCATAAATCTTGGGACCTCATGGATCAAGTGCTACAAACACACTAAAACGGAATCATAAATGACGGCCGCTTTTTTGTCCAACATAGTGTTGACAAATCAAATGCTACATATTAAGTACTTTAGCCATGTCTAGTGAAGTTGTGAAGATCTTATGAATTATGCTTCTAAGATGTCATACTTTAGCCAGACTTACTCTTCAGGTTCAGTTACTCATTTCAAATAGTGAGAAGTGTGTACATACTTTAGCTAGACTTACTCTTCATATTCATTTGCTAGTTTCAAATAGTGAGAAGTGTGCAATGAAACCAATAGTTGCACTGCTCAAAGCCACAGTCATTAATCTTTCATATGTCATTTTTTGTTAAGATTTTTTGCCGTGTCCTCGTGAATGTGAAGAGCCATTGATGTTTTCTTTCATGGTTGAGGAAGAGTTGTACATATATTTCTATAAGCTTAGTGACTAGAGGTGAGAGAAGTTGACCCATGCTTAACCACATTTCCATAGCATTATGGTCTCAAAGACTAGAGATGACATAAGCTGAGAGATTACCTTTGTGACACTGAAGCCATACCACATCAAACTAGCTGATTGGTTGTTTTAGGTCTGCACTTGCTATACTGTAGTTACATATGAGTATGCAAAATTCAATTTTAATGTTATTGAAAAGTAGTAAGTAGCATGTTGGGATAATGCCTATTCCAGCTGTTGATTGCACCACAATTCTTATGAGCCGTTGCTGAGGAGTGGACAACCGAAATTGTTGTATCACATTCTGCAACTACTAGACAAGAAAGTGTTGTTGAAGAAAGTGGTGAAGAAAGGGATGCACAAGGTCAACAACTCAAGTTGCTTGGGATTTCTTTTTCGCTACCACACTGCGAGAATCCTTGCTTGGAAGGAACGCATCCCAGAAGGACATCCTCATGGCTTTAGTGAAGCTGTCAACAATGTCCTTCATTGTGTTTTGTAGCCTGACATTGACCTTGACGAATCAAGGCACTTAGCTAAGCTTGCAAAGTAGTCTACAAAGTACTTCTGTGGACAAATTCATCCCGGATGTAGAAACAGTGGTAGTGCCGAAGACACTATGCAACATAGACTTGCTGCAACAAACTCACAAACAACATCATAGTGACAGAGTGTGTTGTCCTTATTGTTGACAGCCAATCTCACCTGGCACATCATGAAAATGTAAAGACCAACGACCTTAGGGTCACTGCAAGAAACAACGTCAACAATGTCCTTCTCTGAGGCCTTGCATGACTACAAAGTATAGAAGGGGAAGTCAAGAGCACAAGGCGTAGACATGACAAGATTCATGGATGGCTTTGTTGTTCTCATGTTCATAGCTTTTGAGCTTGTAGGCATCTTGAGAAGTGTGCCATTTTGGATGTGCTAGTAAATATTTTATATGCTATTTGTATGTGAGTTCTTGTATGTGCAAGCTATTCAAATTAGATAATTCTATAGTCTACTAGTTAGTGACAGTGAATTGTTGTGCTCTCCTCGGGTCTTAGAAGCTTAGAATTGTCAATGGAGTGGTTCTCCCATTTCCCTAGGTAGAAACTTTCGTCGCTCATGGAATGAGCAAATTAGAATGTGGGTGTCACAAGCTAATGGACGCCAATGTCACTTCCTAATCCTTTGCATCATTTTCTAATATTTCTTGTATTCTTTGATGTCAAGCAGGGACAGTGGGCTCATCCATCGATAATTTTTCTATTCTGGGCAACCTTGAAGGCGAAGTGATTTGGGCAAAGAAAAAAAAAGAGTATTCCTTCATTTTCATAGTCAATTGCATTACAAGTGACACTTTCTCTAAATTTGTCAAAGACTCTCTTTGAATTCATGCTGAACCCATTCTGCACAACAAGCTCTTTGGATTGTACTTTTCCTAGAAATTTTTGAAGCATGGACATGCTTGTTTCGGGTTGAAATCTCCAATGCCAAGTTGCTGCCCATTCCGGTCAATGTTGAAGTTCACGTAGTCAAACCTTATGATCTTCAGTCTTGCACAATTTTTCAACAATTCTACTTCACCATCGAATTCCCAAGAAGCTAACAAAGAAGATCCTATGGTAACTACATGAATTCTCACAAGTGATTGTATACAATGCTTCTGGGAAATTTTTGCACTTCTAGGACCACACTCCGCTTCTGCAATGATTCAAGTCGTTCTAGATTTTACCCCTTGAGACCCAAGGCACAATTTAGACTCAAATTATGAAAAATGCCACAAAATAGGGCAATGGGAAAGTTATTATTACTATTATTATTCACAATTGAACCCTATATGTTTGTATTAGAGTACTTTGGGAATATGTGGAAAAAATTTTAGAAACTCTAACCACATGGATTGAAAGCTTATAATGTTTGAATTTAGAAGAAAAAGGTTTTCTTTGACCTTGCTTGATAGGGCCAGTAGTCTTTAACTCCTAGACTAAGATTTTTACAATACACATTGTTATTTTGGGGGGCATTTGCATTTAAATCCTCCTAGAGCTACATTTTACTATACACATTGTCATTTTTTAAAACATTTGCATCATGTATCATGTAAGTTACATACTTGCCAAATTTCAAAACTAGAAGAGGTCAGGTGAACATGTTGCCCGAAGCTAACTGAGCTGCCTGAAAAGTTCAGGACAATTCACACTCGATTAGAAGAAAATATATATTTCCAATCAGGGGTTTCAGTTCACACATCGTGTCCAAATTTGAAGAACATCTCACCAAAATTGACTTCTTAGGAACCTAACCAGATTTTCAACTGTCCTCTAGGCAAAGAGCACCCAATGACATCTAATTCTATAGAGCATAATCATTTTCAGCTATAAATGTAGGTAGACAATAGAGAGTTCATTTTTTTGGACCTAAAACGATACATTGTCTACAATCCAGCTACATTTATGTTTTTGAATCAATTCCTGACGTAGAAAGGGACACCATTTGGTATAGGGACGCCATTGGATGAACAAACCTAGCAGATTCATCCTCAGAGCATCCTTAGTCCGCCCTCTATGGCCGCACTGCAATGGCAAGTCCTACTTGGTTTATAGAAACGTGACAAAAACTTGACCCAATGCAAACAACACCTTCCACGTTACCTTCACGGGCTCGGCATTTCCGGGCTCTCGCACGGTTCTTTGCTGTGCCCTCCAAACTCCTCTGCACTCATTGGTCAACAACAATAATTGTGACCATTGAGGGTAGATTCGAGATTGTACAGGTGCAGGAGTTGCTACAAACGTTTTCTACCACCGCCATCACTTCAAGAGTTCTACGCACTTCAAACTTCAAGACCACCCTACCAATATTCCGATCCCAACCACGGCTCACCATCTCCAAAGATGAGCGAATGTGAAGTAACCAATCTCCCGGTCATTCAATCACGGCTGAAAATTGATCAACAATGGTATGGCGGTGGTGGCTAGCTGTGGACCCCCTGGGATTCGATGTTAGCTTTGCAAGATTGTATCAACACCTACAATAAGTGTGGATCGTATACAGGCAGGTTGCTTGCGATCGATCATCTATACTCGTTGGTGTTGAATGTCGCTATGTGCAAAATGTGTGTACTAGCTAGTTTAAACTATGATTGATCCTCTTCAATCCTCCCGCACTGTCACCAACTCGTCTGCGCCGTTTACGGTTTCAGGTACCGTTGTGGGGTTGAGGCACTTGCACCGCGAAGAGACACAGTAAAAAAAAGTGGATGCGAAAGCCAACGGCATGTACCGTTGCAGTGGCCAGTTACTGGGGGAGCACTGAGGACGCTCTCAGATATTGGAATCAAGTGCGGTGCCGCATCACAATTGCCATGTCTGAGTCCCTCTCATGAATCCCTGTGTTGGAAAAACACACACCAAACTTAGGACTCGGTACCAGAATTCACCTGACATCATTGCGGATAACCTCAACAGGTCCTAAAGTCGTTCCATCAGAAACTTGTTTCCTTCGCTCGTCAATTGGTCCACCCAATATATCGTTTTGCTGCAACACTCAGAAATCCACATCCCAAATGCAAATCCTTCCATTGTTAAAAAACGAGTCCCCTCACAGCTTTCCCAGAATAGTCCCATGGAAACGTGAATGCACTCTGTTCGTACATTACATTACAATGCCAGACATTCATGAGAAGTCCAGAGCATACTAATCCTTGAGAGTGGAAATTCACAATCGCATTTTGAGTCTCACAGCTGTGAATAGCAAAGCAGTTCATCAGCATGCGAGTGTTATCTGTACTTGCTGGAGCATATCAGTTGATATTTCAGTCTTGCTTCAAATGTTTTAAAATTACTTCCTGTCACTTGGTGCTTCGAAATGCTGTTTAGGGTTTCGTTTGGTTCCCCTCCTGGTGGGGAGAGGGGGGGAGGGCTGCGCCAGCCAAGGAGGTAGTGCAATACCAAGGCGACGCGCGCGGGGCTGGGCAGCAAGCTGCCAGGTGGCCCCGCTCCCAAGAAAAATTAGATTAATATCATGGGGATCGATGACCCCCGTATCAGATATTAAACTGATAAGAACAGATACTACACTTGATCTTAGCCAAAAGGCCGAGAAAGGTATGCTTCTCTCTTCTCTCCCTGGTCCTCTTGTACCCAAAATCGGTCTCCATCTCCGACAAAACGTATGGGACAAACCCGCCTCTTACTTCCATCGGCAAAGATAGGATTCCGCGGAAGGATTGCCCCTTCTCAGGCCGTCTTGCTAGGATTCGGCTGAAAGTTAGAGTCTGACATGGTAACCGGAGAGACACCAAAACTTCGTTTCGTTTCAACAATGTTGGTCAAGTTCCGGCTAGTTTCGGGTCTAATTCTCTGGAGTACAAATGAATGGGGTCCAAACATTGGCATGACTTACGATACGAGAGAAACATAGAGCCTGTCTGGAAATGAGAAAGAGACTGCCAGCTCCAAGAACTCAAGACAAACTTCGTGCACTACTGTTCCAGGTGTTGATTGAGAAATACTGTAGAAAAACATTTTCTTAGAATGGGTATGCTATCTGTCTCAGAACTGGCCTTAAGGACCTGATCAGATCAACCGTAAGAAATAATCGACAAAAGACGGACATGCACCGATTCAACAAAATGAAAATAATTCCCAATCATGAAAATCCAAAAAGTACAACAGGTTCAGAAGGACCTTGTCAGAGAGAGTCCCTTCCAAGTACTCGAAAGTCCACATTTCCATTCATTCCGTGACCACTAAACAAAGCTCTATCGATCGCTGATTATACTTGCACATCAACAAAGAATACGTCCGAGTCGTGATCTCGAAAATGTATACCGGAATAAAAACAAGTGCAAGTTTGTACCAGGGTGAAACATCAATGCACCAAAGAGCGAGTCACGAGTGCTGCGAGAAAAAGCGAATGGATCATTCAGGACGTTCAAAATGCAAACCAGTAGATCCGGCAAGTTCAAGTTCAAGTTGTTCCTGAATTTCTAAATCACTTCTAATTCTGAAAGAAACGCATGGACGACCAGTTTGCTATGATAGTATAGATTGTGATCGATTGCCCCTTCTCACCCATGGATAGCCGGGTCTTGAAACGATAACGGCATTTAGAGGACAGACAGAGTTCGAAAGAAGAGGGCCAGAATTATTACAGTAGACTACTATCTCTCCGATCCTGCAGTGAACGAACCTTGTAAATTTGTTAGGACACGTGACTCACAATTAGCAGAAATGTCCATATCTGCAAGGAATTGATCCGCGTGCAGAATTTGGTTTTGCTTGCAATGAAGTTACAGCTTCTCAGAGGTTGAGCAGTAACGCGCTCTCCATCTGATGATGTGACCAGCAAGAATAAACTGAGCAATACTTCTGAATCCGAAAGGTAAGATTACTGATGAATGCCTTCATTTCTCACTGCTATTGAACGTAAACCCAATCGTGATTGAAATCTAACGAGGTAAGGAACCGAATCTTGCTTCATTCTCAGCCAGGACTCCAAACCTCCGTGAACAAACAACCTCTTGAATGGATACAGATGGGAGTCCACGAGATCTGTTCGAATTCCATGTTTCCTACTGCCCGAAGTCTGTTGCTACGCATCAGCAGGGCCTTATCACTCTTTCGAATCGGGGAAAAATTAGTTTAGTGACAACAGCTGATGCACAAGAGCCCTAGCTCCGAAAACCATGATTAAACGCCCGGGACAGAAAACCTTAGGATAGCGCCAAGCAAATGACGTCAAATTACAAGCGATGACGTCGATTCCATGGCGACAAATTTCTTCAAATAATTTAAATCTCCGAAACAACGAATGCTGCGGAACCGTATCTCCTCACAAACGGACCACAATCAGCACCGAAACACAAAATGCCCTGAAACCCTAAAACCCCAAGTGCTAACCACACTGGAACCAAGTCAGAAATAGTCTGTTTCCCACTGCTCTGAAAACAGGTTTGCTTCATGATACACTCGCTGCACCGCTTCACTATTGCAATTCAGACAAGTCACCTGATCAGGCAAAGAAAATCTTTTCCGTTTCAGGGAAAGCTTTTACGACAGTTAAGAATCCCATCCCTCAACTACTTCCCAAATCTTGGTCGTTGGTTAAGGCGTGTGAATTTCCGTGTACGATCAAGGGTCACAAGGACACAACCGAGGATGAAGCGGCGGCAAAATCGTCAAGCCGGCTGAACTGCTGTAACTTACACACGTACCCATCTTCGAGAGAGCCAGTGCGAGACGCGCAACAAAATAAAAACAGTCCGACAGTAAAGAATGAAGGAGCAGTACCTCAAATCTTCAGTCTGCAGCTTTCAACTTCGCCATTCGTTCCTCTGCCAATTTGAAGCAGACGAAGACGGTGGTTATTGATGTGATGAGCCGCAATTGACGAATATCCCGAGGTGAATGCGCCCACTAGTCAAGTAGTCCAAATTGGACCTCGTGTTTTGTGTTACTTCTTGAGAGGATGATGTTAAGAGTTTCTTTTATCCAATTATTTTTAAATTTTTGACCAACACATGCAATGCTCTTCACTGATTCTGGTGATGGCCAGAAAAAGTGGTACGATCTCGAATTATTTTCACAAAATGATCAATCGAAGTGGTCATTTTGAAAGCATGAATCCTTGTTCTCTTCTAGGCGTTTCGTAAATTCAAACTTATTAGCTGAGTGGCGGGGAGAATCAATTATCATGCCGGAGGGCGTCCGGGGCGCGGCAGCCGCGCAAGAAGTGGAGATTACGCGGCGCAAGTTCATGACGGAGAGCCTGTCGATGAAGCGGGAGCGCGAGCGGGAGTTGAAGCGACACCAGGAGCGCGTTCAAAACATGAAGCCGTGCGTGGACACCAAACCCAACTTCGTCCGCGCCGACTCCTTCGCCGTCAGACTCAACCGCCCGCCGGTCCGATCCCGCATAGACAAAGGTACCACTGCTCCTCACGCATTTTTCCTGTGTTTCACAAAATTTCCATTGCGTTCTTGATTACCTTACACTGCGTTTTTCCGATTCTCTTCTGAAATACTCTGTACTTAAGATGTGAGTACACATACAATGATTGAGAAACGTTAAAATAACTTTCATCCCACTGCTCTGTAGCCATTGTTTCTCGTTCTCACAAAATTTCCGCTGCGTTTTTATTTCCTTACATTGCGTTTTTTAGATACCGATCCGATTCGAACACTCTGTTCGTAAGCTGTTAGTACACATACGAAGATTGAAAAACGACATCAAACGTTCAAATTGTTAGAGATGAATACTTAAGAGTATTCCATTTTCCCGTAACGGAATAGTTCTCAAGGATATTTAATCGCTTGTAAAGGGGATATGATCGGTACTGTAGCAATCATCTCAGTGTCGTATCGGTGCGTGAAGATTGAGGCTGCGATGGCAGTCTTTCTGTTCCTGAACTCATCACACCTACGTAGAATTAATGTTTATAGATAAGATTCGGCACAACTCATCTCACACCTGCATTGCATTAATTTTTCGACTGCACTCCATGCAGATAAGCTTCGGCAGATTGAGAAACAGAATTACCGGCTTCTGATGAAGCTGCGCTCGATTCACAAGAATTATTCTCTGTACATGCCGAAGAAGCACATGTATCTTCTGAAAGGAGAAGCGTGCAAGTGAGTCAATGAATCCCTTCTTCACGTGAGATGATGCATTAGCTGTAGAAAATAGCCCACATATCCTTGAAGATGAAGCTGCTGTTGGATCCTTATCTCACTTGGGAGACGAAATCATCGTAAATTATCTCGATAGTTTAGTAAGGTGGGGATCGTAGAATGTGTTGAATGGCTGAATTTCAAGAAATCGGCACAATTCTATTTCCCTGTCCGGAACCACCGATCCATACCAGTACTAGCCCTAAAGTATTGCCCAGTTGAAAGTCGCATTTCTGATCCTCTGAAACACACGAATGTGACCATTTAATTGTGGTCTCTGCAATTGAACTCAGTCCACTGACAGAAGCTTGATGAGATTCTGTGCAATTAAAGCCATATCTCCCCTGTCATGTCTGATGTAAGTTAAGTCTTGTGGTAGCTCATGAAACTAATTAATTTGCTTATTCGTTCCCCACCTGCAGTCTAAGCAAGCCGGGCAAGAAGAAGGTGAAATGTGACGAGCCGACGAAGAATACTACGGTGGAGACAACCAGATCTTACGACAACCATTTTGCAGTGGATGAGGAAATGGCCAGTCGAGTTGCTGCCATGGATCTGCGGCACAAGTAACTAGCTTCAGACTTGCTCATGGTTGCTGATTTTGGACCTCTCAATCGGCGTTGCTGATTTTCTTTCAAATCACTAGCGAGACTTCATTCTTGCAAGGGAATGGTAAATCATTGTTTGAAACCTTCCAGAATATTGCGGAATGAAGCATATGGTAGAACCACCCATTACCAACCACTTAAGCATTTTGTGCATGATCTAGAGCAGTAGAAGGCAATGTTAATTTTCTACCTAGTAGAAAGATAGAAATCAGGGGGATTGCAAATTTTTTGGTAATTTATGTCTTGAATTGGAATTACTATGAGTTTTGGAAGTCAAAAGTTGATTTGGACTCATACCCACCACATAGAGTCTTCCACAATTGTTCATTCAAAGACTACTTTGGCTCTCAAAACCAAGAACTGATGGTTAAAAATTAGTCATAGTTTCTTTTGAATTTCCTAGTACCTATAGATTGTCCAAGGGGGCATGGTTGGGAATAAGTGGTTCTACTATACATGGATTTTAGATGAGAGGCAATTTTTAGATATATTCTATATGTAAATTTGGCCAATCACATGGGATTTTGAGGATTACATTATTTTTTTAGCATAATTGTTCTACCAATTTTCCATAATTAAGAAATTTAACATTTTAACTTGAATTATAACTCTTAAATCAATGATAAACATGTTGGAAGTGAATGACAAAAACAACTACTTCAAAGACCTACTACATACATAAAAACACAAGGAGTCACGAAGGTGATGAAAGTTATTAAAAAAATTCTTAAGAAAATATCTAATGATATATTTCTCTTTTGCAATGGAATTGCTAAACTACTATAAAATCTTTGAAAAATATCACTTGATTTTGTATAAATATATGCATATTTGAATGACTAAATGAGTATTCATCAACATTTTGCGTGCTTCAACCTAGAATGTGGATGTAAAGAGCTTTATGACTCCTACAAGGATGACTACCCCTAAGAAACGGAATACAAAATTTGATATATAGTTAGGAACAAAACTTAGTACAATTTGTATACATTCATCTTCAACACACAATCATCAACAATTCATAGGCTCTTCTTGAGATTTGAAAATTAGACATGATAGTAGATAAACTTGTACAATTGTATGCAAAGTTGTACATTACATTAATAGAGAGAAAATATGCAATGAAGACAAATGAGAAATTGCTTGTAGATATTCCATTTTGTTCAAGTTCATTACAAATCCTTTAGTTATTGGTTTGTAGCCCTTATTTTTCAACTCAACAACAATTCTTCTTGGCATGCTCTTGTAAGTGCTATGCAATCTTCTTCATTGACATTAAACATACAAGCTCTCCCAATTCTAGAATTCCTTTTGGAGGTGTTATAAATTTGTTCAAGCTCTATTTGAAAAGTGACCCAAAATGTTAAAAAAGATTCAAATCTAGAAATTGTGCAAGACATTGAAGAAACTAAAATGGTTGTGATGCCAACCATTTTTGCACAATCTTGCTTAAATGCTTCGAATTGTTATCTTGTTGAAAGACCAATCTCTTTGCATAGTTGCTAATATGTGAGCCTAGGATCTTGAGCCCATGAGCTTAGGAGCCTAGGCTCCTATGTTATTAGTACCTATATTATAGATACCTTCCATAGTTATAGGATGTTTATAATTATAAGTGTCTATATTGTAGGTACCTATGTTATAAGCAACTTCCTTGATTATAGAATGTTCGTATTTTAGGTGTCTATGTTGTAGATATCTATATTATAAGCACCTTCTATTGTTATAGGATGTTTATATTATAGGTGTCTATATTATAAGTATTTATGTTATGAGCACCTTCCATGGTTATAGGATGTTTATATAATAAGTGCCTAATTATATAATGGGTGCCTATGTTTTAGGTACCTATGTTATAGGCTCCTTCCATAGTTATAGTATATTTATATTATAGGTATCTATGTTGCAAGCACCTTACATAGTTATAGGGTACTCATATTATAAGTATGTATGTTATAAACACCTTCTACAGTTGTAGAATATCTACTTATACCTAGGCTCAAGGCTCATAGGCTTACATTCTAGGCTCATATGCTAGCATCATTGAATCTCCTTAGATCCAAATGTAACTTTGTACATATACACTACCACAAAAAAATTACAAAATAAACTTATACAAATGTTGGCCTATCCATCCTACCTTCAATTCTATACCATTTTCCTAGCCCTAAAGCTATCATATATCCCCAAATCACCATCAATCATCCCCCATGTGCTTCACGAGTTGATGGACATATTATGGTCCAACATGTTCTTCATTTCTAATTCAATACCATGACCTACCATCTAGATTAAACCTATTTTGATAGTGAGGTCAAACACTAATTTACCTCTTTCAAAACAAAGTTGTTTTGGTATCTAAGATGTTGTTCTAAGTTGACCTTCAATAACAAGAGTGATACAACACCTCTTTTCTTAGTCTATAGGAAGCTTTTAGGACTCCCTCTTCTTTGTCTTTCAATCAAGCAATCTTGCTTCCTATATATTTTTTGAGATGTGCTACAAAACATAAATTGGCTCGTGCCTATAGAAGTGACAACTTTTCATGTACACACTACTCCCAAGCTTGCATGAAAGATGTTTTTTTTTTTCTCTTGTAACAACAGTCAAAGGCATACGGTCCTAACCACATAGAAGAGATATACAATCAGAACAGAGTTTAAATGGAGATCGTAGAAGAGATGCATTGAAGTTCGTAGAATGGCAGAAGAAGATGGCAAATAGAACTAAGTAGAGGAGCCCCAATGGACTTGACTTTTTAAATTTAAAACCCCTAATTTCTTTTCATTTTTTTGTTTTACATTTATGAACTTGATTGCTTGGATTCATGCTTTCATCATGTAATCCCTATGTTTATGACTTAAATTAGTTGGAAACGGGTGTCGAATTTGGGTTTGCTATAATGTACTCGGTTCGTTCCCAACTGTACTCTACCTTGTTTGAAAATTGAAAATAAAATCCCTGCTATGATAAATCCCCGCTCCCTCCCACCGTACGATCAATCTGGATAAGGCCCTCACGAACGGAAGGATACAAATGCCCCACTCTTCACCCCTGATGCCCCTCTCCAGCACGGTACCTTCCTAGTCAGGGTATCAGCATCCACCCCCCGGTTCCCTTGGGCACGAGCTCCCAGTGGTACCGACCGCATTACAGGGGTCTAGGGTTTTGAGACCTTCCCCACCACAGAAAGGCAAACACGCATTCCCTCTGTTGCCAGGGTTCGCATTGCCGCAGCCATTGCCGTGGATTCTCTCAGGAACGTCGTAAAATTGTCGCCCGCGGCCTTGGTTCCTTGTGCGCATCCTCCCCTGGCCTCATTTAGGCTCAATTCTGCGAATTTTGTGGTTCTGGAGGTGCATTCTAATTCGTATTTCGAAGAGCCTTTTGCACTCGGAGTTGTGGTGGAGTGTAAGGAATTTAATTCGTTTTTTCTCTCTGATGATTGACAGCATTGCGAGTGTGAAAATTTTCCAGCTTTGCGTGGAGTGAGTGTGGTGACATAGCAGCTGCAGAGCTAATTTCGGACAGGGTTGATTCGGTTTCGAGGTAATTGAATCGCTGTATCAACACCTTATCGTAAAGATTGGTTGAAAATAGTGTCGTCTTTCGAATGTTTCGACCGAGAGATTCCTCTCCTGTGAATGACACAGGGAACTGAGGCAAAGTGGGATTCACTCGCTTTATTAGGCCTGGAGTTCGCCAATGTGAATCTTTAATCATATTTGGAAGAGGTAGAGAGGTTCTTGTCAAACAGCCCTTGCGCAATCGATACTTTTGAGGTTTTATTTAAGGGAAAGCTTCCATGCAGACTTGCGGCTTCTCTTATCATGGGAAATCGTAGTGAATATAGTCAGCAATATTGCGGCACAGGGGCTGAGGTTTACCATTTTCACACAATTTCCTGTTGCCCGTAGTCTAGAAAGCGTTTGAGCAGAGAATTTTCAAATGATTGGAATTTTCTTTACTTTTTCAGTTAAAAAATTTGAACTCCTCGATCACAAGGTTGGAAATTCTAGCTGTAGCTGAGAAAACAACTAGAACCAGTGGCCCGTCTCCAACTCCGAGCGCTAATTGTGTAATTGTTTCCGAGCATAAATCAATGTGCTTGTGCTGCCTCCCTTCTTCTGGAGCTCTGAACTTCCTCGCTGCTGTGAGAATGAACTGCGGCATTCCCCAAACCAACGAACTCACAAAAGCTGTGTTTGGTTCCAAATGTTTTGAACCTGGAGCCAAGCCCTAGATATGCAGCTCTGATTGAATAGGAGTCTTCATGGTCGTTAAACTATTAAGGGCCCATGTGAGGAGTGATCAAATGCGTTTGAATGGTGGGAACAATTGCTGAATCAATCCCCTTTGTATTTCCGTCTGCAGGGTTTAGGGTCTTCTAAGACCACGACATCGTCTGGTGCAGTTGCGCGGAGGTGGAGGACTGGCGTGCTGCTCATGTTGCTTAATCGTGTGTGTTTGTGTTGGCCTTTAAGCCATCATTAGGAGTCACGAAGAAAGGTACGCTGCCCTCCGATCGAAGGTAGGCCCTAATAGTGGTAGTTCGTTCGGAGGTGACCTCTACAATTTCCGACAATAGTTTTTGATCAATCATGCCAGAACGGGAGAGTGATCAGGACAAATTGTATACAAGTCTTGCCCTGAACAGACTTGAGAGATTCTCGAGGGGTTCCCACAGTCTCAAGCGCTTGCCCGCTGGGTTTAAGAGATTATTAAAACAATTCAGAATAAAAATGAGAATAATAATAATGTAAGTTAAGAGTCGGTATCATTGCCTCTGATTGGCGCATTTACACCATCTTTTGATCTCTTTGCAATTCGTGTTCCGAAAGACTGACATTTTACGTGTTTAGGAACAGTTTACTTCGTTTCTCACTTGAGTATGGAGAGCTATGGAGAGTGTATAGGGGATTGATGCTCCAGCCGAGTTTCTGTAGGTTCCTAATGACTGTTTTCTGAAGCATTACGAGGGTGGGTGATGTCCTTCAGGGCTGCGAAAATGGCGGGTAAAGCCCAGAAAGGTAAAAACAAAGGCAAGGGTAAACCTGACTCAGGTTCCGTTGCCTCTAAGGAGGTTCAGCCCTTAACAAGTGCGACCGGGCTTCCTGAGTTGGTTTTGAGGAAGGCCCCTGCTGTCCCTGCTGCAGTGGACAAATTGGCAGTGGAAGCTCCGAAAGAGGCTGTAGCTGAGGCTCTGACCGAATCACCTAAGGTGGAAACTGCGTCACCCTTGACCGAGAAAACGGAGATAAGTGGACTAAGCGAAGCCGGTACCGACGATGCCAAGTCGAAATCTGAAGAAGCTGAAACTCGTGATGTGAATGGTGATGGAGAAGCGGATGGAGAAGCCGATGGAGATGGTAAGGCGGTGGTGTTGCTGACTTTTCTATTGTGAATGTTAGATTACTCGGAGAGTTGGAACAAGATTACTGGGCGAAAGATGTCGCGATCGCTAACGGCGGCTTTGAATGTTGGTGATCCGAATGCAGCTGCACTCATTTATCCGATTATCGACACTCATAGTAATGCACACGTAGGAAGCCTGGCTTGCCGCCCGCATGCTTAGAGAAATTATTTTGTTGCGAAGCTGCCACTCCGATTGTTCAATTTTACGCACGTATTAATTGGAGAAGAATTTAGGCTCGCAAGTTCAGAAATTGGTGTGAATCACAAGGTGGTTGCATGGATTCCCAAGTATTGTATCCTTTTTGCGTGTATGACTCTGAGCTGGTGTGTGTGTGTGTGTTTAAATTGCGACATGTTTAAGCAGTCATTTTGAGAAGTTGTTTGCTATGTTTTTCAGCGGAGCTGTTGCTGTATCCGATTACCGTGAAGGGACCCAGTGGGGAGCAGCTTGAATTGCAGGTATCGATGCGAAACTTTCCTGAAATGTTCCCGCTGTGATGAGTTTGTAGGCTGAGGGGGAATCTGTTTCTTGCGGAAACAGATCGGGTGCGGCTGGGTGTTGATGATGAGCTTTGAGAAAATATTGTACCCTGAGAAAAATTTGTTTCTTGGTAAAGTGTTGTCTTACGTGGGAGTTATGTGTCAGGTCAACCCAGGCGACTCTGTTATGGATTTGCGGCAGTTCCTTCTGGACGCACCTGAGACCTGCTTCTATACATGTTACGACCTCATCTTAAATTCTGCTGACGGTGTTCGCTATCACCTGGCGGAGTACCTTGAAATTGGTGAAGTTGCTGATATCAGCGGTGGAGGCTGTTCGCTGGAGATGATTAACGGTACTTCTTCTGCGTCCACTTTATGGGACTTTTTTTTTTTTTTTTTTTGAGTAGTAAGAGTGAAGAGCGCGATTGCGTATCCAATTTTTCAAGGCAGTTCCTTTAGGACATGACTTCGTTCAATCACTTCACAGCCGAGTCAATTCTGTAATGGTGGTGATTCTGCAACTCCAAGATTTGACGTCTTGATTTTTTTATGTGTGTGTGACAGCATTGTACGATGACCGAATGGTACGATCTCACGTTCGGCGAACGAGAGATTTAATCTCCACAGCTAGCATTCATTCTTCCCTCTCAACTGCGCTTGCTATGGAGTACGAAGCGAAGCAGGCTGGAGCTGCAGGTTTGTTTTGCCTCACGGTCCAGTGCAGCAGGTTGTAGCGTTTCTATCTCTTGTCTTGTTTCGCATGTCTTCTATTCTGGGTCGTGTTTGATGGTGTGGAGTGTCGCAGGCGAAGATAAGTCTACGGGGGACAAATCTGCGTCGAAGGACAAATCTGCGTCGGAGGACAAAACGGCGGGTAAGATTCTAATCTTCGAGGTGCTTGTTCAAGTGGCTGAGAATTTCTTCCTTAAATGTTCGATTACTGTTTGAAGTCGCGTGTTTTAGACCTTTTTCGGCGACTGTTGTTGCGATGCACTTTTCAACGCAACTTCTAGACCTTAGACGGGCAATGTTTATTTTATTGCTGTGAATTTTCTTGCAATTTCAACTTTTCCGTTGCGTGAAGTATCAAATTTGGTGTTTGGTTGCCCGAGGTCTGCCTGTATTTGGATGTTCTTGCAATTTTCATTTTGATGTTGGTTGCATTTTGATGGGAAACAGAATCTGTGAAGCCGGAGCTTGCTGAATTGGAAGGGGGTCTGGGATTTATGGAGGATTCGTGTGGTCAATTGGGTTCGCTTATTAATGTTCCTGAATCGCAAGAGAAGGCTTGTGTGGAGACCATCGCTTTTTCTTCCTTCAATCCCGTCCCAGGATACCGAAGGTAGTTGTCATCATAAGTAATGGAGCACTTCCGGCTGCACGCTGAACTTGAAGTGATGTTAACGAGCGTGTATTTTTGGGAATTTTTCCGTCTACTTCGGGAGTGTTTCTCATCGAACGTTTTTGTATTTTTTTGCGTCCAGACTGCTTGGCGACCTTATATACCTGGATGTGGTAACAGCCGAAGGCCAAAGCTTTTGCGTCACCGCGCATTCCCGTGGATTTTATGTTAACTGTAGTAAGGGAGACATTCTGAAAGCGGAACCCGCGACTCCATCTGTCGAATCCACGACGCTTGTTGGTCTGCTGCGTCTGCTAAGCAAGACGTTTACTTCAGGTAAAAACCAAGTGCTTTTGTTATCCATCTTTCACGATGATTTGATTCTCCGTCCCAAAACTGTTTTGGGACATGTCTAGTTAATGTTTTGTCCACTTTTGAGCTTAGAACTGGAATCCCCATACGAGAAGCCAAGTTCGTCGACCGAGCTCGATTTTCGATAGCGCGGTGATTTAATCGGCATTGAGGAAATGTTTTAAGAAAATGGTTGAGAGTTTGCTTGAAGGAGGCCATGTCCGCGGTTATTATACGAGTGTAACTGCCATCAGAAAGTTTTCTGACTGAGTGTTGATTTCCAGGATTCGCCGAGATATTGGACAAGAAGTCAGCTGGCCATCCGTTTGAGAATGTTCCCGTGCTTTTACCCCCTAATGCTTGGCTTGGCCCCCATCCTACACCTGGTGAGTGGTCTACTATGATTTTGCTCTATTACCGCATCCTGCGGGTGGAACGTGGTTCGGTTTTAGAACCGGAGGTTTATTTTTCTGCTCTAGTTGCGCTTCGTTGTAACCTCATGAAAACGTTGTTACTCCTGTATCTTTCCAGGAGTGGAAATACTGTGTTGTGGGTTGATTATGAGTTTCACTCCTTACTTCTTGAGGGTTGTATGGCCTCCGTGTCCCTTTGAAGCGCTTCCGAATGTGTCGCGTCTTGTCTTTTCGTGTGTGTCGTGGGCTCTAGGATGATGCTGATTTGGTTACGTTAACATGAGAGAGTGCAGCGCACAAGAGAGATATTGCACGGGCAGAGGACGCGTTGATGGTGCCATATGGCACTGAGGTGGTGGGCATGCAGAGGGACTGGAATGAAGAGCTTCAGTCTTGCAGGGAGTTTTCTCGAGAGAACTTGCAAGACAGGTGGGTGTCTAATTTTCGAGAAGTCCGCTTGAGTCCGTCTTTATCTGTTGATGCCCTGCTGTGGAATGCCTTTTCTGTTGCTTCATTCTGCACATGCGGTGTTTCAGTTTCCAAGTTCCAGCATCTAATAAGCATATGTTACGGTTTTGGTGCTCATTGTTGAGGGGTACTCAAGGCAGAAGTGGAGGTCTTGAAGGTGGGTGCTTGTGTTTTTCGCAGGATAATGAGGGACAGGGCTCTTTATAAAGTGAACTGTGACTTTGTGGAAGCTGCAACTAAGGGAGCTAAAGCTGTGATCAACCGGTGCATTCCTCCTATCAATCCCACAGACCCGGATCGTTTCCACATGTGAGTATGCCCAACTGCGATTGTTCAGCCGATTCTTTTTTTCGATTTTCCTGTATCTATGGATTTATATGTTTGCTCTTCACAGAAACTGGAGTGTCCATTGCGGTTTGCGTGAAGAGCATGCTCTTTCGTGACCTGTGTAAATGAAAGCCTGCTTTGGAGCGTTTCGTTTTTCATGTTGTACATTCTATTCCGAAGTGTATATCGGATGCGAGGAGTTGGAGTGATGGGAATGGCTTTCGCGCTATTGAGTGCGTGTGGGACTTGAGCCCGATATTGAAGGTGTGAGAAATTTCATGTGTTTGCAGGTATGTGCACAACAACATCTTTTTCAGCTTTGCTGTGGATGGAGACTTTTCTCTGATGCAGCAAATGAGGGATCAGAATCTTCCGACAGGTGAGAGCGGGGTCGCGAAACTGACGACCTCGAATGGAGATGTTGAAGCAGACCCTGTTGAGAAGAGCGAGGGCGATGTATCTTTGAATGCAGATGCTAGTGCCGCTGCTGCGGTTGTTGAAAGTGAGCAAGCTACGTATGCTTCTGCCAACAACGATCTGAAGGGAACCAAAGCTTACAACAACGTGGATGTGTCTGGGCTTTATACCCTTGCCATGGCCATCATTGACTACAGAGGTCATAGAGTGGTTGCGCAGGTGGGCATTCAGCGGCGCTGTACTTTTGGATGAACCTGTGAATCTTGAATGTTTTCTTCCTCGATATCTTTGTTGACACCGAAGAAGTGCGGATAGTGAATGTTACTCCACCTGTGTTTTGAGAGTGTTATGTTTTGGGGATGCAGAGCATCATTCCTGGCATCCTGCAAGGTGACAAGACAGATTCTTTGCTATACGGGTCCGTGGACAACGGCAAGAAGATCGCCTGGAACGAGAAGTTCCATGCTAAGGTTAGCGTCGTGTGGAATACATAGAACGCTCGCTCGTATAGACGCTTTCGTTCTTGTGTTTCGTACTGAGATCCATTTGAACAGTAAGTGATGTATTTCTTTTTTTCAGGCCCTGGAAGCAGGAAAGCTGCTGCATATCAAGGAGCATGAAGTACTGGATGGAGCTGGAAAGTCCGTGACTATATGTGCTCCAGTGGAATGCAAGGGTATTGTTGGTAGTGATGACAGGTATGTGCTGCTTGAACCCTCTTCACTTCATGACTGAGCGGAAGCTAAAGGTCATGGATGTTCTTTCATCTCACTCTGCCATGCTCGAGGTAGGGGCTTGCAGTTATTCTTAGTCACTGAAGAATGGATGTTACAGGCACTACCTTCTGGATCTAATGAGGACAACTCCGAGAGACATTAATTATACGGGCCCTGGATCTCGACTGTGTGTTCTCCGACCCGAGCTCGTGGCGGCGTTTTGCCAAGTAAGTGAGCTTTGCAGGTCAGATTGTCCTTGGTATTTGCGATACAAAACAGCGTTTGAAAGTATTCCTGGCTGCATTATTTGCCGTTCCTACTTTTGTGTCTTTATGGAACTTTCGACCGATGTCTTCGTGACGCCTTGTATCTCACTCTTGCAGGTTGAGGCTTTAGAAAGAGTAAAGATCAGCAAAACTGATGAGGATCCGAGCGGCGAAAAATCTTTGGTGCAAGAAGAGCTTTCGAAGATCATGCTGAACCCCAATGTCTTCACGGATTTCAAAGTAGCTGGTAGTCCAGAGGTTGGGGCCAAACCGACGCCTTTCCGTCTTTCTTTGCTTTTCTATATGATTCGGATCTACATGCGTGCAGTTCCTGAGGCTGAGTTGTGTAGGTTCCAGGCCCTAGCGTCATTTTTAGCTGACGTTTTTTTTTTTTTTCTTGTTTATGTATGATAGGACATTGAGGCCGATGAAGAGCTCGTACGAAAGGCAGGCACTTATCTCAAAGAGACCGTGTTACCAAGGTTGATTTCTGACTTGAGTAGCTTGGAGGTGTCTCCCATGGATGGTCCTACTTTAACCGATGCCCTCCATGCCCACGGCATCAACATCCGTTATCTTGGCGAAGTAAGAACATCCGTATTTTGCATGAAACGGGGTCTGAGAAATTATTTGATAGACGGGCGAGAGCTCCTCTCCGTGATTGATTTTTGTTGCGTCCGATGTAGATTTAGATTACCGTTTAGGGTGGACACATGCAGTGTTGAAGTGGTTGTCAGAAGTGACAGTGATCTGGTGGATTTGAAGGTGCCACTTGTCTGCGCGTGTTTTCTTTATTTTTTTTTCGTTCATTGATTGTGATTGTGGGTGATTTTCAGGTGGCGAAGAAGGCGGAGCACTTGCCCCATGTTTGGGATCTAACTGTTGTGGAGATGGTTGTCCGGGCTGCCAAACACGTTCTCAAGGTTTGTGTTTAATGCGCGTATTTTACATTCAGTTAGACAATGTACGAAGAGACTTCCTGTTTGATGAGTTCTGTCACTTTTGGTATGGATTTGGTAGGGTGAGAGAGGTTAGTTTGTTTTTTGTCTTTCAACACTTGCACCTTAACTGCTGGAATTTCATCTTTTGCAGGGTGTGTTACGAGAGACGCTTGATCAGGATGTTGGTGGAGCTATTGCCCACTTTTTCAACTGTCTAGGTGGGTCGGAGTCATTGAAAGCAAGCGTTGAAGGTAGCAGTGGTTCAAGCGAGAAGTCTGAAGAAAAGGCTCCTTCTGTAAGCGGCGATACCAGTTCTTTGCTGTTGAATTTCATGAAGATTACCATCGCCAAGAGTATTTGTACGCATCCATATCTAAGATGGAGCGTGTCTAGAATTTGGAGTTGGTAGTCGGTCTGAAGATTAAGAAATCTGATATGTGGGACGTTGTGATGCCGACCGCAGGAGAATTCCTCGTCGACAGACTCAGGGATATCGGAAAAGAAACCGTCGTACTTGTGCATAACCCCTGCTCTTGTGTGGTCTGATATCGAGGAGAGTGTGAAGTTCAAGTACCGGGTATTTATCTTTTTTCCAATCTAAGTCTTGCATACTGTCCATATGAACGGCGTCACAAGTTGTACAAGAGCTGATAAGCTCATGGACTTGTTGTATGCGTGCTACAATGTCGTTGTTATCAGCTGGTGAATTCTTAAGCCCGGCTTGTTTTCTGTGTTACTTTTGTCGTAGCACACGTCTTGTTCGCACCGAATCGGTTAAAGCTTTACACTGGGTGGATGGCTTTAATCCCTTTCGAGTTCACGGATCCCGCGACTGTTTTTTTAGCCTATTTCGGTTCTTACTTGAATGACGTTTTGGAAGAGATGTCGTTAAAAAATTTCATATCATAGTCTCGAAATCGAATCGTCGAGTAGTTTGCAGAAGGCATGGTCTTTCCGTGTTTCCGTGTTAAATTTGACGTCAGCGGCATTGTAAATACCTTCTGTAATTGACATGCGTCCTGCAGGTTGACTTGCCGACTGGCGTGCGATCCAGAATACGAAAGATATCCACTTTCCGAAACCTGAGTCAGAAGGTAAGGTTTTTTCTTTTTCAATTGTGGTGCAGGTTTTCGAGTTTATTGAACTCCTATCTCCGATCTGCTGTGAAATGTTGATTGTGATCCGTGCGTGCCATCAGATGGGCGTTATGCTGGCAGCCAGGAAGTATGACTTCGAAGCCGACGCCCCGTTCCAGCTTTGCGATATTCTGGATCTGCAGTCCGTGGTCAAGCACTTATCCCCTGTCTGTGTGGACGCCCGTGACCTTTTGGAAAGCGGGAAGCTGCGATTGGCTCAAGTGCGTTTTAAAAACCCTCGGATCCATTTTCCGTCTTTTCTTTGACTCATACTCTCGTCGTTATGTGTTTGTGCTAATGAACCGCAAGTCTAGTTTTGTTGGGCGTGTCCGGAAAGTTGGAGGACGACTTTCTGGGTTTCTAGCAATGGGATCAGAAGAGGTCCCTTGGACAGGGTGGCGCATCCTAGCAGAAGACGCAGGACAGTTTTTGTTTTACTTATCCGAGTTTCATCGATCTTGTTGTTCAGGGGAAGCTGAATGAAGCTTATGAGGCATTTTCGGAAGCGTTCACAATCTTACAACAGGTTGTGTTCTGGGCGTTCGATTGAGCAGATGTTGGTTCTGATTTGGATTGGGTGTGGGTTTTGGGTGTGAATGTAACATCGGACATCCTGGATATCGATTTTTGCTTTTGCACATAGTGACAGACGTGCAGTATTTGGAAGATGTGTGATTTTATGTCGCTAACCTTATGAATGTGTGTGAACAGGTTTGTGGACCTATGCATCGAGAAGTTGCGAATTGCTGCCGGTATGTACCTGTGCACTGTGTTGATGAGTTCACTGTTGGCGTCTTCCTTAGTTTTGTGCTGATTTGCATCGTTTTGCAAAGTATCTGTTGCACTCTCTGTGAAGTCTTTTTGTGGCCATTTCGTAAATTTCGCACATTACCTCTTTCTTTAAATAATCGAATATTTTTTGTTGCAGATATCTAGCAATGGTTCTCTATCATGCCGGGGACATGGCAGGCGCAATAATGCAACAGCACAAGGAGCTGATCATTAATGAGCGCTGTCTGGGAAGTGATCACCCAGACACTGCGCACAGGTACTCCTCCGATGGTTTCATGGATGCAGTTTTTCAGGACGTCTTCTTACGAGTTGGTCCTATGGTTGACTTTGCTGTAGCTGATGCACGGAGATTTATGGAATGTTTGTTTTGTTATTTTTTACTGGTCTCTTTTAACGCTTTCTATTACATTTTCACGTTTATTCGATCTCTCGTTCTAAATTATGGACCTATTGCAAGGTCTTTTTGTTCGGTATGGGCATGGAGATTCTTGTTTATGACTCTTTTGTGATGACGGCTGTGCAAGTACTGAGAGTTGCACGGGTGTTTTAGTTTCTTTGAATGTGACGGGAGAAGTTACTGATTCCGTTGATTATGTATTGCATTGCATTGTGAACCAGTTACGGGAACATGGCCTTGTTTTATCATGGATTGAATCAGACAGAGCTTGCGCTCCGTCACATGGCCCGCACGTTGGTGCTTTTGAATGTATCTTGCGGTTCGGACCACCCCGACGTAGCAGCGACGTTCATCAACATCGCGATGATGTACCAGGACATTGGCAAAATGAATGTTGCTCTTCGCTACTTGCAAGAAGCTCTTAAAAGAAACGAACGGCTTCTCGGTCAGGAGCACATCCAAACTGCGGTTTGCTACCATGCTTTGGCCATTGCCTTCAACTGCATGGGAGCGTATAAGCTGTCTTTACAGGTGAGTGTCCTGGACAATCATGGACGGGGATCGTGGTGGTGGAGATGTTTGAGTAGTAGTTGACGATCCGAAGCAGCGGACTGTATTTACGAATACGTTCGCAATTTGGTCATGCTGGTGAACTGGTTTCTCCGTTTCTGCTACTCTCATGTGCAGTTGGGTTGAATTACTGTATGCACCCTCCTCCTGAGTTTTTTGACTTAGTGACTGTACCATTTGATTGTGTTTCAGCATGAGCGGAGCACGTACAGTATATTATTGAAGCAACTCGGAGAGGAAGATTCGAGAACGAAAGATTCTGCCAATTGGATCAAGACATTCCAGATTCGTGACATTCAGGTAGTTTTATACTTCTCTGGCCGGCATGACGGCCTTGACTTATTTCCTGTATTGGTCATAGGTGGTCCTCGAAAGTTGGTCTGGCTTCTTGTCAGCATTGTTGAAGATTGACGCATTGAAAGAATATTTCGATTACATTTACGGGATAGTTTTTGTCCCCTGGTTGTGTTCTTGAGGTGACAGGAGAGAACTATTTGAGTCTTGATTAATCTGAGACTCATTTGATGTGCTTCTTTCCTTCGTTTTGCAGGCACACGCTCAGAAGCAGAAGGGGCAGCAGCAGGCTGTTAGTGCTGCTGCCGCACAGAAGGCCGCCGCGGACGCTTTGAAGGTGCTTGATCTGCGAATATCTTTGTGTGTGGCTTTTTTTGTCAGTCTTCCCAGTTCGAATGGTCCTTCTTATCGGCATATTGCTGGTGGTAGGGTAATTGTGGAGTAGCTGTTGAGTTGTGTCAATGTTCGGAATGTGGCAGGCAAGGCCCGACTTGGTGCAAGCATTCCAGCAAGCGGCAGCGAGCAGTAGTGTGAATCGTGGACCCATAGGCAGGTCCGCCGAAACCCAGTCGAGGGCCAGAGGCGTCCCTGATGAACGGGCTGCCCGTGCTGCCAACGAAGTGAGGAAGAAGGCTGCTGCGCGGGGTCTGAATGTGCGTCCCCAAGCCGCAGCTCCGAACCAGAGCATCCCCCCTCTCGGGGACTTGCTGAGCCTTATCAACAGTGGTGTGGCCGGTAAAGCCCCTGTTGCTAGTAGTAGTCCGAGTTCCAGTACTCCAAGAGGGACGAACAAAGCTGGTCAGAGAGCAGAGAGGAAGCCTTCCGCGACCGCCTCCGCGGCGGCCCGACCCGTTCCCGTTTCCGCTGTGAGTAACGGGCCTGTGCCGGGCGCGGCCGGGACTCCTGATTCGTCTAGTCCTTCCCCAGTAGGTTTAGGAAACGGTTTGGGTGGTCTAGAGATGAAGAAGAAAAAATCAAAGTCTAAGAATGCAGCCTTGTAGTGGACGTAGTTGGGCGATTCGGTTTTGGTTACGAGTACAGTTTTGCAGTTCAAACGTGGAGGTAATCTGTAGGCGTCGATCAGTTATACACAATGAGTTGCTATTCTATTCCCTGTATATGGTGCCTTCAACGATGGCCTGGAGCGCGTGCCACTTATTCTCTGGCGTAGTCTTTAAGGTCTTGTAGTGTAGATTGAAGTCGGCTTGGGATGGTAGTGCATCATTGACTAGGCTCCTGCAAGAACGTGCAAGAGCTTACGAGTTACGCTGAGGCTCGTTTTTGATGAATCCTCAATTTATTCTTTACACTCTTTTTCCCTGGCGCTCATGGTATTGTGTCTTTCGAGTGCCCATTCTCTTGTCTTCCTCCGTGCTCCTTGCGCATGGGTTATTCGTTGCCTGAGCTTTGATCCATTCCGTTTCATGGTGGAGGCGCATAATGCTTGCCGCGCGTGCACGGTGGCACGGATGCCAGCTCGTCACAGTTTGGTACAGGTACGTCACAACAGATCCACTGTCCATTTCACACACCGACTTAGCATGTGGATCATGGTTTCATCATGGCTAGCAGAGTGAGTGAAGGGTTCGATTCATGCAGCACCTTGTGTTCGTCCGTGGATTTTTTGCCGAAGGAGATGGGGCCTCGATGGTAGTGGCAAGCATTGGAATGATTCTGATCCTCGGTGAACTTTTTCCCGCATCCTACATTTTTGCATATTCGCGGCGCCCGCTCCCCTTGTGACCCATTAGGGTTCGTTTCCTGGTCTAACCCTTCATCTTGTGGAGGTGTCGTTTTCTCTTCCTCTGGTAGCTGCGTTATAGCTGCCCACGGAGCTCGGTCTTTGTACGCGCTTAACTTCGTGCCTGCAATTCCGAGCGGACCATTCGGACCAAATGACTGAATACAGTACAAATTCTTCAGCTTTTGACGACGTTTGTTTGTACTTAGAACGAGAGGTATTGAGTAGTGTAGTGTATTCTGACCGTGAGTAGCACAGAATCCTTGTTTGCAGCGAGGGCATGTCTTGCGGGTTCCGTTCATGCGCAGTATCTGAAGGCGTGTGAGAGAGTCATCATCACTTCGAATTTCGTTAGCGTCGACGTCGAATGCATTTGAGATGTAGGTTTCCATACCTGGAAGTTGTGTCCGAGATATTTACCCTCAGTGAATTGCATAGAAGCTGGATGGATTCCTTTTTAGAGATTAATCGATGCACCAGAGGATCAATTCTAGTTGAGCCGGCACATAGATTCCGTGGGCCCTACATGCCGTTGTAATGGATAGTCATCTCCTTCGTGATCCACTTTCAAACTCAAGGGAATCTTTGCCAACAATATCAAGACACAGATTGACGGGATTGCAGGTTGAGAATGTAGGTCTCTTCAGGTGTGTTTGGTCGGTAATTTTGTTGTGCATATCGTGGAATCGGTGATATGCTTACTGTCACTTTGGACAATCTCGTTGTGAGTTCCTTCCGCATGCGGTGAGGAACGATTATGTTGTTGTCAGGGTGTATGGCAGGATCATGCCAAATGGTGACGCTAAGATGACCTAATTCTGCTGTTACACCCATTCGTTGTTGGACACGAAATGGGTTTAGTGCTGGGCTGACGAACAGTTCGGTTTGTTGCTGAAAAGGTAGAATTGGCCTGGGCGAAAAGATACCAGGTCTCTTTTTTCAGATTTCTGAGGCGACACAACTCAGGGATCCCCGGTATTTCTTGGGTATTTATCACTGCTTCTAGTTTACGTTTGGTGACCTGGCACGGTAGGAGTCTTGTTCCTGCAACTCATTGCTCGGTACCTCGTGGATAATGTGCCTAAAGGATGCACGGATTCGGTTGCGAAAATTGGGTTGTTGATGAATTTGGTTTAGGTTATAAAGCTGGTTTGCAGCAGGGGTTTGGATTTATGGGTGAATTGGTGAAAAATCAATTACGAGGAACTCTGGCCTTCGCCCGTCGGCTGTGCTACAATGACGAGCCCTATTGGAGGCTGCAATAGACCAGAAGAGGGGAATAGAAGCAGCTGACGGGGCAATCGATTCGGATCGGGGTGGTGCAGCTGACGGACATGGCGCTGCGGTTGCTGAGAAGGTTAATGGTGCTGCTAAAGGCGGAGGAGAAGGCCGATGTGAAGTGGGCGAAGACAGGAGACTCGGCGCCGGCTGCAAGCCTCATAGACTTGGGCGTGAAGAGAAACGTTGATGAGCGTGGCAGCACTGAGACGGTTGCAGCTGTGACAGACTGTAAGTGGATTTGCACTGTGGAATGGATGATGAATGGGCTTCTGATTTGGAATTGGATTGACAGAAGCACGTACTCGGCGGAGTTGACCTTGGCTATTCGGGTTCATTTCATTCGAGGTGGTTTTCTGTCCGTGCAATGTCTCAGATACTCTTGGGGATGCAGATGCCGAGGTTGCTGCTGCGGGAGCGAAGGAAGGCCCTGACAGGCCCGGAGGATGGAAATAGGGTCGAAAGGGGAAGCTCGCGATCATCCTTGGGGAGAGGTGTGTGTTCTTTTTGGATTGTTTCTACACTCCTGGTAACCAGCAGTTCAGTTCTCTGGAGGATGAAGTCACCTGGAAAGGCTACGAGGAATTTATTTAGATGCCTTATCACGATCTTGTTTACCCTGACATTGCATGAACTGGAGGCAGGGATGGAATTGTGGCTTTGTGGCCTTATGGTTCCATTGATCGCCGTTATCCTTACTTTGTGACGCGTCGGGAGCCGGCGAATGTGATGGTTCTTTCTGGGTGAGAGTTAATGTGGTTGTACCGCTGTAGCTGAGGATACACGTAAATGGCGTGTTTTACCTACAGCTGTCATTTGAAGGTCCTTCGGACTGGTGTCTTTGGGTCTTAGGATGTTTGCTGATAGAATGCCTAGAACAGAACTTGGCCTTCAGATGGGTAGCGGAGAGTGCGGATTCTCATTAGGTCTATAGGCTGCAGCTTCAAGATTTAAGGAGGAGAAATCAGTTGCTGCACGAAATGGTCACATTGTTAGTCAGATCTAGTGTCTTCGAGATTTTGATAGAGAGAGTACGTAGGTGGTTGCTGAGGTGTCTTGGTTTTCGCTATCATAGGCAACGAAGATGTCGAATGTGGAAGGGACCTGAGTTATATCCGTGGTCATTTGGAAACTTTGAACCACGGTGTTGGATTCATGTCTGGAATAACACGCGCATTTGATTTCAAGGTGTCAGGTTCTTTGTTTTACGTCTGAAACCGTTCGAATCGCTGGAATTAGAATGCAGTTTCTGGAACGGACGCGATGGAACAGTTTCATCCGCCTGGCATAGGTCTCATTCAAGCACTCACCAAGTCAGCACATGACTATTTATTCCTAACGATTTTCTTGCATGTTTTTGTTTCGGGGTGACCAGAGGAGCGCACTTACTTCCGTCAAAGAAATGGTAGTATTAAGGTTTTTCTTCCTTCAAGCCTTTTCTCTTTAAGATTAGCTGTAGGTCGTATTCACAGCCTTTGCGGTCACCGCTCACGTTGTAAATGTTACTGGAGCTGACTCAGATCAAGGCTGCTTTAGTGTCCTTTTCTTGGGATACGACAATGGGAGGTGCCACATTCATACTAATGTTGCTGATTTTTCTGGTTGTCCTCTCCCGTCTGAGTTTCTTTTCTGCTCCTCTCAGCCCATTCGCCAACAGAACTCCAGCAATCTCTCAGCGAAAGGCTGGCTGCGACTATGGCC